>CAUYUJ010018071.1:277138-389638 GCA_963575745.1 Prorocentrum cordatum
CGTAGGAAACCGAAGCAGTAAGTCCTTCGACAGACTGAGATACGTGGCAGAACGTCTTCAAGCTTTCAGACGCTGCGCGCTCAGCCCAGGACCGCCCAACAGCTGCCCTTCCCCGCAGACCTAGGCCACCGAGCTTCGCGCCTCGCGCCCCACGATGCGCTGCGCGCGGTTTCCTTCGCGCCCTCGCGAGGTCACCCTGGAGATGGGCCACTCTCACGCAGCCTTGTCTTCATCGGGGGGGCGCAGTGACCGAAACAATGCCAGAAAATCTGCCTGAGTGTGGTCGAAACCAGTGCCCAGACTTATCCGAAAGCGCCAGAGTGTGACCAATAGCTCTTGGTTCGAAGACAGAAAGATGTTCGACGTCGGCCACAAGTTCGGTCACACTACGTCTTCGGCTACAACTTCGGACACGGTTGCAGTCAACGATTTTTGATCGGACACATACCGTTTCGGCTGATGGGACTGGGTACCATCACAACTCTGCGCCCAGGCCGCAACGCGCGAAGCGCGATTATCTTCGCGCCCCTGGGGGTGGCCTGGCAGATCGATCGCATCGCCAGTATAGTCCACACAACACCACACGTCATCAGGCCGCACCACGCGATACCGCACGGCGCTACGCAGCACCACAGCGGGTAGAAGGTTCGAAAGATCAAAAAGCCTGACAGGGCCCTTATAGAGGGCATCGAGACCCGCTACAGCATTCGCTGTCGATGAAGAAGCAAAACAATAACATCAATGATATGCCGTCATGCTACCTAAGACAGTTGCCATGATAAATTACCTGGTCATCGAGCGTCGGCTGAAGGCGTCGTTGAAAACATTGCGCCAATGATGACAAACCTCGTGATATGTGCCGGCTTGTCTCAGCACCGACGCCACGCAACACCACTCGTATCGTGAGCGAAGGGCGAAGACAAACACGAGCGAGCGAGTCAAAACCATTGCCTTGTGGATGAAGAAAGACTGCACGAGTACCGGAGCAACCAGAATGCCCACCCTCATAAGGTTCAGCACCCGGGATAGTACCTCTGGAAGCGGCCCAACATCAGGAACAAAAGCTAAAAATCACACTGGGAGGAGGAGCAAGAGGAAGAGGAGGGGGAAGGAGAAGGAGGGAGAGGAAGAGGAGAAGGGAGGAGCAAAGAGGTAGAAGGGGAGGAGGGAGACCCAAGGAGGAAGGAGGAGGGTGACTCCTCAGCGCGCGTCCATTTTCTACTACCAGTGTCGAAAAGAGGAGGGAGGCGCAGGAACGAGGGAGGCGCGAAAAAGGAGGAGCGAGGGACGAAGAGGGGGGGAACGAGGGGGCAGGGGGAGCTAAGAGGGGAGAGGGCCGACAACTACCACTGCTACCACCACTCCTCTTATATCCCTGTCGTCACAACTCTGATAGACACTAGGAGTGTACATGATTCCAGTACGATGAGCCCCAGCGTAGGCAAAGATAGAATATCTCCTATGTATCCTCCATGCGGCAAGCAACATCACACACCCCGAAACATCCGTCTGATCCTCCTTCCCCTCCCACTCCCCATCAACATTATCATCAACGGCATCATCGTCATCATCATCGTCATCACTATCATCATCATCAGCATCATCATCATCATCATCATCATCATCATCATCATCATCATCATCATCATCATCATCATCATCATCAGTATCATCATCATCATCGTCAGCATCACCAGTATCATCATCATCACCATCAGTATCAGGATAACCATCATCATTACCATCAGTATCAGCATCATCATCAGCAGCATCACTATTCTCACCAACATCCCCATCATCAAAATCATCATAATCCCCTACTCCTTTCACCTCACCTCTCTCCTCCTCGCCCTGATGTCAAAGGGCGCGGCAGTATTCCTCGGCGGGTTGCCGTTGGCCGACATAATGTCAGTGCTCGTCGGGGTGTGGCCGCCAAGACATGGACATACAAACGATAAGTGTTGACTCGACTGCTGAGAGCACACACCTTGGTCAGAGAGTCTGCAGCGTGCATCCTGGAGTCGTCCGAGCCGACCTTCTTTCGAATGTAAATACTGGCCATGATGGATCACACCTCGTTTCGAGATTCGGGCCATCGTTGAGCTTGGATGAGCGGCCCGACGGAGGAGGAGGAGGAGGAGGAGGAGGAGGAGGAGAAGGGTGATCGGGCACCTGAGCTTCGTGGGCCACATCGCTCTATCCCTCTCTCTCTCTCTCTTTCTCTCTCCCTCTCTCCCTCTCTCTCTCTCTCTACCTGCCTCCTCTCTCTCACTTGCTCTTTGTCCCTCTCTGTCTCTATGTATACCTGTCTCTCTGTATATGTTTATATACAAGCTGCACGTGTGTGCCCAGGCTCGTACAAAAAAAAACTGAAAGGACGTTTGAAGCAGGAAGACACCATGACGGCGGGATCGGAGATGGAGAAGGGGAAGCTGGGGCGGCGCCGCCAGTGCGTGTCTCCTCCTGCTCCTCCTCACCCTTCTGGCTCGCCACAATCACACGAACATATAGCACCAGTGATGCAAGATGGGCTGGCGGAGTGAGCGAAGCGATTAACAAGAGAAGTGTAAGCACGATTTCCGCCAGCCGATTTGTTTCACCAGACAATGTGTGGAGGGAAAGAGAAGGAGGAGAAGAGGAGGATAGCTGCTGTGAGTGAAATGCAATAGCGAGGTCGCACTCGAGCGCAAGTGGGGTTGCCACACCTTGCGATGTGTGTACCAGGGCACCCCAGGAAGCCTCAGGAGACCCGACTTGGATACCGGAAGAGGCTCCAGGAGGCCCCAGAATTGGGAGTGTTGTGTGGGTGTGTGTGTGTGTGATGTGTGCTCTGTGTTGTGCGCGTTTTCTGTGCGTTGTAGGTGTTGTGTGTGTGTTATGTTTGTCTAGCGTGTGATGTGCTGGGTGTGATTTGTGTCTCTGTGTGCGCAAATAGTTTTGAGGCCCCACGAGGAGGCCCCAGGCGGCCTCAGGAGGCCCCAGGACATCCTCCCAAAATCGAGCCCCGACGTACCCTCTGGTACCCCAGACCCCGCCTCGGAGCCTCCTGGGGGCCGCCTGGAACCTCCTGGGGCCTCCTGGGGCTTTCTGAACCTTCTGGTACCCCAGACCCCGCCTCGGAGCCTCCTGGGGGTCTCCTGAAACCTCCTGGGGCCTCCTGGGGCCTCCTGCGGCCTCCTGGAGCCTCTTGGGGCCTCCTGAAGCCTCCTGAGGTCTCCTGGGGCCTCCTGAGGCCGCCTGGGGCCTCCTGGGGCCTCAGAACTACATGCACACACAGAGACACAAATCACGCCCAACACATCACACGCTAGACAAACATAACACACACAACACCTACAACGCACAAAAACCACGCACAACACAGAGTACATACCACATACACACACAACACTCACAATTCTGGGGCCTCCTGGAGCCTCTTCCGGTATCCAAGTCTGGCCTCCTGAGGCTTCCTGGGGGGCCCTGGTACACACATCGCAAGGTGTGGCAACCCCACTTGCGCTTGAGTGCGACTTCGCTATTGCATTTCACTTCTGCTTCGAACGCCCCTTCAGTTTTTTGTATGAGCCTGGGCACACACGTGCCACTTGTGTATATATATATATACTAGAACCACGCGCGCTTCGCGCGCTTATTTTCTAGTCGCAATCGAGGACCTAGCATCGCAAATTGCCGTTCTGTACTGCCAGGTTGACTCGGGAGTTCCCTTAAAGTTGGTCGTGGGACCTGCCGCCATTTGATATGGTAACCCAAATCCGTGTAAAAGGGTGTTTAAAGGCTTCTACGGCGCGTCGTCTGGGGCTGAAAGAAATCACATGAGAACTGAGGTGCCCGAACCTGGCTCCGCATTGGACGACACCCGGGGGCTGGGACCTTCCGTGTATTGATATGTACAGACGTATAAACATTCGTAATCTATACGAGTGCATGATTGTCTATGTGTGTATATATATATATATATATATATATGTGTCTATAGAATGGCCTTCGGACAATCCCGCCACGGTGCCTGGGCTGGGTGTTCGTTGGTTCCTCGTGGGAAGCCTCTCGAGAACCGCGTCGAGCGCGGATGTAAAGCCTCTTGGGGGCC
This sequence comes from Prorocentrum cordatum, assembly GCA_963575745.1. Taxonomy (NCBI): domain Eukaryota; class Dinophyceae; order Prorocentrales; family Prorocentraceae; genus Prorocentrum; species Prorocentrum cordatum. The sequence goes on from CAUYUJ010018071.1 coordinate 281,229, forward strand.
GTTTTGGGGCTTCTAAGGGCATCTTTCGGGCCTCTTGGGGGCCTCTGGGGCGAGGGGACCTCTTGGGCTCTTGGGAACGTCGAGGCGCCTCGTCGGGGCCTCTTTGGGCCTCCTGGGGGCCTGAGGGGGCGGAAGCCTGGAATTGTGTGTTCATGTTCCCCCTCTTGGGGCCCAGTGGGGCCGCTCTGCGGCCCCTCTTGGTCCGTCTTGGGGGGCCTCTTGGGCCGTTCTGGGGCCCTCCCGAGTCATCTTGGTGCTCCCGAAAAGTCCCTGACGCCGTCTTAAGAATTTTCGTGGTCTCCTCTTGGGCCGTTTCGGGGCGGTCGTGGGCGCCTCTTCAACCGTGTAGGAGCGTCGGAAGCCCGAAGCGGTAAGAACGTCAAAATCCTTCAAAACCCTGCCGACAAATTATAATGTTTGCCTCTTGGGGCACTCGTCGGGGTCCTCTTCGAGCCTTCTTGGGCCGTCTGAGGGGGCCTCTTGGTCCGTTTGAAAAGCTCCTTGAGATATTTGGGGACCCCTGGGGGCCGTCTTCGAGGTGGCTCGGGGCCGTCTTGGGCCGCCGGATCTGCTACCTGATCGCTTTGGGGGCCGATCTGCGGCCTCCCAACATCGGCCTCCCAACATCGGGCCAGCCCCGAAGCGCCCCTAAAAGGGTCGGCCCCCACCCGGGCCCTAAAAACGGAGCCGTGGGAAATTTGAAAAAATGCGCCGCCCCAGGGCCGGGGAGCCAGAATGCACGTTTGCCCGTAGGAATTCTATGATTGTGGCTTCCTGGGGCCCTCCTGGGAGTGCTCCTGGAGGCCTCTTGGGACGCCTCGGAGCCTTCTTGGATCGTCGTGGGGCCATCTTGGGCAGTCTTGGGCGACCCGGGGCCTTCTTGGGCCGTCTTGGGGTCAACTTGGCCGTCTTAGGCGGCCCTTGGGCCGTCTTGGCGCCCTCTTGGGCTGGCCCGGGGGCTTCTTGGGAACGTCTTGGGCTGTCTTGGGGCGTCTTGGGAGCCACTTGGACCGTCTTGACAGCCGCGAAAGTTGAAAAGTCGCACATGCTGCAAATGCACGTTCTCCCGAAGGAATTTGATGATTTGGGCCTCTTGGGTCCCTCTTCGGAATGCTCTGGGAATCCTTCTGGGCCGTATTGGGCAGCTCGGGACCTTCTTACACCGTCTTGGGGGCCTTTTGGAACCCTCTTGGCTCGTTTTGGCACCCTCTTGGCCTCTCCGGGCCGCCTCGAGAGAGCGAAACGGGGGGGGGATATCAGCGGGCTTCCCCCGATAGTTGCGGGGTGGGCCGGCCCAGGCCAGTGTGTGTATATATATATATATATATATATATATATGTATGTATGTATGTATGTATGTATGTATGTATGTGTGTGTATGGCTCCCCCCCAAGATCATACATGTTACCTTGAATCGTATTCACGTTCATCATCTTCTTTTTCATCCTTTCTTTCTCGTCTTCTGTCCTCCCCCTTCTCCAAACACAATTCCTCCTCCTCCTCCTCCTCCTCTTCCTCCTCCTCGCCCATCCTCCTCCTCCGCATTCTCCTTTCCGTTTCCTCCTCTTTGTAGTAACACAAAAAACAAGAGTACACAGTGTTTGGCGCCCTCGATGCAAGGAAACGATTTGTATGTTTGGTCTTTCTGTTTTTCCCCAACCATCCTGTGGTGTTGGGTTGTTGGGTCCTTGTTTTGAAGAGACAGCGCCCCGCGTCCTTCTCCTCTCCTCCTCCTCCCCCTCCTCCCTCCTACCCCTCCTCCTCCTCCCACTCCTCCCTCCTCCCCCTCTTCCCTGCGTTTCACCCACCCATGGCAGCGTCTCGTAGCCCCATAGGGAGCTCCACCGGAGGCCCCAGTGGGGGTGCCCGCATGCGGTTCCCCCACCCAGGGCAGCGCTTCGTAGCACCATAGAGAGCTCCACCGAAGGCCCCAGTGGGGGTGCCCGCATGCGGTTCCCCCACCCAGGGCAGCGCTTCGTAGCCCCATAGGGAGCTCCACCGAAGGCCCCAGTGTGCGGTGCCGCATGCGGCGTTCCCCGACCCAGGGCAGCGTTTCTGGGCCCATTAGGGAGCTCTCACCGAACGGCCCAGTGGGGGTGCCCGCATTTGCGGTTTCCCCACCCAGGGCAGCGTTTCGTGCCCCTCGATCGGGGGAGCTCACCGAAGCCCCAGTGAGGGTTCCCGCATGCGGTTTCCCCCACCCCAGGGCAGCGTTTCGTAAACTCCATAGGGAGCTCCACCGAAGAACGCGCACCCAGTGGGGGTGCCGCATGCGGGTCTCCTTCACCCATGTGCAGCGCTTCGGGGCCCCCATATAGGAGCTCCACCCGAAGGCCCCAACAGTGGGGGTGCCCGCATGCGGTTCCCCTGACCAGGGCAGCGCTTTTCGTGGCCCCATAGGGAGCCCCACGAAGGCCCCAGTGGCGGGGGCCCGCATGTGCGTTCCCACCCAGAGCAGGCCATCGTGGCCCCATAGGGAGCTACACCGAAGGCCCCGTGGGGTCCGCATGTCCGGTTTCACCCACCCAGGGCAGATTTCGTGGCCCCATAGGGAGCTCCACCGACGGGCCCCAGTGGGGTGCCGCATGCGATTTCCCCCACCCAGGGCAGCGCTTCGTAGCACCATAGGGAGCTCCATCGAAGGCCCCAGTGGGGGTGCCCGCATGCGGTTCCCCGACCCAGGGCAGCGCTTCGTAGCACCGTAGGGAGCTCCACCGAAGGCCCCAGTGGGGGTGCCCGCATGCGGTTCCCCCACCCAGGGCAGCGTCTCGTGGCCCCATAGGGAGCTCCACCGAAGGCCGCAGTGGCGGGGCCCGCATGCGGTTCCATCACCGTGGGCAGCGTTTCGTGGCCCCACAGGGAGCTCCACCGAGGGCCCCAGTGGGGGTGCCCGCAGGTGGTTCCCCCACCCAGGGCAGCGCTTCGTAGCCACATAGGGAGTTCCACCGACGGCCCCAGTGGGGCTGCCCGCATGCGGTTCCCCCACCCAGGGCAGCGTTTCGTGGCCCCATAGGGAGCTCCACCGAAGGCCCCAGTGGGGGTGCCCGCATGCGGTTCCACCACCTAGGGCAGCGCTTCGTAGCCCCATGGGGAGCTCCACCGAAGGCCCCAGTGGGGGTGCCCGCATGCGGTTCCCCCACCCAGAGCAACGCTTCGTGGCCCCATAGGGAGCTCCACCGTAGGCCCCAGTGGGGGTGCCCGCATGCGGCTTCCCCACCCAGGGCAGCGCTTTGTAGCCCAATAGGGAGTTCCACCGAAGGCCCCAGTGGGGGTGTTCGCATGCGTCTCCCCTACACAGGACAGCGCTTCGTGGCCGAGCTCCATCGAAGGCCTCAATCGGGGTGTTCGCACGCGTCTCCCCCACCCATGACAGCGTTTCGTGGCCCCAAAGGGAGCTCCACCGAAGGCGCCAGAGGCGCAATTCGCATGCGTCTCCCCCACCCATGGCAGCGCTTCGTGGCCCCATAGTGAGCTCCACCGAAGGCCCCAGTGGGGGTGTCCACATGCGTCCGCGCCACCAATTTCGGCGCACCCCTTACAAGTTTCGTGGCCCCATAGGAGCTTCACCGAAACCGGTACCCACAATGCGGTACTCGCAACTGCACATGGTTGGGTCCTTCGCCAGGCAAATTGTTGGTCTAGGATGCAAGGTAACACTGCGTATTCCTGGCTATGTTGGTTTTTTGGCTTGGGAAGCTCAAGTTCTCCCCGCGCCCTCCACCCCCGCACCTCCTCCTGTACTTGCCTCCTCCTTGCTGCAAAGCAAGAATAACAAGCATACACAGGGTTTGGCGCCCTCGATGCAAGGAAACGCTGTGTATATGGTGTTTCTGGTTTGTTAGTTTAGGATGCAAAGAACATTATGTATAGTTGGTTATTTGGGTTTGGGTGGGTCTTGGAAGCTCTAGTGCTCCCCGCGCCCCCCCCAGCACCTCCCCCCTTCCTTTCCTCCTCCGTGTTGCAAAACAAGAAAACCAAGAATACACAGTGCTTGGCGCCCTCGGTGCAAGGAAACGCTGTGTATGTTTGGCTGCTATGTTTGTTTGGGTTTTTGTTGCAAGGAAGCATCGAATAGTTTCCCAACCAACCTGTGTTGTTGGGTCCTCGTTTTGAAAAGACAGCGCCCCGCGTTCCTTCCTTCTCCCGCTTCTCCCTCCCCCTCCTCCCTCCTCACCCCCATTGGCTTTGCTTACGGCACACCCCTCACACGTTTCGTAGCCTCATAGGGAGCTCCACCGAAGGCCCCGGTGGGGGTGCCCGCATGCGGTCCCCCCACCCAGGGCAGCGCTTCGTTGCCCCATTGGAAGCTCCACCGAAGGCCCCAGTGGGGGTGCCCGCATGCGTCTCCCCCACCCAGGACAACGCTTCGTGGCCCCATAAGGGAGCTCCACCGAAGGCCCCAGCGGGGGTGCCCGCATGCGGTTCACCCACCCAGGGCAGCGTTTCGTGGCCCCATAGGGAGCTCCACCGAAGGCCCCAGTGGGGGTGCCCGCATGCGATTCCCCCACCCAGGGCAGCGCTTCGTAGCCCCATAAGGAGCTCCACCGAAGGCACCAGTGGGGGTGTCCGCATGCGGTTCCCCCACCCAGGGCAGCGTTTTGGTAGCCCCATAGGGAGCTCCACCGAAGGCCCCGGTGGGGGTAGCCCGCATTGCGGTTTTCTCCACCGAAGGCCCCAGTGGGGGTGCCCGCATCCGGCTTGTGGCCCCATAGGGAGCTCCACCGAAGGCCCCAGTGGGGGTGTTCGCATGCGGTTCCCCCACCCAGGGCAGCGTTTCGTGGCCCCATAGGGAGCTCCACCGAAGGCCCCAGTGGGGGTGTCCACATGCGGTTCCCCCACCCAGGGCAGCGTTTCGTGGCCCCATAGGGAGCTCCACCGAAGGCCCCGGTGGGGGTGTCCACATGCGGTTCCCCCACCCAGGGCAGCGTTTCGTAGCCCCATAGGGAGCTCCCGACGGGCCCGCGATACCGTTTGCCCCGCATGCGCGAACCCACTCCCGGTGGAATCTCCCTAATTTCGGGGCCACGGAACAAACGCTGCCCTGGGCGGGGGAAGCGCATGCGAACTGCGCCACGGGGGCTTTCGGTGGAGCTCCCCATGGGGCCACGAAGCGCTGCCTTGGGTGGGGGAACCGCATGCGAACACCCCCACTGGGGCCTTCGGTGGAGCTCCCTATGGGGCTACGAAACGCTGCCCTGGGTGGGGGAACCGCATGCGAACACCCCCACTGGGGCCTTCGGTGGAGCTCCCTATGGGGCCACGAAACGCTGCCCTGGGTGCGGGAACCGCATGCGAACACCCCCACTGGGGCCTTCGGTGGAGCTCCCTATGGGGCCACGAAACGCTGCCCTGGGTGGGGGAACCGCATGCGGGCACCCCCACTGGGGCCTACGGTGGAGCTCCCTATGAAGCCACAAAGCGCTGCCCTGGGTGGGGGAACCGCATGCGGGCACCCCCAATGGGCCTTCGGTGGAGCTCCCTATGGGGCCACGAAACGCTGCCCTGGGTGGGGGAACCGCATGCGGGCACCCCCACTGGGGCCTTCGGTGGAGCTCCCTATGGGCCCGAAACGGTGCCCCTGGGTTGGGGGAACTGCAATGCGCTCCTATGGGGCTACGAAAAACGCTGCCTCGGTGTGGGGGAACCGCATGCGCGGCACCCCCATGGTGCCTTCGGTGGAGCTCCTTATGGGGCTACGAAACGCTGCCCTGGGTGGGGGAATCGCATGCGGGCACCCCCACTGGGGCCTTCGGAGGAGCTCCCTATGGAGCCACGAAACGCTGCCCTGGGTGGGGGAACCGCACGCGGGCACCCCCCTTCGGAGGAGCTCCCTCTGGAGCCACGAAACGCTGCCCTGGGTGGGGGAACCGCGCGCGGGCACCCCCAATGGGGCCTTCGGTGGAGCTCCTTATGGGGCCACGAAACGCTGCCCTGAGCGGGGTAACCGCGTGCGGGCACCCCCACTGGGGCCTTCGGTGGAGCTCCCTATGGGGCTACGAGACGCTGCCCTGGGTGGGTGAAACGCAATGAAGACGGGGAGGAGGGAGGAGCGGGAGGAGGAGGGGGAGGAGGAGGAGGGAGGAATGAGGAAGGAGGAGGAAGGAAGCTTTTTTGACTGCACTTAGCTCGTTGCAAGTAGCTTGAGCGGGGCGGCCGCAGGTCGGCTAGGCGGCAGACAGAGCCCGCCTAGCGGGCACTACAAAGGATCTCCGCTCCTGGTCCGTCCGCAAGCAGAAGCGATTCTTCGCCATTGGACCTGCATGTTGGGCGGGGGAGGCATTGGCACCGAAGGGGAGGGAGGGGGAATATATGAGGAAGAGAAGGGATCGGTGCCGTGCGAGAGTCACTAAGCTCGCCAGCTAGGCGTTGCCCTATGCGGGCAGCGCTGAAAGACCGAAGAGCAGCACAGCTGGCCTCAGGAACGGCCACCTGGGAGCATGTCTTAGCCATGGATATGAGCGGGATGAGTAGGAAGAGAGCCAAAATGGCAGTGCCGCGCTGTAGGGCGGCAGTGTCGGAGCGGACCAGTAGGGAGAGGCTGGCATTGCCGCCTAGAGACCTAGGAAGCCCCATCGGAAACGCACGTGACCGGTAAGGGGGGCAGGTAAGAGAATGCCTGTGCTGTACTTGGCTTCTTAGTGTTAGCGAGATTCGCCGACACGTGGTAAGAGGAGGAGGGAGGAACTCTAGGGGGGGTGAAGGAGTATCTTGCACAGCCAAGAAGCACTAAGGCGAGGTAGCTGTCCGCAGCAGGTGCGCACCTCTGACGGGCAGCATTAGCCGGGAGATACTTGGCAGGAGGGAGGGGGGTTCCCCGGAGGATGCTCTGCCAAGGAGCTGCCGTGGGCGGAAAAGGCCATTTGCGCCGAAGACGGCCGCATGGAGACCAGCTATATGCCAAGACGGTGCAACGCATGACATAACACTGCATTGAAAAATGCGCTGCTAGCATTGTCTGGCCGGCCGTGCCGAGGAAGAGGGAGGAATCGAGTAAACTGTCATGGCATTGTCTGTAGGGCCATTCTGCGGAAGATGGCTGGTAGCGCCTGCGGCTTCGCCGAGACCTGCAAACTTGAGGCGGAGTGCCGCTGAGACAAGTGCGTGACAGGTGCATGCGCACTGCGCCGAGTCGGAAGCCACAGGGCTGCTGAAAGCTGTCTGCGGTCGCTGTCCAAAAATCCTGACGCCGAATGTGGTGTGGTCCCTCGGCCTGGTGTGCGAATGATCCTGGACATGGAGCGTACTGCACGGCACGTAATCCGTAATGCGCGAGGAAAGGACCAGGAGGAGGGAGTGCCAAGGGGCAAATGTTGAGGAGAGGGAGGAGCTGGGAGCAAGGTGGTTCCCCAAGAGGCCGCGCTGGGGTGAAAAAAGCTGGAGCTGCTTGCTGGCTTATCTGCCGTCGAAAAGTGTGCTGCCTTATCTACCGTCGAAAAAAGCCAGTGCCAGAGAGTGCTGCATTATCGGCCGTCGAAAAGAGAGCTGCCTTACGTGCCGTCGAATTGAGTGCTGCATCGCCTGCCTGAGTGCTGCCTTGCCTGCTCCGTTTTCCGTCTTCGGCGGAAAACTGACGGAGCTCGGGAGGTGGAGGAGATGGAGCGGAGCGGAGCTGCTGGGCTAGACGGTGGCCTCAAGGCGCGTCGCTAGACGCGGCATTGGCACTGGCACTGGCTGATAACGCTCTGGCCCTGGCCAAACACTCGTGAGTTTCCGCCTCTGTCCTGGCTAAAAACGCTCTGACACTCTGCCGGATACTGGCGGATACTGGCACTGGCTGCACAGGCACTGCATGGCAATGGGCTGCTGGCGCGGTCACTGAAGGAAGGACAGGTACAGGCACAGGGACTCCAGCGTCAGGCCGCGCTGCTGGCTCCGAAGCCGCCTCCACCGCATCTGGGGCAGATACTCCACGCAGGGGCCCCGCGGGAGCCACGACACCAGGATGCGCGGCGGCGCCAGGCACACGGCCAACCGGAGAATCGCCACCTCCGGGGAGACCAGCGACGGCCGGGGCAGTAGCATGAACTCCAAGAAGGCGAGCCTCTGCATGGCCGTCGACACCGGCAGCATGAACTGAACCAGCGCGGGCATCGGCATGGCCGTCGACACCAGCAGCATGTACTGCACCAGCACCCGGAAGGCGAGCATCGGCATGGCCGTCGACACGAGCAGCATGAACTCCAGAAAAGCGAGCATCGGCATGGCCGTCGACACCAGCAGCCTGAACTGAACCAGCGCGGGCATCGGCATGGCCGACGACACCAGCAGCATGTACTGCAACAGCACCAGGAAGACGGACATCGGCATGGCCATCGACACGAGCAGCATGAAATCCAGCCTGCGCCGGACGGCTGCGGGCCCGTGACTGGCTAGCCGCGGGGCGAGCGCTGAGCCAGAAGCAGACCTCCGTGCGGCCGTCGGAGAAGCGGTGGCCGCGGTCCACCACGACAGCGTTACCAGCCTGCTCCTCGAGGGCCGTCAGGGCGCTGAGAAGCACGGCCCGCGCCGTGGGCGACGTGCGCGGCCGCGCGGGGTCGAGGACCACCTTGACCTTCCCGCGGCCCTCGATGGCGGCGGCGCCGAAGGTGAGGTGCGCGGCGACTCCAGCGACGACCTGATCGCGCAGCCAGCGAAGGCGCGCGTGGACCACCATGGCCCGAGAGAGCGCAGGGGCGCTGAGAAAGTAACGGAACAAGCAAGAGCTTGAGCGAAATGGTTACTGGAGGAAGGAGGAGGAAGGTGGGACGCGGGGCGCTGTCTCTTCAAAGCGAAGACCCAACACCACAGGATGGTTGGGAACAAACCAAAAATACACCATGCTCCCTTGCATCCAAAACCCAAAAAAAAAACATGTAGAAAAAAAAAAAAAAAAAAAAAAAAAAAAAAAAAAAAAAAAAAAAAAAAAAAAAAAAAAAAAAAAAAAAAAAAAACGGTTCCTTGCATCGGGGGCGCCAAACACTGTGTATGGTTGGTGCTCTTGCTTTGCAGCAAGGAGGAAGAAAGGAAAGGAGGATGTGCTGGGAGGAGGCCATGGGGAGCACTTGAGCTTCCAAAGCCAAAAAAGTTTCCGTGCATCCTAAACACAAAAACCAGAACAACCAATAATACACAGCGTTTCCTTGCATCGAGGGCGCCAAACACTGTGTATTCTTGTTTTGTGTTACTACAAAGAGGAGGAAACGGAAAGGAGAAAGAGGAGGAGGAGGATGGGCGAGGAGGGGGAGGAATTGTGTTTGGAGAAGGGGGAGAACGAAAGAAGAGAAGGGAAGGATGAAGAAGAAGATGCTGATCGCAAATACGATTCAAGATGAAATGTATGATATTGGGGGGGGCAACCGTATATATATATATATATATACACATATATATATATATACTTACGTACATCACATATACACATATAGGCGCATATATGTATATATGTATGTCTCGTTCTCTCTCTCTCTCTCTCTCTTTCTCTCTCTCTCTCTCTCTCTCTTTCTCTCTCTCTCTCTCTCTCTCTCTCTCTCTCTCTCTCTCTCTCTCTCTTCTAATCCTCCCCCCTCCTATGAGCAGTCCTATGGTTCTAAGCTTCGCTGAACTCGGTCGCCTTGCCCTACAGTGTGATTCACCGCGCCCCCATCCAATTATGTTCCATTGCCCCCATTGGCCTGTGTCTCGTCGCTGAATATATAACCGTGGTCGGGAGGAGGCCAGTTCAAGACCCCCGATTTGTTTTCCCCCTGGCCACCGTCGATGCCGCCCTGCGGGATCCGCAAATCAAACTCACAGGTCGCAATTTGGCACTGGGCTCTCGTGACTTAACCAGCTCGGGGAAGGGCCGCAGCCCCCCTCCTCGCCTGTGCAACTCCGGACCTGCGAGCCGCGGCCCCTGACCCAGGCCGGAGTAAAGGTGAACACTTTTTTGATATGCGGGGCGAGAGCGAACCTCTTCCGATAGATGCTAAGCGGGACGCGCACAGCATTATTTAAGGGGGAAAGGGCAAAAGAAGGCGGGGCCTCACATCAGGGCCGAGAGAGGGCGAAGCCCTTGGATCAGGCGGCGCCGAAGTTGAAGTGCAGGAAAAAGTACACCTTGGCCAAGAGCCCGGTGGTGAAGTCCCCGGAGGCGACAAGTCGGTGGTGGTGCCGTCAGCGGCGCTTCGAGAACACCAACCTCATCAACTGCGGGGGAGGACGTGCCACGCCACCAGGACGACGCCCGAGAGAAAGAGTAGCACCACTGGGTTGGAGTGCAACGTTGTGCCACCAAATATGATGCCGAAGAGGTCCAGGCCGTGGTAGTCCAATCCACGAACATGGGAAAGCAGCCGCAGTCTGAGGCGCGGCAGCCAGGCGAAGCTGGTATCTTGCCGCACATAACCGACAGGGTGCCGTTGTGCTGCAGGGAGGAAGACTGCCCCGCAGCGGCAAGCGCGTGGGAACGGGCAGGAGCCACACACGCTGCGCTGCCGTTCCGCAGTGTCAGGGGCCGGGCCTAAGCCGCGCAGCGCCAAGACCCGCGGGGCCGCCGAGGCGGCAAGGTGCTAGCGCCAGGCACCAGGCCGGAGCCGCTCAGTGCCGGGCACTGCCGCCATGGGAGGGGGGGTAGCGAGCAGGGGGGGGGGAAGCGGGCAGGAAGGAGAAAGGCCGGCCCAGCAAGCCAGCGGTCGCCAGAGCAGCCCCGCACCAGCAGCAGCGCGTGGCCGAGTGGAGAAGGGAGACCCTGCGGGATCAGGGGAGACAAACGGTCCCATCACCAGGAGAGCGTGGGCCGTGTGGAGCAGGGAGACCCTGCGGGATCAGGGGGGGCAAACGGTCCGATAACCAGGTGAACGAAGGAGGGGGGAGGAGGAGGGCAAGTCGCTGAAGACAATGACCAGGCCGAAGTGGACGAGGACGCCGCCATGCCGGGACCAGGGAGGCGGCCCGGGCGGTGCAGGTGGCAGGGAGGCCCTGCGGATCAGGGGGGACTAACGGTCCCATATACAGGTAGAGAAAGAGGGGGAGGAGGAGGATCAGTGCGACTAACGGTCGCAATTGCCTGTGAGATGGGGAGAGAGGAGGAATCAGGATGCCATGATGCCGAAGGTCTGCTTGTCCAGGGTGTTTTTCGCGGTCGCGAGCTGCTCGTGCTGCTCGCCGACGAGCTGGACGTAGTGGTGCTGCTTGTGCTGGTCGTGCTCGTCACACTCGTGGTGCTGCACTCGGTCTTACTGCTCGCCCACGTGCTGGGCGCAGTGGCGCTGCTGGTACCGGTCGTGCTAGTCACGCTCCTGGTGCTGCTTTCGGTCGTACCGCTCGCCGACGCGCTGGGCGTGGTGCTGGAAGTGGTAGTGCTGCTGGTACCAGTCGTGCTCGTCACGCTCATGGTGCTGCTCTCGGTCGTACTGCTCGCCGTCGTGCTGGACGTAGGGGTGCTGCTGGTACTGGTCGTGCTCGTCATACTCGTGGTGCTGCTGGAACGGGTCGTGCTCGTCACTCGTGATGCTGCTCTCGGTCGTACTGCTCGCCGTCGTGCTGCACATAGGGGTGCTGCTGGTACCGTCGTGCTCGTCTTACTCGTGGTGCTGCTCTCGGTCGTACTGCTTACCGACGTGCTGAGTATAGTGGTGCTGCTGGTACTGGTTGTGCTCGTCGAACTCGTGGTGCTGCTCTCGGTCGTACCGCTCGCCGACGTGCTGGGCGTAAAGGAGCTGCTGGTCCCGGTCGTGCTCGTCACACTCGTGGTGCTGCTCTCGGTCGTAATGTTCGCCGACGCGCTGGGCGTAACAGTGCTGCTGGTACTGGTCGCGCTCGTGGCGTGGCATTGCCGCTCCTGGCCGCTTTCGCGGAGCCATGGGCGGCGGAAGCACGACTGACCAGGACGCCCTGACAGGGGGAGGGCGCGGGAGGAGGAGGAGGAGGAGGAGGAGGAGGCCGAGGAGGAGGAGGAGGAGGAACAGGGGCAGGGAAAGGGGGAGGGAGGGGGGCAGGACAGGGAGCCCAGCATCTCCCACATCTCATTAGTGTCTCAGCCTGGCCAGGCTTGCTCCTCGAGATGCACACGCACTCACGCAATCAGGGCAGCCTGTAGCACCCCGAGGTCACACGCACTGCCACAAAAAACGGAAGACGGGGCACGCGCGAGGAGGAAGGAGCAGGAACAGAGGGGAAGGAAACGGAGAGAGCAACGAGGACACCAAAACGGCCATCCAGGGCGCGGCAGCATGTGTGCCGTCGTGTCTCTCGACTCTGTTGTGCGCCAAGCTGCCCCGCCAAATTCGCCAGAAACGGCGTCGCAACGAAACGCACATGAACACTACAATCGTGAAACACGGCCGGAATGACGGAGCGACGAGCAGGAAAAAGGAGGAGGAGGAGGAGGAGGAGGAGGAGGAGAAAGGACTGCATCTAGGGGAAGGCCCCCCATCTAGGGGAGGCCAAATGCAAATCACGTCGACGTTGATTCGCACGGTGAATCGCAAATCGCCTATCCGTTCGCTCGCTGTGTAAAAAGCCCCAAGCTTTTGTCCAACGTGTGAGAGTTTGAGCATGCGTATAACGTAGGGTTTCAGGGAGTAAGTGCCTGGTGAGGGGGAAGGGTCTCTCCTGCTCTCTGTCCCTTTCCCCCTCCGCGGCCCCTTTGGGGCTCAAGTTTCTCTCTCGGGCCCTTGAGGGGGGCGACTCGCGCGGGGGAGCGCGACCCGCCCCGCGGACCAGGGTCCGCACAGGGGCCGAGGGCCATGTGGAGGTGAGGCGGGAGGAGGGGCGCTACGCCAGCCCAGCGCACGAGGCGCTGGCAGTCGGAGGAAGCGCTCCAGCTCCCACATGATGGCGTTGCTGCCCATGCTCATCGGGGCCGTGGCGGCCGTCGAGATCGGCCGCAGGTGGCGGGCACAGCCGGCGACGCCGGCCTTGCCCCCCGCGGCCCGCACCGCGGACAGGACGCTGCCCGCGGAGGCCGAGCTGGCCAATGGAGGGGCGTACGCGCCTCTGCTGCGGGCGCTGGAGGAGGACCAGCGGCGCCGTGGCATGGCGGCGGCGACTGAGTTGCCGCCGCGCCAGCCCCCCCCCCCAGCTGGGCCCGCGCCCGCTGCCGGGAAGGGGAGAGGAGGGCCCGCGGGGCCAGCGGCAGTCCTGCCCTCGGGAGGCAAGGGGCGCCAGCCGCCGACGACGGCGTCGGCATCAGCCCAGCCGCACGTGGAGGCACCGCCATCAGCCGCCGACGACGGAGGTGAGGAGGGCTCACGGCGCCGCAGGGGCGGGATGTGGAGCTGGCTCGCAGGTCGTCGGCGGGACCCCCCGCGGCGGCGAAGTCCTGAGAGCGCGGGCGGCTCGGAGGAGGCGGAGGAGGAGATGCGAGGCTGGTTCAGCTTCGGAGGGGTCAAGTTCGGAGTGAGCTGGCTCGGAGGTTGGATCACTGACCTGCCGCCGACGGAGATACAGTGGTCGGATCGTGGCGCTTGTCATCGGCTTGGGGCATGGCCTTCACTCCATCGCCTCGGCAGTCAATGCTCCTGGTCTGCGCACCCCTCCGCTGCCTGGGTCGGGCATTGGGATTGTGCTGCCCAACCGCGAAGCCACAGGTCACGGCCGCTGAGGAAGGAGTGGTCCCAGAGCTGAGAGGACCAGCCACCACCATTGCCGTGGAGAACGAGTTCTACGCCCAGCTCCGCGCAAAGGGGGCCGACAAGGTGCCACATCACCTGATCATCAAGGTGGGCGACACCGCCGCGAGGCTGGAGAGGCCACCGTTGAATACTGGGATTAAGTATAAGAAGGCAGGAGTGGCATGGCCGTGCCGCGAAGTGCTTGCTACCACGTCAAGGCGATTGCGCGACCTGCTGGAAGATTCCCAGGACAAGGTGGTGCACCTGTGCAGAGACACGCCCTGCACGGACGAAGGTAACTACGCGGTGCATGCCCCGGCGTACGGGTACGTGACAGCTGAGACGGACACCAACCTGGAGGCGCTGGTGGAGGCGGCGCCGAAGCCTTGTTGGGCAGGCCGGGCGGTGGGGGCAGCGGCTGCATCGTGTGGGCGGGGCTGTGCCGCTTTGGGGCTGAAGGGTTGTGCCAGGCTCTGCGGGTCCCTCAAGCGCTGCGGCCAGAGGGGTTGCCAGCGTGGCCGGCGAAGCAGAGCAGACATCCCCGCCGCACTGTTGAAAGACCCGAACTCGGAGACGGAGTCGGAGCCGGAGCACCAGCGCTGCATGGCCAACGAGGTGCTGTACCAGGAGGGCGACACGATATTCCAGCTTTGCAAGGAGAAGTGTCGAGACCGAGCCCGAGGTGCCCCAGTCCGCCTGGTCAAGGAGGATGGCGAGAAGTCGAATGTCAAGGGGGCGGAGAAGGTGGTCAACCTGTGCTGGCAGCACACGAACGCCTACGAGCGCGAGAGAGGCGTGAAGAAGTGTGCGCACCTCGGCTGCCACGCGTTGGGTCGGGTTCTGAACCGTGGGGTGCTGACGTGTTTGGAGCACGACTTGGCGAATGAGGAGGCCGCACGACTTGTCGCCGCTGCTGAGGGACCGGCGCCTGTGGTGGCCGGAATGGCATCCGAGCAGCTCACACGGTACAGGTCGAGGTCGCCTACGCCGACGGCTGGGAGACCACTCCTACCCCTGGTGTCGGCCAGTGGGGCATGGCTCACGGCCCTGGTGCGAGGCCCGCGGGGTACGGAGATGGCGAAGAAGTACTATTGCTACGGGTGCCAGCTGGCGGTCGAGGAGGAGGGCTGGACTACGTATCGTATCCCAGGGCTCGAAGCCCAGGCGACGGTCCCATCCAACCTGGGGCCGGTGATCGACGACCGGGTGCGTGCCGAGGCTGCCACAGCTGGAGCGCCCGCCATCATCGTGCGGACGGCGAACCAGATACCCGACGGAATGGACGAGCACGGCCAGACAGCTAGCCCGGTGGCTCAGGCGCTGGCGCGGGGCGCGACGGGGAGGGAGGACCACCCCCTGTGCATTCTGACGCGGGGGATCGAGGAGGCAGGAGTGCGAGACGAAGGACATGCTCGGAGGCACCCGCCCCCGACTTCCCCGACGCACCCAACGCAGCCGCCGTGGGTGGACACGATAACTCGAGGAGAGCTGGGGGGCCTACTGAATGGGGCGGCCCGGGAGCGCTGGCGTCGTCGAGGGGAGGCGGCCTTGGCGCTGGAGCTCCTGAAAGCAAGGGCCAGCGGAGAGGATCACCCGCTGGACGTGGCCGAGAGATTTCAGCACTCCGAGGGTTTCGATGACCTGGGAGAGGCTTGCGACACGATCGTCGAGTCGCTCGAAGCCTTGGAGAGGGACCGCGGCTCCTTCATGACGGACGACGAGGTAGAGAACCTGCGGCAGCTAGCGGAGGTGCTGAGAGAAGGGCGCGGCCTGAGCCAGGCACATGAGGAGGAGGTGGCGGGAGGAGCATGGCGGGAGGTACTGGCGCGGCCGGTCCCTGGCCCTGCGCGGCCGCCCACGCCTCCCATGGCCCGCCCTTCGGCGGTGGAGATGCCACCTGGCTTGGGAAGGATGCCCGAGCCAGGACGGCCAGCCAGGGAGGAGAAGGGGTCAGCTCGAGGTTGGGAGCCCAAGCGGCGGGCAACCGACTTGGGCGGTCAAGGAGTCGACTTGCGGGGCAGCACAGTGCGGGCCGAGCTGGGCCGAGGCCCACCGACGGGTCGACCAGGACATGACCCCACACCACCCCCCATGGACTTGTTCGAACATCGGGCTGGCCCGACCTTTGGGGTCCCGGCGAGGAGAGCTCGAGTGAGTTTCGACGAGGAAGAGTATGGCCCGTCGGAGAAGTTTCGGAGGTCAGCTGGAGCACTCGGCGACCCCGAGGACAAGGGCAGCGACGGAATGGTTAAGGTCATGGCGGACATCGCGTACAACCTCGACCTAACGAACAAGCGGGCGGAGGACGCAGCGGCGGGGAAGATGGGCACCCTCCAGTCGATCACGAAGGACCACGAGCTGCTTGTCCTGGCGGCGCGTGGATGCGGACGGTTCCGGGTGGCCATTTGCCCGGACGACTTGGGCCGGGCGCTCGTCAAGGCACTCCTGCGCATGGCGGAGCATTCCTCGGCGTTGTTCAAGCACCACCGCTGGCCCACCCTGATCAACTACCGGATCGCCTTTGGCATCGCGTCGGGGTCATGGGGAGGCAAGTCGGTCGAGACGCTGGCCGCTCACGCGCTCAGTGTGGCCGACTGGGTGACTTGCCCAGAGGAGTTGTTCGATGACTACGTACCCACGACAGAGTACAAGATCGAGCCGCGACCGAAGCAGCCTGTGGATATGCTGAAGTGGGCACGGCAGGCTCGCAACGGCATATGGGCGGTATGTTTGGCGTATGGAGCTGAGCACTGGGACGAGAGGAGCGAGGCGTTGGACTACCTCATCCGGCAGCACGAGGCGAAGCCGCGGAAGTATACCGCCCGTTTCATCCAGGATGCCTGGGAAGAGCTGAACGGGCGGTGGTGGGAGGAGCTTCGGTGGAAGGTGAAGGAGGTGCAGCGCTACTGCAACAAGGAGCTTATGAGGAAGGAGGACTTTATCTTCGCTGCTCGGACGCCGACGCCAGAAGGACCACCGCTGTTGACACTGCCTACGACGTTCGAGGTGGAGGACCCGGACGGGTATTTCCAGACGGTTATCTTCGAGCGCCTGGTCAAGACCGCGGACAACGCCTACTGGGAGAACGCTCACCGTGCCCAGCTGCGTCCACTCGCAGCCGGAGGAGTGGAGGAGGTCGAGGAGCGCCGCCCAGCAGGAGGTCTGCCCCAGCTCCCTTCAGGGGGCGGGGGTGGAGAGAAGGTTGGCGGTCTGACGGGAGGCGGAGGAGGAGGAGCAGGAGGAGGTGCCCTGAAGGCTGGAGCGAGCAAGGTCAAACTCCCGCCAGAAGTCCTCTCGGCTCTGACGGGGCCCGAGGTTGCGGAATCGGTCAAACACGGACCGAACGACTCCAAGGGAAAGCCCAAATGTTGGGATGCAGCTTGCCACGATGGGTGCTCTAAGACGGCCACCACGTGTCAGCGGTCCCACGCCGAAGGTATCAAGAGTGCTGACAGGGCGCACTGGACTGTGAAGGCGCAGTACATCAAGCGGGGAGGTCTAAAGACGGGACCGAAGATAAAGATCGAGGATCGGCTCGTCAAGATCAAGCAGCTCCGAGCGGATGCCCAGAAGGAGCAGGCCGCGAAGGTGCAGGAAGGCAAGGATCAGGCAGCGCAACGAGGTGGTCGGCGGGGAGGAGCAACGGAAGCTGGCCGATCCGTGGTGGCGGAGGAAGCCGCCAAGCCGCCCGGGGAGTACGCGGACATGGAGTACACTACTCAGGAGCGCGAGCTCCAGGAGTTGGTGCAGGGCCCTGATGAGAGCTGGATGCGGGACCACGGAGGCCAAGCCGCGGTTGTTTACCCACTCGAACTGCCGGAAGACGTGCCAGAGGTGGCGAAGGTGCATATGGCGATGGCGGACCAGGTCAGCAGCTCGCCGGAAGCAAAGTTGGTGGCTGACGCGCCGAACCGTCTCCGTTCATATTGTCACGGCCGCTTGCTGGATGGGTACCTCGGGGGGCAGATCACCCCGATCGAGGAGATCCTGCAGGATGCTGTGGAGCTGGGAGATGAGGAGTTGGCGGGCCAGGCCCGGCCGTACTTGGCGTCACGGGTGGAACGAGTTGGGGGAGAACTTGAGGGTCCAGAAGTGCATGTGGGCAAAGTGGCGTGGGGGCCAGCGGAGGAACCAGGACGTGGCCGAGT
Source organism: Prorocentrum cordatum (assembly GCA_963575745.1). Lineage (NCBI taxonomy): Eukaryota > Dinophyceae > Prorocentrales > Prorocentraceae > Prorocentrum > Prorocentrum cordatum. The sequence goes on from CAUYUJ010018071.1 coordinate 298,948, forward strand.
TCATATCAAGGGGCGTATCTGGGACATCCTTGACTACAGAGACCAGCTGGCCGTCACCGAGGAGCTGGCGGAGTACCTACCTGAGTGCCAGGCTGGGGAGGCTGAGGAGAGACAGTGCGTCTTCATCAACACGGCCGCGGCACACCTGCACTCCAAGGGTGAGGGCGACCCATCCGTGGCAGAGGTGATGGAATTGGCGCAGCAGTGGCGCGTCGCCATGTGGGAGGAGGCTAAGTAGGCTGAGACGTTCATGGGGCCGCCCGACGCTTACATTCCCATCACCGAGTCGGACGTGAGGATGTTCTGCCACGACACGCTCCACCTGAGTCATGACAAGGACTACCGGACCCTGGCAGCCTTCCCGCCGACCGCGCTGCGGGAGACTGCCATCCACGTGGTCCGCGTCGACCCCTGGGGTCGAGCGCGGCTCGAAGTTATCGTAGGGGTGAAGTACGACCCGAAGGTCAGCGGGCGGGACGTGTGGATGCTACTCTACAAGGGTCATTTGCAGGTACTGGTGCCTCCACAGGTGGATGCCGACACGCTTCGGGGGGACTTCACGGGCGGGCACCCGCCACATGAGGTACTGGCTGCGGGTTGGGACGTCTACCTGGATGACGCGATGCATGAGGATGCGAAGGTACCAGGAGACGTGGCGAAGAGGTGCCCGCGGTGCCGGGCGGCAAGGGAGGCTGGGCGTGAGCGGAAGGCCGGGGAGCAAGACATCGTTGGGGAGGACCCGAGGTGGAGGGTCCTCGGCAACTGGAGCAACCCGGCCTGGAAGCGGTACGAGCGCCACGGGCAGGCAACAGGAGGAAGGCGGCCTTGCTGGAAGGGGCGCACACTGACGGCGAAGGAGGTCTGGGCAGGCACCCAAGGGTGGTCGGACTCGCTTCGGAAGGCCGGGGTCGAAGTCGGTCCAGCGGTCGAGCTGTACTCAGGCCCAGAACGTGGCAAGGGCTTGCAGGAGGAGCACGACACCAGGCGCAAGGAGGTGCAGGAGGCGCTACTGGGGGAGGCCAGACAGTGTGTGTACTTGCTCTGGTGGCTCGGGTTCGAGTGCCGTACCTTCTGCCCGTGGATGCTGCGCAATGGTGGCACACGCACCTTCGACGTTCCTGCTGGGCGACCTGATGGGCCATCGTGGGAGATCGAAGGGACGGCCATGGCCAACTTTACTGGACGTTTGTTCGAGACCATAGCCGACGCCAGTGCGCTGCCGACAGCGGAGCACCCCGCACCCGATGGTCGGTATCCCAAGGCGTACGACTTGGACAGGTGGCGCCAGATCCTGCGCCGGAAGGATGTCCTGGTGGTGCCGGTGGACCAGTGCGAGTACGGCCTGGGGCCTCAGGACGGCGTGGGAGGAGATGAACGGTATAGAAAGCGATCGTGGTTGGTCACGTGCGTGCGACATCTGCAGGAAGTGGCCCGCCGGTGCACACACCAGCATAAGCATGTCGAGCTGAAGGGCGTCGACACTGTCACGAAGCACAAGCGGACGTCAGACGCGGGCCACTACCCTGAGAAGCTGCTGAGTGCCATCACCCGGGCTATGATTAACGAGGCCCTGGAGCTGGGCGCCACGCTGACCCAGAAGCGCGGAGGCAGGGGGGGGAGAGCCCCCCACCGTCAACAAATTTTTCGGCGACGTTGGCGGGGCACATTTCCGAGGGCGATGAGGCCCAAGAGGAGGGCGCCAACCCACAGCTGGACGACCTACGCGATCGAGTCGGAGGAGCGGCCCCAGACACCGATCGGCGCGCTTTGAATTTCTGGACGGCGGCTCGTTCAGAGCCCGGGTACAGTGACGAGGCGTTCGGGCGCATGATTTCACGAGGTGCGGAGCTCCTGGACGCTCACGGGGGATGGCAGGAGGCGTCCACAGCCCTTCGAGCTGCCTGGAAGTCGGACCAGGGGGACCACCTCAAGGGCGTGCACGACAGCTACCTCGAGGGGATGGTGGAGCCGGAGCTCCTGGAGTACCTGAGGCGGGTCGCGACGAATGGGGCGGAGGTCAGGCACGAGGGTGAGATCACGAGGGTCAGGGCCAAGCCTCACCAGTCAGCGGCGCAGCACCAGGAGGAGGCCAGGCGGAAGATCTGGGACGACATCGTGAAGGGGCGTACTTGGGCCGCCCCGTCCAGCCACCCAGGGCTGGAGGGGATCATGGAGTCACCCCAGGGCAGGGTCCCGAAGATGCGGCCCGACCGCACGATCGCAGACGAGGGCCGCTTCATCAATGACATGAGGGACGCCAACGCGGGATGTGACAAGCTGAACCACCCCCCGGCGAAGTTGCCCACCCACCGCGAGATCGCGAGGACCATACTCTGGTGGAGATGCCGGTGTCCGAAGGTACGGGTCCACTTGGCGAAGCGGGACTTCCAGGCGGCCTTCAAACTTTTGTGGGTCGAATTGCCCGGCCTCCGCATCATGGCGGTGAGCCTCCAGGGGTTGGCCGGAGCCGAGCCGACGACGGTGCTCTACCTCACGATGGTGTTTGGTTGGACTGGTGCACCGGGCGAATGGGCAGTGTGGGGACGCGGCGTGCAGGATGCCCACCAAGCCCATCGTCCACCAGCGGAGGAGCTCCACGACGAAGTCGCGCACTCGTCCGAGGTCCTGGTCGACGACGGAGTTTTGGTGGAGCCGGCCCTGGGCGCGAGGCCCTGGCTTTCTGCCTGGACCTTCGACGCTATGTCGAAGCTACTCCTGGGCGATAGCTCAATCAACCTGGAGAAGCTAGCGGAGGAGGGCGAGTTCAGTACCGAGAAGCTCATCTGGGGCTTGCTCTTCCAGCTGGAGGACTCCGAGGGCCGGGTGGTAGACCGCGCGACGCTCCCAGAACCCAAGATCCAGAAGATGAGCTACCTCCTACAGGAGGCGGAGCTCGAGCCGGGTCAGCGGGTGGTGCGGCTGAAGACGGTGCAGCGGCTCCGCGGGTTGGGGACGCACTTCGCGGCGGTCAACCAGGCACTGGGCACGGAGCTGGGGGCGCTGGACGCGCTGATGTGCCAGCCCCATGGGCCCACCGCACGGGCCACGCCGAAGGGAGGTGAGGAGGAGCAGGAGGTCGCCTGGCAGGAGTTCTGGGACAGCTGCGACATGCTGCGGGCGATGGTCGCGCGGCCGGAGACGTGGGGCGCCACTTTCCTCTCCTCGTTCGCGGGCATGCTCGAGCCGCGGGAGCGGTTGGCCATCCCCGGCACCATGGAGCAAGTGGTATGGGTCGGCGGCGACTCGACCTTGGAGGTGGCGGGGCAGATCGATTGGGCGGCCAAGGTCTACGCGAGACAGGAGTTGGCGGGCTACATGGAAGCGTTGAAGATGGCCGCTGGGTTACCCGAGGAATGGGTGATCATAGCGCTCGGGGAGCTGTTCTGCATAGTAGGTTTCGCAGTCGCCCGCGGGCAGGCCTGGAAAGAGCGGCTGATCATCTACGTGGGGGACAACCAGACGGTCCAGAGGTGGGTGGAGACGCGCCGGCCGAAGAATCGGATGGCGAGGCACCTGGTGAGACTGCTCAACTACGTAGAGGCCAAGTACCACTGCCGCGTCCTCGCTGCACCGTACATCAGGACGTACAGCAACGAGATGGCGGACATGATCACCAGGGCCGACGTGGCTGAGGTCAAGCGTCGTATGGCTGAGGAGGGTTTCGAGCCGATCGACCTGGCGGGCACGTGGGCGGAGGTACTGTCACAAGGTTACGAGAGGCGCGTCCACGCCGTCGCCCTCGTGGACCCCGAGGACTGGCAGGTGGCTATGCAGCTCATGGCCCGCCGGTCGCCAGGGGAGGTCCCACGCCCGCTCCTCCAGACCGCCTGGCGTGTGGTGGAGGTGAGAGGCACGCTGGCCCCGTACGCCAGGGCCGCCGGCATGCTGGGAGCGTGTGGCGAGGCGGAGCTGTTGAAGGGCTGGCCCGGCTTCCAGGCAGGCGGGGCGGGGAGAGAAGGCGACCTGACGTTGGTGGTGACCTCCCTAGGCCCGTCGCGGGTGGGCCCGCACCTACAGGACCTCGCCCAGGAGCTGCACCGTTTGGCCGCCCAGTGGGCCTTGGTGGATGTACCTCCTGGCCCCACCGTGGCGGATGTGCTGAAGTTCTTTCGGAACGTTGGGTGGAGTGCTGCCGAAGACGGGCGCGTGTGCAGTGAGTACGGCGACCCGGTGGCCCAGCGGAAGGTGTGGGTATTGGCGTCGAAGGGCGGAGCGCCAGTGCCGGTGGGCTGGTTGGGGAGCCACGAGGCCAAGCCCCCGCCACCCTTGCCAATGGCAGGAGGGATGATGAACGCTCGCCGAGTCGAGGAGGAGGAGTGGCTGGCGCCCGAGGAGGGGCGGCTGGTGGTGGACCCGCGGGCGGCGAGGTCGCCCCCTCATCTCCCGCGGATCATTGGCCATTGGCACCCGCGGGGGCAGGTCGGCAGGCGCCCCGTGCACGGCAGCTCCGGCCCCTCACCGACCCCACGGGTGGACGAGAGCGGGGTGCTGGAGCCTGTCTTGGTCTATGATGCAAAGGGTCCCCCGCCAGGGGTCCGACCGCTCCAAGCGCAGGAGGTTTGGCACTTGCGCGGAGGGTCCAGTGCTGACTGGCTCGCACTTTGTGGGCAGTTGAGCCACGGGGATTTGCTGAGGGGAGTCCTGCGCGCGTGCCCCCCGCGTGCAGCCCCGGCTGCGCTAACAGCGGCCCTCAGGCAAGCGGAGGTATCCACCGAGTCAGGAGAGAGGACGGCGGGCATCTGCCGCCGCCCAGAGGACGAGGGGAGACGTCGGGAGCTCACGAGCTGGCTCCAAGCTGACGAGAGGCGACGGCAGGAGACGGTGGGGAGGAGTGAGCGGCACGGTGGCATGCTGCCAGGGGAGCGAGCGCAAAGCTTGCTCGACGACCCCTACCCCGATGTGATCCTACTGCGAGTGGGACGCGACCCAGATGGAGGACCGCAGTGCTGGAACCAGTGTGGGAGGAGCTGCGCTCGCTTGGAGCACGACTGGAGCTGGTACTGCTGTCGGACATGCCGTGACACGGATGGCGACACCCATGGGCCGCACTGTCAGGCACGACACGAAGACCTCCAGAGGAGGCAGAGGGAGGCTGGCTACCGCCCCCCAGCGGGCGAGCAGGCTAGTGGCAGCGGCGGTCCAGGAGCCCAGGCAGCAGGCGAGGAGGCTTCGAGGCACCCGCCGCCCAAGGCGGCGCCGGACGGTCGCCTCCCACCCATCTGGGAAGAGCAGCGGCCTGCGGTGGTGAAGGCGCCGCCCAGCACGGCCAGGGAAGGCCTGCAGCCCGAAGGTTCACCCGCCGGGGGGTCGCAGGGCCCGCTGGTGGGTGGCGGAGGAGACCCACTGGCCACCAGGAGCCGGCATGCGGGAGGTTCAGAGGATGAGAGCTGGGGCCCCTGGACGGCCACAGGGCGATGCGTGGTTGCCGAAGGAGTGGGAGAGGGCGCCAGCGTTGCGGATCAGGCCCCACCTCCCCCAGAGGCGAGGGAAGCCTTGCGGCCGTGCCGGCTCCCAGGGTGCCCCTACTTGGAGCACTCCCAGCCCGCGACTGCAGTCGACGGGGGAGCACTGTGGCGGCCAGGGTTCTGCTGCAACAAGTGCGCAGGGCGGTCGGAGGGAGCGGACTGGGCAGAAGGAGGCGCGAAGCACTTCAGGCATTGCGAGAAGATGCCCCACGGCCAGCCACCCCCAGGTGGGGAGGGGCCGTCAGAGACCGCAGCAGCAAGTAAGAAGCGCAAGCAGGAGCGCAAGCAAGAGATCGCAGCGGCCGCCGCCCGGGCGCTGGCCGCCGCTGCGTTGGCTGCCCCCCCTGCGGGGTCTGAGTCCTGGGCCGCGGAGGGGCAGGGCGAGGAGAGCGGCAGCGGAAGTCCGAGCGAGGAGTGCCCCCCCCCGTCACCAGGGGAGCTCGCCCGGCGGGCGCGTGCGGAGCGAGGGGCTGCCCGGCAGAGGAAGGCGGAGGCAGCTCGGCCCGAGGATGGGGCCGGGCACCCCGGTGCGGGGCAGGCGGAGTACATCCACCTAAGGGCGAAGACCCCACCTGCACCAGCAGCGGTCGAGAGGTCGGAGGAAGAGCCCCCGGCAGAGGTCGCGCGGGCGGCTGGTCAGACTTACCGTGCGCTCGCTAGGCGGGTAGAGTTTCAGAGGACAGGGCTCTGGTCCGCACCAGAGGAGGAGGACCGCCCCAGGGGGAGGGCCGCCGGGGTGGAGACGTCGGTGGTCCACCCTCGGCCTGGCCGAGAGCCACTCCCGCAGCCAGAGGGGCGGGCCGACCGCGAGCCGCTGCCCCAACCAGGAAGTTGGGCGCCCCCTTCGGGGGAGTCGAGTGGGTCCCGCGGGCCGGAGAAGCGGCCACAGCCCCCTGGTCACCGGGCGGAGGAGGACCCGCTCAGGCCTGGCGGACCTGCACGTGCGGCCGAGGCCGTGAGGGACCTCAACTCACCTGAGTCCTACTCGGAGGAGGACTATGAAGAGACAGAGGAGGAGGCCGAACCACTTCGGCCGGTGCCTTTCCCAGGAGGCGGCCCAGACGCCCGCTATGCGTGGTGTGAGTACTGCGGTGTGCAGGGCGAGGGCCGGGACACGAGCTGCCCGAAGTGCAACAAGACCTACCCCATTTCGATGGCCAAGGACCGGTTGGCGGCCGCGCAGAGGGCAGCCAAGGCAGGGAGTGCCGCCGCGGTCGCCCCCCGGCACGGGGGAAGAGAGGAGCGCGAGCGTGAGGAGGTGGCGCGGCGTGCGGCACCGGAGGCTGGACCGCCCGAGGACATCGACCCAGAGGCGGTGAGCCGGTACCTGGAAGCGGCAGCAGGCAGCGGACAGGGCAGCGAAGGGCTCGAGCGGCAGCTCAGGCGGATCGCCAGGGAAGACTCCAGGCGTGCCGGCGGGCGTGCCGATGCTGGGTACGCGCCAGAGCTCCAGAGGTTGGTAGACGCAGCCGTGGTGGCTTCGGTGGCCAAGGGGACGACGGCGACCTACGGCGTCGCTTGGAGGCAGTGGACGACGTTCTGCCGGATCCGTAGGAGGTCGCCCATCCTGCATGGTGAGACTCGTGAAGAGCGTCACCAAGATGAGGAGGAGCTGCTGCTGTTCATGGTGCACCTGTACAACAGCCTGAAGCGGTCGCACGGGACGATACGGTCAAAGTTGCTGGGGATCCGTTCACACCACGTGATGCTGGGTGAGCCCGACCCCTTGGCGGGTAAGCCGCGACTGTGGATGGCGTTAAATGGGATAGAGAACTGGCAAGGGCCCGGAAAGAGGAAGCTCCCGGTTACGACCAAGATGCTGAGGAGAATCCGAGACATGCTGAAGCCGGACACTTGCGCGGACGACGCGGCCTTGTATTTCTGCGTGATCTTCGCTTTCTTCTTCATGATGCGGATTGGGGAGTACGCCCACTCGGGGCACTGGGATTTGAAGAAGGTCTTGACCGGGCTGGACATTGCCCCGAAGTGCAAGGGCGAGCAGGTAAGCCACTTCGCTGCCGCGGACGAGGTGGTGCTGTGGTTCAAGGCGTCGAAGGCTGACCAGAAGGGAGCAGGGCAGGCGAGGAACCACTACCGCTCGAACGACCCGTTCGGCATCTGCCCGGCGTGGGCGGCGGAGTGCTACAACCGCTGGTTCCCGAGCCGTATCGCGGGCAAAGAGGCACATTTACCACTTGCGAGGTGGGAAGATGGCATCCCGATCACGCGGGAGCGTATCCAGGGCTTGCTTCAGAAGGCGGCGGCGCTGGAAGGCTACCCACCCGACAGGTTCAAGAGCCATTCGCTCCGAATCGGCGGGGCGACGGCCCTGTACCACTGCTTCCAGGACACGGAGCTGGTCAAGCGTTGGGGGCGGTGGAACAGCGGGGCCTTCCACCAGTATTTGTGGGAGGCGAATGAGGACGCCGCTGGGGTGTCAGAGGCGATGGCGAAGTCTGTGGCAACCCTGCATGTGGGGTACAAGGTTGAAACGGCGGGAGGCGGACCGGCTGCTGATGTGAAGGAGAAGCCGGGAGCCTGAGGCCAGTACCAGGAGTGCGAGTGTTGAGCCAAGGCGTGTCACCACTGGAGGAGCCGTTGCTGGATTGTGCGCAGTCCTGGGGTAATGGCCTGGGGGCAGTGGCGACCCCCTGGATCGACGGACGGAGGTGAGGTGGAGGAGGGCCGCGAGCCCCAGTCGGCACCACCCGCAAGTCACGGGCGCCGAAGGGGCGTGCGGAGGTGAGGAGGCCGAGGGCCGGGGCGTCCCGCCAGTGCGGTCCCCGAGGAGAGGCGGAGGTGGCTGGGGCGTCCCGCCAGTGCGGTCCCCGAGGAGAGGTTGAGGAAGCCGGCTGGTGCTCCGCCAGCGCCGGCACGCGCTGTGCAGTGAGGCGCCCAGCTGTGAGCCCTGTTCGGCACCACCCGCAAGTCACGGGCGCCGAGGGGGTGAGAGGAGCTGGGTGGCCGAGGAGCCGCCGGTCTGGCGGCACAGCTGGGCCTCGGCTGAGGCCCGGCCTGAGCTTGGAGAAGGAGAGGGGCGGCATGCGCCTGATGATGCCAAAAGGCGCGCGCGCTCGCTGCCTCTGCCTTTTCCGTTGTGAGCCCGAACTGTGCTTGTGCTCGCCGCGTTGCCGTCGCCCCGGGCACTCACTGTTTGGTTTTCTGCCAGGCACCTTCTCACTTAAACGTGAGAGTTTGAGCATGCGTAAAACGTAGGGTTTCAGGGAGTAAGTGCCTGGTGAGGGGGAAGGGTCTCTCCTGCTCTCTGTCCCTTTCCCCCATCCGCGGCCCCTTTGGGGCTCAAGTTTCTCTCTCGGGCCCTTCCCTCCCAGGCCCTCCCTGGCCCTTCGTATTTTCCTTTTCCTTTTTTCGGCCTTGACCGCTTAGCGGTTCGGGCCGAGGAGCCGCCGGTCTGGCGGCACAGCTGGGCCTCGGCTGAGGCCCGGCCTGAGCTTGGAGAAGGAGAGGGGCGGCATGCGCCTGATGATGCCAAAAGGCGCGCGCGCTGCTGCCTCTGCCTTTTCCGTGTGAGCCCGAACTGTGCTTGTGTCGCCGCGTTGCCGTCGCCGCGGGCACTCACTTTGGTTTTCTGCCAGGCACCTTCTCACTTAAACGGAGGGGAGGAGGAGGAGGAGGAGGGGGGAGGTGGAGGAGGGAGGAGGTGGAGGAGAGGTGGAGGAAGGAGGGGAGGAGGAGCGAGAGGGGAGGGGAGGTGGGAGGGGGGAGCTGGGGAGGGGGAGGGGGTGGAGGAGGGGGATACGGGGAGGGGGAGGAGGTGGAGGATGGTGTGAGGAGGAGGAGGAGGAGGAGGAGGAGGAAGAGGAGGAGCAGGAGGAGGAGCAGGAGGAGAAGGAGGAGGAGGAGGAGGAGGAAGAGGAGGCGGCGCTCGGCACTGCGCTGGGTGCCTGGAGCAAGGGCGGCTATGAGGCCACCACTGGGGCCGCTCCGCTCCGCGCGGGGCGTCAAGCGTCGGCGGGGGCGCGGCGGGGCCGCCCGTCGGCCAGAGGTCTGCGCGCGGCCTCGGCCTTCGGGACGGCGCTCGCGTCTGAGGCTTCAGGCCAGCAGCTGCGCTTCCTGCTAGACCAAATGATTAACCAAAGAGTTATTACCTCCGATACCTCACCCCTCCCCTAAGCCAAAATGGCGGGTGCTAACACGCGGCTCCGACTGGCGATGCCAGCGTGGCTCCCATGCCACTCGGCCATTAAGAAGGATCTCCTCAGGCGATTCAGATTGGGCCAGAGCGCCGCAGGATAGGCGAGCCTGCCACGGGGGCCCAATGCGTGACAATCTAAGTGAGCTGATGCGCTGCGCCATCGCCTGGCATGCACGCCTTGTTCCATGCGTGGTTCTGCCCGTGCCTGATCGCATCCTTTAACTACGCCCCGCATGGAACAATGCGAGCCCGACATTATCTGCGATGAAGAGCAGGACCTCGCCTCCCGTGAGCCCTAATCAGACTTTGGATGCGGCGGAAAAAAATGATAGCCGGAGTGCAGTATCCCCAAACAGGGTTTTAGACCCACTGCGGTTTCCAAGGTCGATTGCGTGCCCGTCCAGTGCGGGCTGGCATGGCATGTTAAAACATGCCTCCTCCTCCTCCTCCTCCTCCTCCTCCTCATCCTCCTCCTCCTCCTCCTCCTCCTCGTCCACCTCCTCTTCACCCCGAAAAGCATCTCGGAGCCCAGAATTGCGAGGATGTCTCCAGCGTAACGGGCTGGACCACCTCGCGCGCGGCATTTCGGACCCCAGAGTTGCGACGATGTCTCGGGCGAAACGTGCTGCGAGTACCACCTCGAGCGCGGCGTCTCAGAGCGTTTGCGGGGGCCTCTGGTGCCTCATGGGGGGCTCTGGGGACCTCCGGGGGCTGCCTCCTGGGCCTCCTGTGCCTCCTGAACTCTTCCTGAGGGGTTCTCCGAAGGTCTTGGGGCTCCCAGGGGGGATATCTAAAACCTGTGCCGCTTGGGCCCCTCCAAAATACAGGGGGGGCCACAAGAGAAGGAAAAATACGAATCGACACCGGATGGTGAATTAACTTGACACGTTCTGATATGGGGGGCCTCCTGGGGCCGTCCTGGGAGCCTCCTGGGAATCTTCCTGCGGACTCCTGGGGCCTGTCCGGGCGTCCTGGGGTTCCCTGAAGCTCTCTGGGCCTCCCCTCCTCCTGCCTGCTCCCGCATGCACATCATCCGCCTCCTCCCTCTTGTCCCCTCCATATTCTCCTCTCCTCCTCCTCCTCCTCCTCCTCCTCTTCCTCACCCTCCTCCTCCTCCTCCTCCTCCTCCTCCTCCTCCTCCTCCTCCTCCTCCACCTCCTCTTCATCCCGAACGGCATCTCGGAGCCTAGAGTTGCGAGGATGTCTCCAGCGGAACGGGCTGGACCACCTCGTGCGCGGCATCTCGGACCCCAGAGTTGCGACGATGTCTCGGGCGAAACGTGGTGCGAGGAAGTCTCAGGCGAAACGGGCCGGACCACCTCGAGCGCGGCGTCTCAGAGCTCCGAGTCGCGGGGGCCTCCTGGTGCCTCCTGGGGCCTCCTGGGGACCTCCTGGAGCTTCCTCCTGTGGGCTCCTGAACTCCACCTGAGGTTTCCTGAAGCCTCTTGGGGCTCCCAGAGGGGATATCTAACCTGTGGCCGTTTGGGCCTCTCCAAATGGAGGGGGGGGGGCACAAGAGCAGGAAAAATCAACGAATCGACACCGGATGTGTATTAACTTCACACGTTCTGATAGTGGGGTCTCCTGGGAGCCTCCTGGGAATCTCCTGGAGACCCCTGGGGCCTGTCCTGGGCGTCCTGCGGCCTCCTGGTGCCTCCTGGGGCCTCCTGGGGACCTCCTGGGGCTTCCTCCTAAGCCTCCTGTGGCCTCCTGAACTCCACCTGAGGTTTCCTGAAGCATCTTGGGGCTCCCAGGGGGGATATCTAACCTGTGGCCGCTTGGGCCCCTCAAAATGAAGGGGGGGCCACAAGAGCAGGAAAAATCAACGAATCGACACCGGATGTGTATTAACTTCACACGTTCTGATAGAGGGCCTCCTGGGGCCTCCTGGGAGCCTCCTGGGAATCTCCTGGGGGCCCCTGGGGCCTGTCCTGGGCGTCCTGCGGCCTCCTGGACCTTTCTGGGGCCTCCTGAGGCTCGCAGGGTCCCATGGAGGATATGTAACATGTGGTCTTCTGGGCGCCCAGGCTGGACCACCTCTTGCGCAGCATCTGAGAGCTCAGAGTTGCGAGAATGTCTTGTGCGAAACAGGCCGGACCACCTTGCGCACGGCATCTCAGAGCCCAGAGTTGCGAGGATGTCTCAGGCGAGACGGGCCGGACCACCTCGCGCAGGGCATCTCAGAGCTCAGAAGTTCGAGGATCTCTCAGGCGAAACGGGCCGGACCACCTCTCGCGCGGCATCTCCGAAGTCAGAGTTTCGAGGATGTCTCAGGCGAAACGGGCCGGACCACCTCGCGCAAGGCATCGCAGAGCTCAGAGTTTCGAGGATGTCTCAGGCGAAACGGCCTGGACCACCTCTCGCACAGCACCTCGGGGCTCAGAGTTTCGAGGATGTCTCAAGCGAAACGGCCCGGACCACCTCTCGCGCGGCGTCCCGGAGCGCAACTTTTCGAGGATGTCTGAGGCGAAACGGCCAATCCCGGCCAACTCAGAAACGAGAGTTGTGAGGATGTCTCAAGCGAAACGGCCGAAACCATAAAATTTGTGTGAGGATGTCTCTGCTCCGCGTTCTCTCGGCCGGAGTTAGTTTCTATCACAACAGCACCCCGTTCAGCAAGCTGTTTGGGGAAAAATCGTGACGTCGGATGTCTGGGGAGGGCGGAAGGCAGTGCGCGCAGGACGGATGCTGAGGCGGCAGAAACATGCAGAAACGACGACGGCGGGGACGGGGAGGCGGAGGCAGAGGCGCAGCAGCGGGAGGCGGGAGGCGGGAGGAGGGAGGAGGGAAGAGAAACCAGGCGGGAAGTGGGAAGAGGGAGGCGGGAGAAGGAATGAGAGAGGTTGTGATTGGAGCTCCTGTGCTACGAAACGTCTCAGGCAGAATGGGCCAGACCATCTCGCGCGCATCATCTTCGAGCCTCGCATTGCGAGGATGGCTCAATCGAAACGGGCCGGACCACCTCGCGAGCGACATCTTGGAGCTCAGTATTGGAAGGATGTCTCAAACGAAACGGGCCGGACAATCTTTCGCACACGTTTCTTGTCCACATCGCACTCGCTTCACGTTAGGTCCTCTCCTGCAACTCCTTTCCTTCTCCCTCCTCCTCCTCCTCCTCCTCCTCCTCCTCCTCCTCCTCCTCCCCCTCCTCCTGCCTGCTCCCTCATGCACATCATACGCTTCCTCCTTCTCCCTTCCATCTCCTTCTCCTTCTCCTCCTCCTCCTCCTCCTCCTCCTCCTCCTCCTCCTCCTCGACCTCGACCTCCTCTACATCCCGAACGGCATCTCGGAGCCTAGAGTTGCGAGGATGTGTCCAGCGTAACGGGCTGGACCACCTCGCGCGCGGCATCTCGGACCCCAGAGTTGCGACGATTTCTCGGGCAAACGTGCTGCGAGGAAGTCTCAGGCGAAACGGGCCGGACCACCTCGAGCGCGGCGTCTCAGAGCTCCGAGTTGCGGGGGCCTCCTGGGGCCTCCTGGGGCCTCCTGGGGGGCTTCCTCCTGGGCCTCCTGTGGCCTCCTGAACTCCACCTGGGGTTTCCTGACGCCTCTTCGGGCTCCCAGGGTGGATATCAAACCTGTGGCCGTTTGGGCCTCTCCAAATGGAGGGGGGGGCACAAGAGCAGGAAGAATCAACGAATCGGCACCAGATGTGTATTAACTTCACACGTTCTGATAGGCGGCCTCCTGGGGCCTCCTGGGAGCCTCCTGGGAGCCTCCTAGGAATCTCCTGGGGACCCCTGGGGCCTGTCCTGGGCGTCCTGCGGCCTCCTGGAGCTCTCTGGGGCCTCCCCCTCCTCCTGCCTGCTCCCTCATGCACATCATCCGCCTTCTCCTTCTCCCTTCCATCTCCTCCTCCTCCTCCTCCTCCTCCTCCTCCTCCTCCTCCTCCTCCTCCTCCTCCTCCTCCACCTCCTCTTCATCCCGAACGGCATCTCGGAGCCTAAAGTTGCGAGGATGTGTCCAGCGTAACGGGCTGGACCACCTCGCGCGCGGCATTTCGGACCCCAGAGTTGCGACGATGTCTCTGGCGAAACGTGCTGCGAGGAAGTCTCAGGCGAAACGGGCCGGACCACCTCGAGCGCGGCGTCTCGGAGCTCCGAGTTGCGGGGGCCTCCTGGGGCCTCCTGGGGCCTCCTGGTGACCTCCTGGGGCTTCCTCCTGGGCCTCCTGTGGCCTCCTGGACCCCACCTGGGGCTTCCTGAAGCCTCTTGGGGCTCCCAGCCGGGATATCTGACCTGTGGCCATTTGGGCCTCTCCAAATGGAGGGGGGGGCACCAGAGCAGGAAGAATCAACGAATCGACACCGGATGTGTATTGACTTGACACGTTCTGATAGACAGCCTCCTGGGGCCTCATGGGAGCCTCCTGGGAATCTCCTGGAGACCCCTGGGACCTGTCCTGGGCGTCCTGCGGCCTCCTGGTGCCTCCTGGGGCCTCCTGGGGACCTCCTGGAGCTTCCTCCTGGGCCTCCTGTGGCCTCCTGAACTCCACCTGAGGTTTCCTGAAGCTTCTTGGGGCTCCCAGAGGGGATATCTAACCTGTGGCCGCTTGGGCCCCCCAAAATGAAGGGGGGGGCACAAGAGCAGGAAAAATCAACGAATCGACACCGGATGCGTATTAACTTCACACGTTCTGATAGAAGGCCTCCTGGGGCCTCCCGGGAGCCTCCTGGGAATCTCCTGGGGGCCCCTGGGGCCTGTCCTGGGCGTCCTGCGGCCTCCTGGACCTCTCTGGGGCCTCCTGAGGCTCGCAGGGTCCTATGGAGGATATGTCACATGTGGTCTTCTGGGCGCCCAGGCTGGACCACCTCTCGCGCAGCATCTGAGAGCTCAGAGATGCGAGAATGTTTTGTGCGAAACAGATCAGACCACCTTGTGCACGGCATCTCAGAGCTCAGAGTTGCAAGGATGTCTCAGGCGAGACGGGCCGGACCACCTCGCGCAGGGCATCTCAGAGCTCAGAATTTCGAGGATGTCTCAACGAAACGGGCCGGACCACCTCTCGCGCGGCATCTCCGAAGTCAGAGTTTCGAGGATGTCTCAGGCGAAACGGCCCGGACCACCTCTCGCACGGCACCTCGGGGCTCAGAGTTTCGAGGATGTCTCAAGCGAAACGGCCCAGACCACCTCTCGCGCGGCGTCCCGGAGCGCAACTTTTTGAGGATGTCTCAAGCGAAACGGCCAATCCCGGCCAACTCAGAAACGAGAGTTGTGAGGATGTCTCAAGCGAAACAGCCAAAACCATAAAATTTGTCTATAAAAATTGTGTGAGGATGTCTCTGCTCCGCGTTCCTTCGGCCGGAGTTAGTTTCTACCACAACAGCACCCCGTTCAGCAAGCTGTTTGGGGAATGATAACCGGAGTGCAGTATCCCCAAACAGGGTTTTTAGGCCCACTGCGGTTTCCAAGGTCGATTGCGTGCCCGTCCAGTGCGGGCTGGCATGGCATGTTAGAACATGCCTACTCCTCCTCCTCCTCCTCCTCCTCCTCCTCCTCCTCCTCCTCCTCCTCCTCCACTTCATCCCGAACGGCATCTCGGAGCCCAGAGTTGCGAGGATGTCTCCAGCGTAACGGGCTGGACCACCTCGCGCGCGGCATTTCGGACCCCAGAGTTGCGACGATGTCTCGGGCGAAACGTGCTGCGAGGAAATCTCAGGCGAAACGGGCCGGACCACCTCGAGCGCGGCGTCTCAGAGCTCCGAGTTGCGGGGGCCTCCTGGGCCTCCTGGGACCTCCTGGTGGCCTCCTGGGGCTTCCTCCTGGGGCTCCTGTGGTCTCCTGGACCCCACCTGGGGCTTCCTGAAGCCTCTTGGGGCTCCCAGGGGGGGATATCTAACATGTGGCCGTCGGGGCCCCCCAAAATGGGGAGGGAGGGGGCCACAAGAGCAGGAAAAATCAACGAATCGACACGAGATGTGTATCAGCTTGACACGTTCTGATAGGGGGCATCCGTGGAGCCTCCTGGAAATCATCTGCGGACCCCTGGGGCCTGTCCTGGGCGTCCTGCAGCCTCCTGAAGCTCTCTGGGGCCGCCTGGGGCTCCCAGGGTCCCAGGAGGGGGATATATGTGGTCTTCTGGGCCCCCAGGCTGGACCACCTCTTGCGCAGCGTCTGAGAGCTCAGAATTGCGAGAACGTCTTGCGCGAAACGGGCCGGACCACCTTGCGCACGGCATCTCAGAGCTCAGAGTTCCGAGGATGTCTCAGGCGAGATGGGCCGGACCACCTCGCGCAGGGCATCTCGGAGCCCAGAGTTGCGAGGATGTCTCCAGCGTGACGGGCTGGACCACCTCGCGCGCGGCATTCCGGACCCCAGAGTTGCGACGATGTCTCGGACGAAACGTGCTGCGAGGAAGTCTCAGGCGAAACGGGCCGGACAACCTCGAGCGCGGCGTCTCAGAGCTCCGAGTTGCGGGGGCCTCCTGGGGCCTCCTGGGACATCCTGGAGGCCTCCTGGGGCTTCCTCCTGGGCCTCCTGTGGCCTCCTGGACCCCACCTGGGGCTTCCTGAAGCTTCTTGGAGCTCCCAGGGGGGGATATCTAACATGTGGCCGTCGGGGCCCCCCAAAATGGGGAGGGGGCCACAAGAGCAGGAAAAATCAACGAATCGACACCAGATGTGTATCAGCTTGACACGTTCTGATAGGGGGCATCCTGGGAGCCTCCTGGAAATCTCCTGCGGACCCCTGGGGCCTGTCCTGGGCGTCCAGCGGCCTCCTGAAGCTCTCTGGGGCCTTCTGGGGCTCCCAGGGTCCCAGGGGGGATATGTAACATGTGGTCTTCTGGGCCCCCAGGCTGGACCGCCTCTTGCGCAGCATCTCAGAACTCAGAGTTGCGAGGATGTCTCATGCGAAACGGGCCGGACAACCGTGCGCACGGCATCTCAGAGCTCAGAGTTGCGAGCATGTCTCAGGCGAGATGAGCCGGACCACCTCGTGCAGAGCATCTCGGAGCCCAGAGTTGCGAGGATGTCTCAGGCGAAACGGGCTGGACCACCTCGCGCGCGGCATCTCGGACCCCAGAGTTGCGACGATGTCTCGGGCGAAACGTGCTGCGAGGAAGTCTCAAGCGAAACGGGCCGGGCCACCTCGAGCGCGGCGTCTCAGAGCTCCGAGTTGCGGGGGCCTCCTGGGGCCTCCTGGGGCCTCCTGGTGACCTCCTGGGGTTTCCTCCTGGGCCTCATGTGGCCTCCTGGACCCCACCTGGGGCTTCCTGAAGCCTCTTGGGGTTCCCAGGGGGGATATCTAACATGTGGCCGTCGGGGCCCCCCAAAATGGGGCAGGCGCCACAAGAGCAGGAAAAATCAACGAATCGACACCGGATGCGTATTAACTTGACACGTTCTGATAGGGGGCCTCCTGGGGCCTCCTGGGAGCCTCCTGGGAATCTCCTGCGGACCCCCGGGTCCTGTCCTGGGCGTCCTGCGGCCTCCTGATGCTCTCTGGGGCCTCGGGGCTCCCAGGGTGCCCAGTTGGATTATGTAACATGTGGTTTTGGGCCCCAAGGTGGACCACCCTCTTGTTTTCACATTGGGGCTCAGAGTTGCGAGAATGTCTTGTGCGAAACGGGCCGGACCAAACTGCGCACGGCATCTCAGAGCTCAGAGTTGCGAGGATGTTCAGGCGAACAGGCGAGACGGGCCCGGTGTCTCGGGCGGGAGTGGGCTGCGAGGATAGTCTCAAGCGGGAGCGGGCCGGGCCACCTCGAGCGCGGCGTCTCAGAGCTCCGAGTTGCGGGAGCCTCCTGGGGCCTCCTGGGGCCTCCTGGTGACCTCCTGGGGCTTCCTCCTGGGCCTCCTGTGGCCTCCTGAACTCCACCTGGGGTTTCCTGAAGCCTCTTGGGGCTCCCAGGAGGGATATCTAACCTGTGGCCGCTTGGGCCTCTCAAAATGGAGGGGGGGCACAAGAGCAGGAAAAATCAACGAATCGACACCGGATGTGTATTAACTTGACACGTTATGATAGGGGGCCTCCTGGGGCTTCATGTCTTGTGCGAAACAAACCGGACCACCTTGCGCACGGCATCTCAGAGCTCAGAGTTGCGAAGATGTCTCAGGCGAGACAGGCCGGACCACCTCGCGCAGTGCATCTCAGAGCTCAGAAAATCGAGGATGTCTCAGGCGAACCGGGCTGGACCACCTCTCGCGCGGCATCTCCGAGGTCAGAGTTTCGAGGATGTCTCAAGCGAAACGGGCCGGACCACCTCGCGCAGGGCATCTCAGAGCTCAGAGTTTCGAGGATGTCTCAGGCGAAACGGCCCGGACCACCTCTCGCACGGCACCTCGGGGCTCAGAGTTTCGAGCATGTCTCAAGCGAAACGGCTGGGACCACCTCTCGCGCGGCGTCCCGGAGCGCAATTACCTCACAGCGAAGACTGGTAGGTTTCTAGTGGGCTCAAAAGAGAGCATCTTGACTCCCCAGGAGGGTCTGGGCAGATGCCGGACGGGTGCCGCAGGAATCCGGGGACTCCTTTTTACCTAACAGCGAAGACGGATAGGTTTCTAGCAGGGTCAAAAAAAGCATCATGACTTCTCAGGGGGGGTCGGGGTGGGACCCGGGGCGGCTGCTGTCGAAGCCCAAATCGCCTGGGACATCCTCGCAAAATCGCTCTTGGCGCTGCTAGAACTCCATTCCCGGCGTACATTTTGGATGCCCGGAGCCAACTGTAAGCCACTTCGTGGTCTTCGAGTTCCCAGAACTCAATTCCCGGCGTACATTTTGGATGCCCGGAGCCAACCGTAGGCCACTTCGTGGTCTTCGAGTTCCCAGAACTCCATTCCCGGGCCACATTTTAGATGCCCAGAGCCAACTGTAGGCCACTTCGTGGTCTTCGAGTTCCCAGAACTCCATTCCCGGGCCACATTTTGGATGCCCAGAGCCAACTGTAGGCCACTTCGTGCTCTTGGACTTCCCAGAACTCCATTCCTGGGCATGATTTCGAATGCCTGGAGCAAACTGTAGGCCACTTCGTGTTCTTCGAGTTCCCAGAATTCCACTCCCTGGCCACATTTTTGATGCTGAGGCAGGCTCATGCTGAGGCTGAGGCTGAGGCAGGCTGAGGCAGGCTGAGGCAGGCTGAGGTTGAGGCCGAGGCTGAAGGCAGAATGAGGCTGAGGCTGCTGCAGGCTGAGGCTGAGGCTGAGGCAGGCTGAGGCTGATGCAGGCTGAGGCTGAGGCAGGCTGAGGCTGAGGCTGAGGCTGAGGCAGGCTGAGGCTAAGGCCGAGACTGAAGGCAGACTGAGGCTGAGGCTGAAGCAGGCCGAAGCTGAGGCTGAGGCTGGCTGAGGCTGAGGCTGAGGCAGGCTGATGCTGAGGCAAGCTGAGGCTGAGGCTGAGGCTGATGCAGGCTGAGGCTGAGGCAGGCCGAGGCCGAGGCCGAGGCTGAATGCAGACTGAGGCTGAGGCTGAAGCAGGCTGAGGCTGAGGCTGAGGCAGGCTGAAACTGAGGCTGAGGCTGAGGCAGGCTGAGGCTGAGGCAGGCTGAGGCTGAGGCTGATGCAGGCTGAGGCAGAGGCAGGCTGAGACTGAAGCCGAGGCTGAAGGCAGATTGAGGCTGAGGCTGAAGCAGGCTGAGGCTGAGCCAGAGGCAGGCTGAGGCTAAGGCTGAGGCTGAGGCTGAAGCTGAGGCTGAGGCTGATGCTGAGGCTGATGCAGGCCGAGGCTGAGGCAGCCTGAGGCTGAGGCCGAGGTTGAAGGCAGACTGAGGCTGAGGCTGAAGCAGGCTGAGGCTGAGGCTGAGGCTGAGGCAGGCTGAGGCTGAGGCTGAGGCAGGCTGATGCTGAGCCAGGTGAGCCGCAGGCTGAGGGATTCATGCAAGCCGAGGCTGAGGCTGCGGCGAGGCGAGGCCGAGGCTGAAGCAGACTGTATGCTGAGGCTGACGCAGGCTGAAAAAAAAAAATGTGGGAAAAAAGCAGGATGGACGCTGAGGCTGAGAGGCTGCGGCTTGAGCTGAGGCTGAGGCGGACGAAGCAGCTGAGTGAGGCTGAGGTGATGATGCAGGTGAGGCTGAGGCAGCCGAGGTGAGGCGGCGCTGAAGGCAGAATGAGGCCGAGGCTGAAGGCAGACTGAGGCTGAGGCTGAAGCAGGCTGAGGCTGAGGCTAAGGCTGAGGCTGAGGCTGAGGCTGAGGCTGAGGCTGAGGCTGAGGCTGGCTGATGCTGAGGCAGGCTGAGGCTGAGGCTGAGCCTGAGGCAGGCTCAGGCTGAGGCAGGCTGAGGCTGAGGCCGAGGCTGCAGGCAGACTGAGGCTGATGCAGGAGCAGGCTGAGGCTGAGGCTGAGGCAGGCTGAAGCTGAGGCTGAGGCTGATGCTGAGGCAGGCTGAGGCTGAGGCTGAGGCTAATGCAGGCCACTGCGACTGTCATCGCGAATGCGACTACGACTGCGAGAACAGCAGAACTCTACAACTCGATTATCATCTGAATCTTAAGGGGGATGCTTCCAGATATGCTCCTACACATCGCTGTTAGGTTGCTTTGCCGGGATAATTTAACCAACAGTAAGCCACTTCGTGGTCTTCGTTCCCAGAACTCCATTACTGGGCATGAGTTTGAATGCCCGGAGCCACCTGCAGGCCACTTCGTGTTCTTCGAGTTCCCAGAACTCCATTCCTGGGCATGATCTTGAATGCCCGGAGCCAACTGCAGGCCACTTCGTGGTCTTCGAGTTCCCAGAACTCCACTCCTGGGCATGATTTTGAATGCCCGGAGCCAACTGTAGGCCACTTCGTGTTCTTCGAGTTCCCAGAACTCCATTCCTGGGCATGATTTTGAATGCCCGGAGCCAACTGTAGGCCACTTCGTGGTCTTCGAGTTCCCAGAACTCCATTCCTGGGCATGATTTTGAATGCCCGGAGCCACCTGTAGGCCACTTCGTGGTCTTCGAGTTCCCAGAACTCCATTCCTGGGCATGATTTTGAATGCCCGGAGCCAACTGTAGGCCACTTCGTGGTCTTCGAGTTCCAGATCCCAGAACTCCATTACTGGGCATGAGTTTGAATGCCCGGAGCCACCTGCAGGCCACTTCGTGTTCTTCGAGTTCCCAGAACTCCATTCCTGGGCATGATCTTGAATGCCCGGAGCCAACTGCAGGCCACTTCGTGGTCTTCGAGTTCCCAGAACTCCACTCCTGGGCATGATTTTGAATGCCCGGAGCCAACTGTAGGCCACTTCGTGTTCTTCGAGTTCCCAGAACTCCATTCCTGGGCATGATTTTGAATGCCCGGAGCCAACTGTAGGCCACTTCGTGGTCTTCGAGTTCCCAGAACTCCATTCCTGGGCATGATTTTGAATGCCCGGAGCCACCTGTAGGCCACTTCGTGGTCTTCGAGTTCCCAGAACTCCATTCCTGGGCATGATTTTGAATGCCCGGAGCCAACTGTAGGCCACTTCGTGGTCTTCGAGTTCCCAGAACTCCATTCCCGGCGTACATTTTGGATGCCCGGAGCCAACTGTAGGCCACTTCGTGGTCTTCGAGTTCCCAGAACTCCATTCCCTGGCCACATTTTGGATGCCCGGAGCCAACTGTAGGCCACTTCGTGGTCTTCGAGTTCCCAGAACTCCATTCCCGGGCCACATTTTGGATGCTTAGGCAGGCTGAGGCTGAGGCTGATGCAGGCTGAGGCTGAGGCAGGCTGAGGCTGAGGCCGAGGCTGAAGGCAGACTGAGGCTGAGGCTGAAGCAGACTGAGGCTGAGGCTGAGGCAGGCTGAGGCTGAGGCTGAGGCAGGCTGATGCTGAGGCCGGCTGAGGCTGAGGCTGAGGCTGATGCAGGCTGAGGCTGAGGCAGGCTGAGGCTGAGGCCAAGGCTGAAGGCAGACTGAGGCTGAGGCTGAAGCAGGCTGAGGCTGAGGCTGAGGCAGGCTGAGGCTGAGGCAGAGGCAGGCTGAGGCTGAGGCAGGCTGAGGCCGAGGCCGAGGCTGCAGGCAGACTGAGGCCGAGGCTGAAGCAGGCTGAGGCTGAGGCTGAGGCAGGCTGAGGCTGAGGCTGAGGCTGAGGCTGAGGCTGAGGCAGGCTGAGGCTGAGGCTGAGGCTGATGCAGGCTGAGGCTGAGGCAGGCTGAGGCTGAGGCCGAGGCTGAAGGCAGACTGAGGCTGAGGCTGAAGCAGGCTGAGGCTGAGGCTGAGGCAGGCTGAGGCGGAGGCTGAGGCAGGCTGATGCTGAGGCAGGCTGAGGCTGAGGCTGAGGCTGATGCAGGCTGAGGCTGAGGCAGGCTGAGGCTGAGGCCGAGGCTGAAGGCAGACTGAGGCTGAGGCTGAAGCAGGCTGAGGCTGAGGCTGAGGCAGGCTGAGGCTGAGGCTGAGGCAGGCTGATGCTGAGGCAGGCTGTGGCTGAGGCTGAGGCTGATGCAGGCTGAGGGTGAGGCAGGCTGAGGCTGAGGCCGAGGCCGACGGCAGACTGAGGCTGAGGCTGAAGCAGGCTGAGGCTGAGGCTGAGGCAGGCTGAGGCTGAGGCTGAGGCAGGCTGAGGCTGAGGCAGGCTGAGGCTGAGGCTGAGGCTGATGCAGGCTGAGGCTGAGGCAGGCTGAGGCTGAGGCTGAGGCAGGCTGATGCTGAGGCAGTCTGAGGCTGAGGCTGAGGCTGAAGCAGGCTGAGGCTGAGGCAGGCTGAGGCTGAGGCCGAGGCTGAAGGCAGACTGAGGCTGAGGCTGAAGCAGGCTGAGGCTGAGGCTGAGGCAGGCTGAGGCTGAGGCAGGCTGAGGCTGAGGCTGAGGCAGGCTGAGGCTGAGGCTGTGATTGCGACTGCCGTTGCCACTGCGACTGTCATCGCGAATGCGACTACGACTGCGAGAACAGCAGAATTCTACAACTGGATTATCATCTGAATCTTAAGGGGAATGCTTCCAAATATGCTCCTACACATCGCTGTTAGATTCCTTTGCCGGGATAATTTTTCGAGGCTGTCTCAGGCGAAACGGCCAATCCCAGCCAACTCAGAAACGAGAGCTGTGAGGATGTCTCAAGCGAAACGGCCTGGACCATCAAATTTTTGTGAGGATGTCTCTGCTCCGACTTCCCTCGGCCGGAGTTAGCTTCTATCACAACAGCACCCCGTTCAGCAAGCTGTTTGGGGAACCAGACAGTCCGGCGGTCGGAGAACGAACTGGCGGTCGAATAGAAAAAAAACATTCTGGCGGGTGCTGGCAAGCACGTGGCTCCGACTGCCGATGCCATTGTGGACCCCATGCCTGGGCTACAATCGAAATTCGAAATTCAAATCTGCGTGGCTCTCATGAAAGACTCAGGATGTCGCTTGCTGCTTGGAAAATTCATGCAATGATAATAGTATTAATATTCGCAAGCATATTTGATGACTCCTAACGACTTGAATGGATCCATCAGGTTTCAAGGTCCAAGGTCCAAGGTCCAAGGCTCCAAGGTTTCAAGGTCATGGATGCACCTCCAAGGTCCAAGGCTCCACCCCAGGCCCAGTTGATCCGAAGTCGCGTCCGCAGACTCTGACGGGCTCTGCAGAGGGAGTCAATGGACGGGCCCATTCCAAAGCCGAGCTCGCGATTGTAACCTCGACCCTGCTCCACCCCGCACGGTGGAGCAGGCTCTCGACTCCGACCCGTCGCACCCGCTTCCTCAGAGGCTCAAACTGGCACGCGCGCTAACGGCGCCAGCAGCCCCCGCTGCGGGCATCAGAGGCGGCGCCAGGCGGCGCTCGGCACTGCGCTGGGGCGCCCGGAGCGAGGGCGGCTCCCGCTGCGCCACGGCCGCGCGGATCCCCCACGGGCGCCGCGGCGCCGCTGCCGGGGCGACCCCGCGGGAGCGCGCGCGGACCCCGGCCAGGACTGGCCCGGCGGCGGGGGCGCGGCCGCGGCCGCCCGTCGGCCAGGGGTCCCGCGCGGCCTCGGCCTCTGGCTCGCCCGCGGCGTCCGTGCCAGGGTGGGGTCGAGTCTGCAGCGGGGAGGCGCTCTGGTCATCGGCGTCGTCGTCGCTGTCGTGCTCCTCACTGGAGGGCCGCCGCCACCGCGGGCCCGGGAATGACCTGCCCCAGCACGTGTCCGCGAATGTGTCCCCCTCGAACTGCGCGTCCGCGAAGATCAACAGCGCCGCTGTAGACTCCGCCTGGAGGATTCCGTCTAGCTCGTGGCCTGTGCACTCCGATCGGCGCTCGCACCTGGACGACATGTGGCGTTGTAGTGAGTGGTAGATATGCTATTGAAATAAAAATGTGATTCGTACTTATTGGGAAAACTGAATGCGTTTGAGATTGAGTTAAATGGCTAGAAGAGTCGTCACACGTGAAATTACATCGCGGAACAAGGGATGTTGACCAAGAGCCGTGCACTCATGCGGCACTGAGCACGTGTCTTCACGCGTGCAAGCGCCAATCGTGAGGTATCCAACACGGGGCCGCTGGAATCTTCAGATGTGAAGATGCGTTGGCAGGTGTTTTCACGGGGCGCGCGGAGGGGCGCGGAGGGGGCATCGAACATGCGTTGGCAGGTGTTTTCACGAGCGTAGGTGCACAAAGGGGTATCTGGGGGCATTGCATCTTCACGCGTAAAACGGTGCGGTCGAAGATGCGCAAGGCAAGCGTACATCTTGCATGTCTTAACACGTGTAGGCTTAGGTCGGGCATGTCCCCCTATAGGCAAACTTTGGAGGACACATAGAAACATGATCGACCCACGAAGCCAGAAAACAATAGAAATGTAAGGCATGGCAACTGAGTGTATCGATCTTGATGTACCGTGCCGAAGGCTGTGCTGTGATGCGCCGTGCTGAATTGCGATGTGCCATGCCGCGATTGTGCTCTACAGAGTTGTGGATCGAGTCCTCCTTTGCATCCGAATCCTGACCGAAACGATCTGGATCTTAAGCTAGAGCTGCCTGAGCACAGTGTAGCTGCCCCAGAGCTCATTGACAGGGGACACGCCAGGAGGACGCGCCACGGGACGTCCCGAGGTACGCGCCAGGCGACGTGCCAGGGGACGTGCCATGGGGACGCACCAAGGGGACGCGCTACGGAACGTACCAAAGGACGTGCCACGGGACGTGCCAGGGAACGCGCCACGCGACGTGCCAGGGGGACTCGCCACGGGACGTGAAACGTGCCAGGTTACAATGCTGAATGTATCGATCTTGATGTACAGTGCCGAGGGCTGTGCTGTGCTGCGCCGTGCTGAACTGCGATGTGCCATGCCGCGATTATGCTCTTTTGCGTTGTGGATCGAATCCTCCTGTGCATCCGAGTCTTGGCCGAACGGATCTGGATCTTAAGCTCGAGCTGCCTAAGCACCGTGTAGCTGCCCCAGAGCTCATTGACAGGGGACACGCCAGGAGGACGCGCCACGGGACGTCCCGAGGTACGCGCCAGGCGACGTGCCAGGGGACGTGCCATGGGGACGCACCGCGGGACGTGCCAAGGGGACGCGCTACGGAACGTGCTGGGGATAAGCGTCTCGCTCGAGACATCCTGCCCGAATCCGCCGGCCCCTTGGGGTCACGGCGCGTGAGATGCTTCCCCCTGCCCGAGCCCCTCCCCTGGGAGCCCGGTCCGCCCGTTTTGGAAGGAGGGGGGGGGGGGGGAAAGATCTCACCAGGCCCCACGAGGCCCCAGAGGGCTCCAAGCAGCTCCCACGACGGCCCAAGAGGCCCCCGAGACGCCCAAAAGGTCGCCCAGAATGGCCCCAAGACGGCCCCAGAAGCCTCCAAGCACATTCCCAAGAGGGGCCCAAGAGGCCAAAACCATCGAATTTTCATGGGAAAACGTACTACATTTATATCACGCACGACTTTTCGGCCTTCACAGCGTTGAAAACGGCCCCAGTCCCCCAACACCGCCCCGAAACGGCCCACGAGGCTCCCAAGAGGCGCTCGAAACGGCCCCAGAGGGTGGCAAGACGGCCCAAGAGGCTCCCAAGACGGCCCAAGAGCGCCCCAAGACAGCCCAAAGAGGGGCCCAAGAGGGGGAGCCTGAACAAACAATCCGAGCCTTCCGCCCCAAGACGGCCCCAAGAGACCCCAAGCGGCCCCCAACAGACCCCCAAGAGGCCCCAAGAGGCCTCCAAGAAGCTCAAAAGAAGCCCCAAGTACCACTTCAGGCATGCAACTGAGAAGGTCAGAGGGTCAGAGGCAGCATGCGCCAGAGCGCGCCCTGCGCGTGCTGCTGCGCGCGCGGGTCCCACTTGCGCGATGATTCTCGCACGCCCCACGCTTGAAAGTTCTCACACCCAGGTTTCTCGATGATTCTCGCACGCACCAAACAAGGAATAACAGACAAGAAATAGAAGAACAACAAAACATTCAGTCTGTCCACCGCTTCGCGGGGCGCCAGATGGAGCTCCTTCCAATCGGGTCACAACCCGCAACCCAGGCACCAAAAATCCTCTCCCCGGGTCCACCGATGCAATTTCTCGCCCCATGTCCGTCCGGTTTTGCAAGTCCTGGGGCCCAGCAACGGCCCCCGGAGACCGAAACCAATCAAAAACAAAAACAGTTCAAACAAAATCTTTGAAAAGGCGGCCGGAACTGCCGCGGGCATCTACCTCGATCGAGAAGAAGAAGAAGAAGAAGAAGAGAAGGACGAGGAGGAAGAGAAGGAGGAAGAGAAACAAAAATAAAGATTTCGTCGTCGCCGCCGATGTCTCGTCGACTTACTTGGTCTTTCGACCGCCCGAAGCATCTCCTCGACTTCAGCCTCCAGGAACCGTTTTCGGTGCCCGGGACCACCACCCAGGGTCCGGGATGAGGATCGACCTCCCTGGCCAACCCATCCCTTCGCAAAGGAAGGAACACGGGGTGGATCGAGGCTCGAGGCATGAGACTCCTAGTTCTTGGGCACTCTCCGCCCCCTCTGGGCCTTCAGGAAGCTCCTCGTCGACACAGCTGGGTCCACTCTCGAACTTCTGGCAGGACGCACCCCCAGCTGGCTCTCAACGATCCCCGAGTCTATCCAGGGGTGGAAAAGGAGGCCTGGGACAAGCCCCGCGAAGGCCGCAAGAAACCCACATAAGACCACGAAAAACTTTAAAACAAAGGCCCCCCCTTGAACTCCACACGCTACGTAGGACAGGCCGAAACCGCAAGATTGCCCAGCGATCGCGCACGTTCCGCGAACTCCGTCTTTCACTCTTGCTGCCCCAAGGGGTCGGCGGTACGGCGTAACCAATGAATCCTCATGCTAGATATCTGCCTGGGCAACCTGGACACGTGAAAACAAGCATTTCGCTCAACACATCCTCAACACATCCTCATGCTAGACATCCGCCTGGGCGACCTGGACGCTTGAAAGCAAACGTCTCGCTCGAGACATCCTCAACACATCTTCATGTTAGACGTCCGCCTGGGCGACCTGTACATGTGAAAACAAGCGTCTCGTTCAAGACATGTTCAACACATCCTCATGCTAGACATCCGCCTGGGCAACCTGGACATGTGCATACATGTGCAGACAAGCGTCTCGCTCGAGACATCCTCAACACATCCTCATGCTAGACATCCACGTGGGCGACCTGGACGCGTGAAAACAAGCGTCTCGATCGAGTCATCCTCAACACATCTTCATGCTAGACATCTGCGTCTCGTCCGAGACATCCTCAAGATCTGGGCACGTGAAAGCAAGTATTTCGAATGAGACATCCTCTGAATTCTACTTCCCAGGAGAGGAGCAATCTATAACACAAAACAAACATTTGGCTCGGGATATCCTCAACAAAGTCTGAAAAAGCCAGATTTCACTCGGGACCTCCTCAAACATAATTCCGCCGGCCCTCTTCCGACCTCGTTACTGTCAGCAAAAAATTCCGCCGGCCCTCTTCCCGTTGATTCCGGGGGTAAACAACTAACAGAGAACCCTGGGCCGGAGCCCTCTCTGGGAATTAATGAAAATATGCTCAACCTGATCGACCCACGAATCCGGAAAGAAATATAGAAATGTAAGGCATGGCAACGTTTCAAACCTGATTGGGCAACGGCAAATGCAATGCTGAATGTATCGATTTTGCTGTACAGTGCCGAGGGCTGTGCTGTACTGCGCTGTGCTGAATTGCGATGCGCCAAGCCGCGATTGTGCTCTATACTCTATAGCGTTGTGGATCGAGTTCTCCTTTACATCCGAGTTCTGACCGAGCCGATCTGGATCTTTAGCTCGAGCTGCCTGAGCACATAGTAACTGCCCCAGAGCTAATTGACAGGGGGACATGCCAGGAGGACGCGCCGCGGAACGTCCAAAGGGTCGCGCCAGGCGACATGCCAGGGGACATGCCATGGGGAC
This sequence comes from Prorocentrum cordatum, assembly GCA_963575745.1. Lineage (NCBI taxonomy): Eukaryota > Dinophyceae > Prorocentrales > Prorocentraceae > Prorocentrum > Prorocentrum cordatum. The sequence continues at coordinate 326,788 of CAUYUJ010018071.1, forward strand.
GCACCGCGGGACGTGCCAAAGGGACGCTCCATGGAACGTGCCAGTGGACGTGCCACGGGATGCGCCAGGGGACGCGCCGCGCGACGTGCCAGGGGGACTCGCCACGGGACGCGCCACAGAACGTGCCAGGGAACGTGCCAAGTTGCATGCTGAGTGTATCGGTCTTGGTGTACCGTGCCGAGGGCTGTGCTGTGCCTGGGCGACCTGGACACGTGAAAACAAGCTGCGCCGTGCTGAACTGCGGTGTGCCATGCCGCGATGGTGCCCTCTAGCGTTGTGGATCGAATCCTCCGTTGCATCCGAGTCCTGACCGAACTGATCTGGGTCTTAAGCTCGAGCTGCCCGAGCACATAGTAGCTGCCCCAGAGCTCATTGACAATGGGACATGCCAGGAAGACGCGAAGCGGAAAGTTCCAAGGAACGCGCAAGGCGACGTGCCAAGGGACGTGCCACAGAGACACCGCGGGACGTGCCAAGGGGAAGCGCTACGGAACGTGCCAATGGACGTGCCACGGGTCGTACCAGGGGACGCGCCGCGCGACGTGCCAGGGGGACTCGCCACGGGACGCGCCACGGAACGTGCCAGGGAACGTGCCAAATTACAATGCGGAGAGTGTATCGATCTTGATGTACCGTGCCGAGGGCTGTGCTGTGCCCGGGCGACCTGGACACGTGAAAACAAGCGTCTCGCTCAAGACATTCTCAACACATCCTCATGCTTGACATGCCCTAGGCAACATGGACACGTGCGAACAAACGTCTCGATCGAGACTTCCTCAACACATCCTCCGCCTGGGCGACCTGGACGCGTGAAAACAAGCGTCTCGCTCGAGACATCCTCAACAAATCCTCACGCTAGACATCTGCCTGGGCAACCTGGACGCGTGAAACCAAGCGTCTCGCTCGAGACATCCTCACGACCTGGGCACGTGAAGACAAGCATTTCACATGAGACATCCTCTGAATTCTGGTCCCCAGGAGAGGAACAAACTATAACACAAACCAAACGTTTCGCTCGAGACATCCTCAACAAATTCTGAAACACAACATAATTTCGCTGGCCCTCTTTGACCTCGTTATCTATCGCAAATAATTTCGCAGGCCCGCTGAAAGAACATGATCGACCCACGAACCCGGAAAGGAATGTAGAACTGTAACACATGGCAGCGTTTTCAAAGACACCTGATTGGGTGACGGGCAAATGCAATACTGAAGGTATCGATCTTGATGTACCCTGCCGAGGGCTGTGCTGTGCTGCGCCGTGCTGAATTGCGATGTGCCATGGCGCGATTGTGCTCTATAGCCTCGTGGATCGAGTCCTCCTTTGCATCCGAGTCCTGACCGAACTGATCTGGATCTTAAGCTCGAGCTGCCTGAACACATAGTAGCTGCCCAGAGCTAATGGACAGGGGAACATGCCAGGAGGACGCGCCGCGAAACGTCCCAAGGGATGCGCCAGGCGACGTGCCAGGGGACGTGCCATGGGGTCGCACCGCGGGACGTGCCAAGGGGACGCGCTACGGAACGTGCCATGGATGTGCCACGGGATGTGCCAGGGGACGCGCGACGCGACGTGCCAGGGGGACTCGCCAAAGGACGCCCCACGGAACGTGCCAAGGAACGTGCCAAGTTGCAATGCTGAGTGCATCGACCTTGATGTACCGTGCCGAAATCAGTGCTGTGCTGCGCCGTGCTGAATTGCGATGTGCCATGGCGCGATTGTGCTCTATAGCCTCGTGGATCGAGTCCTCCTTTGCATCCGAGTCCTGACCGAACTGATCTGGATCTTAAGCTCGAGCTGCCTGAACACATAGTAGCTGCCCCAGAGCAAATGGACAGGGGAACATGCCAGGAGGACGCGACGCAGAACGTCTCAAGGGACGCGCCAAGCGACGTGCCAAGGGACGTGCCATGGGGACGCAATCGCGGGACCTGCCAAGGGGACGCGCTACGGAACGTGCTGGGGACAAGCGTTTCGCTCGAGACATCCTGTCAAAATCATCTGAATTCCTACGCGCGGGACGCTGCACGCGCGAGACATCCTCGGAATTCCTGCGAGCGGGACGTGAAAACAAGCATTTCGCCTGAGACATCCTTTGAATTCTGGCCCCCCACGAGGCAACCGCTCGAGACATCCTCCAATTTTGCAAAACCAGCGTTTCGCTCGAGACATCCTCAACAAATTGTGAAAAACAAGCGTTTCGCTCGAGATATCCTGTCAAAATCCCAAGAGATCCAAATACCCGCGCGCGGGACGCGGCACGCGCGAGACATCCTTGGAATTCCTGCGCGAGGAGCGCTTTTCCGTGTCGCGGTCGGCTCTGCAAAACCAGCGTGTCGCTCGAGACATCCTCAACAAATTCTGAAACCAAGCGTTTCGCTCGAGACATCCCCAACTCTGCAAAACCAGCGTCTCGCTCGAGACATCCTCAACAAATTCTGAAAATTCCTCAAAAATAATTTCGCCGGCCCTACTCCGTGCGTGCCCGCTCGCAAAATAATTTCGCCGGCCCAAGTCGCAGGGGGGCCGGGGGGTTAACCAACTAAAAGAGAACCCTGGGCCCACGCCCTTTCCGGGAAAAAATGCTGGACCACGAACCCGGAAAGGGATATGACATGTGAAGCATGGACAGCGTTTTTCATGAATATCCAATGGGAAACCTCAGAAAACATCCACGAGACACCACACAAGAAACAGCCCACGAGGACACCTCACGAAAAATTTTCCACGCGACACCTCACGAAACATTTCACGAGACACCCGCGAAAACATTACACGAGACACCCCACGAAACATTCCACGACGACAGGCAACCACTCAACCAAGGCGGGTTTTCCTGTGGTCGTGCTGGGGTGTGGTCGTGCTGGGGGGTGGTCGTGCTGGGGGGTGGTCGTGATGGGGGGGTGGTCGTGCTGGGGGGTGGTCGTGCTGGGGCGTGGTCGTGCTGGGGCGTGGTCGTGCTGGGGCGTGGTCGTGCTGGGGCGTGGTCGTGCTGGGGCGTGGTCGTGCTGGGGCGTTGTCGTGCTGGGGCGTGGTCGTGCTGGGGTGGGGTCGTGCTGTGGTAAGGTCGTGCTGGGGTGTGGTCGTGCTGGGGTGTGGTCTTGCTGGGGTGGGGTCGTGCTGGGGTGGGGTCCTGCTGGGGTGTGGTCGTGCTGGGGTGTGGTCGTGCTGGGGTGGGGTCGTGCTTGGGTGGGGTCGTGCTGGGGTGTGGTCGTTCTGGGGTGTGGTCGTGCTGGGGTGTGGTCGTGCTAGGGTGGGGTCGTGCTGGGGTGGGGTCGTGCTGGGGAGTGGTCGTGCTGGGGGGTGGTCGTGCTGGGGTGTGGTCGTGCTGGGGCGTGGTCGTGCTGGGGTGGGGTCGTGCTGGGGTGGGGTCGTGCTGGGGTGGGTTCGTGCTGGGGTGCTCCGCACCCTGTGATTTATCGATCGGGTCGTGCTGGGGTGTGGTCGTGCTGGGGTGTGGTCGTGCTGGGGTGTGTCGTGCTGGGGTGTGGTCGTGCTGGGGTGTGGTCGTGCTGGGGAGTGGTCGTGCTGGGGTGTGGTCGTGCTGGGGTGTGGTCGTGCTGGGGGGTGGTCGTGCTGGGGGGGTGTTCGTGCTGGGGGGTGGTCGTGCTGGGGCGTGGTCGTGCTGGGGCGTGGTCGTGCTGGGGCGTGGTCGTGCTGGGGCGTGGTCGTGCTGTGGTGAGGTCGTGCTGGGGTGTGGTCGTGCTGGGGTGTGGTCTTGCTGGGGTAGGGTCGTGCTGGGGTCGGGTCGTGCTGGGGTGTGGTCGTGCTGGGGTATGGTCGTGCTGGGGTGGGGTCGTGCTGGGGTGGGGTCGTGCTGGGGTCTGGTCGTGCTGGGGTGTGGTCGTGCTGGGGTATGGTCGTGCTAGGGTGGGGTCGTGCATTTCGCTCGAGACATCCTGCCAAAATTCCAGGAAATCGTACAAAAACAAACGAATTAGTCGAGACATCATCGAAATTCCTTCGCGCGGGGCGCTTTTCCGCGTCGCGGTCGGCTCTGCAAAACAAGCGTTTCGCTCGAGACATCCTCGGCAAACTCTGCGGAGCAAGCGTTTCGCTCGAGACATCCTCAACGCACGAAAAAGTGGCCCGCACCCTGTGATTTATCGATCGGGATTTCAAAAACAAGCGTTTCGCTCGAGACATCCTCAAATTTTAATTCGCCGGCCTCCTTCGACCTCGTTATTTATCAGGGAAAAAATTCGCCGGCCTCCCTCAAGTTGGCACCGGGGGACAGGTTTACCTACTAAAAGAGAACCCTGGGCCCACGCCCTTTCCGGGAAAAAATGCTCCCACATGGTCAGAAAGATACTCCAAGAATAGTCCCCAGACTATTTTGGACTATTTTTGGATATGCCTCCTGTAGAGGGGCGGGCCCGACTTAACCCACAAAGGTACAAGATGATCCAGGATGCTTCTCGATCGTCCTCGCCGAGAGACAAAAAAGCAGACGCCCGAGCGAAGCCGAGGTGCAAGCGGCGGGGGCCAGCAGCGGGGGAGGACACGCGGCGCTCCAGCGGAGCAGACGGTGCCCGCATCCCGAAGGCTGGACGGATGGAAGCCTGTCATCGCTTGGGCGTCCACTCCCCGTGCATTGTTCGACTTCGTGCGTGCTTTCCTGCCAGGTGATCCAGGGTGCTCCTCGATGGTCCTCGCCGGGGAAAGCACGCACACGTCCGAGCGGTGCCAAGTGACAGGAGGAAGGCGACGGCGACGGAGCCGGCGACGGCGACGGCGCCAGCGACGAAGACGACGACGATGACGACGACGACGAACGACACCGACGACGACGACGGACGACGACGAACGAAAACGACGACGACGACGACGACCCAGACATCTGAAGTCTTCGTTTTTCATGACACAGTCACCAGAAACCCCGCCCCTTTCCCCAGGGCCGTTTCTCCTTTCGAGTCGTTTTTGCATGGTCCAGCGACGAGGGCATGCCCGGGGACGACTGGCGACGACGACGACGACGACGACGACGACGACGACGACGACGACGACGGCGACGACGACGACGACGACGACGGACTACGACGACGACGGACGACGACGATGACGACGGTGAGCGGCCCCCCCATCGATCGGGGATGGACAGAATCCCCTTTATTAAAACGTGGTTTAATGAAAACGACCTCGGGTCCAAACCTGGCGGGCGCAAGCCTGGAAAATCATGGCCGCGGCGCCCTCTCGAGAACCGACAACGGACAATTCACTAGTCGACATGTCAGGGTGGGGATTTTGTCCACCCCTGGCGAGCCCCCGAGGGCGGTCCCGCTCGGCCGCCCAGCCGCCGCCGCCGCTGTAGCCGCCGAGGCCGCCGTCGCGACCGCCGCCGCCCCCTCCGCCGCCCCAGGAGCCGCGCCTGGGGGGGGGGGCGGGAACACCGTAGCGTCTCTTCCTCCTCCTCCTCCTCCTCCTCCTCCTTCTCCTCCTCCTCCTCCTCCTCCTCCTCCTCCTCTTCCTCTTCCTCCTCCAGCCCTTTCTGGCCCGAGTCGGGTCTGCAGGGGTAGAAACATTGGGAAGGGCTCTTTCTCTCCTGCGAGCCAAGTTTTGGCGTCTGGGCTTCCTGGGTGGCGTCCACAAGATTCCTTGACTATAAACGGTTACTGCGGCCTGGCTGGCCTTACATCCGTCACGGCGCCGCCATGTCGCGCCGCCTCGCGGCTGACCCCTGGCGCTGCAAGGATAGTGCCACGAGGGACGGCACGCGGTGGATCAATCATGGCGACCTCAAGCACTGCTCCAAATGCAACCTGCATAAAGGAGTCTGCTACGGTGGTCCCAAAACGCCCAAATGGAGCCCTGCGATCAAGTCCACGGGCTCACCCAAGGCATCCAATGATAAGTTCGACACCACCTCCATGGCTAAGCAGCTTGCCGAACTCCAGGCCATGGTCAAGAAGCTCGCGGTCGCCAAGTCGCCTCCTCCTTGGGCTGCTGCAGCTGCTGGGGGGAGTGCTTCTGCTGCTGGGGCGGGCGTCGGATTGGACAGTGGGTACCCCCATGGGGCTCCCACTGGTGACAACGGAGGCACCGCCGACCCGTCGGAGGAGCAGGTCAAGCGTGACCGCATCAAGAAGATCAATGGGCTCCTCAAGGTCTATGATGGATCCTCCGTGGCCTAGGACCTGGCGCAGGTCAAGTCCCTCACCGAAGAGAAGAAGGAGCGCTTGGGCAAGGAGCTCGGCGCCGAGCGCCCCTTGGAGGATCAGGTCACCTCCCTCGCCACGAGGCTGCGGAACTCCCGCGCCAAGGCCAAGCGATTTCGCGAGGAGCACGCTAAGAAGAAGCTGGTCATCGACGAGCCGGTTGCCAAGCAGACGGTGCTCCAGGACTCCCTGGCCGAGGCAGATGCCGAAGTCTTGCGGCTGGAGGAGGAGGTCCAGCGCTTGGGCGCCGACCGAGCCCCTCCGCCCACCACTGGCAAGCCCACGCTCCATGAGCGGCCGCCGAAGTTCGCTGTCAACGTCCAGCAGCTTGGCGAGTTGGCCGTGGAGCTCGGCTTGGACCCCGGCCTTCAGGCGGAGCTGGAGACGGCGGCCAAAGTCTTCGGGGGGGAGTTTCCCCAGGCGAAGCCGCCGGCGGCACAGGCGCCCTCTGCTGCCCCTGCTCCTGCGACCCCCGCTGGGGAAGAAGGAGGAGGAGTTGCGTCCACCGCCTTCTCCTCGCGGGCCAGGTGCAGGTCCTCGCTGAGGAAGCTGCCAGGAACGACATAGAGATCGATCTCGACCTCATGGAGTCCGCCGAGCTGCGGGGGCGTTGGAGGCGGCAGGACTCACGCAGCCTGACGACGCCACCGACGCGGACATGCGGGTGGCGCACAAGCGTGCCCTGGACTCCTTCACGCTGCGGCCACGGCGCACAAGAGGAAGAAGAAGGCTCGATCAGCCCCTTTCTGAGGGCAGCGCCTGCCAGCGGGGCTACACGAAACCACTCGATGTGAGTGCTATGCGTCAGCCTGTTGTGACGGGTTGCGCGGCCATCAAACTGACACGAAGTCCGATGGGCGGAATGTAAACTGTGGCCTCCCGTGCACTGACAGCACGTACCATGCGCATGCTGTCAGCTGGGGCCTTCCTGGCAGGAAGTACCATATACGGAATGTCAGGGTTAACGAGGAACGCCCACAGGGCAGCACGTTCTATGTACACGTTGTTCCTAGGTCGCGTCCTGGCAGCATGGGTCCGCCTCCACTGGGCGAAGAGCACAGTGTGTCTCCTGCCAGTGGCAGCTACTGCTCTAGTCCGTCGCCGTCAACCTGTACTCCAGTCCACGCGTTTTCACCGTGTGCGGCGCGCCCGCGTGGATGGACCTCGGTGCTGTCCTGGTGCCCAGTCACCCGGATCGGGGTGGGTTCTGCTGGTGCCCCCGACAGCGGTGGGTCAGCAAGCCCCCGACTGGTCAGCCACAGAATTTGTCCAAATTCGGTGACTGACCAGTCCGCGGGTTTGCTCCGCAACTGGCGGAAAGCACCACCTCGATACCGAGCTGGCGGCAGCGACGCAAGCATGCCAGAGGGTCACGATCCCTTTTTTGCAGGGTCCCCGCACGGCCGCGCCTGATGCTGGCGACGCGCACTGTCAGGTGGCGGCCAAGCTGGTCACGGTCAACCCTGGCTCTCACGGGCCACTTCTCAACTTCCTGTCGCACTTCCTAGGCAAGGTGGTGATGGTCCAGGAGACGCGGGTGGTCGACCAGCGGCCTGGGGTCGTTCAATCTGCTGCGCGCGATGCTGGATGGCACGGCTTCTGGGCTCCTGCCGAGGAGACGGGAGGAGCGTCCGCGGCGTCGTGCTCCAGTGGGGTCTGCGTGCTCGGGCCTACCAACGCGATGGTCACGATGTCCCCCGATGGGGATCATGTCGTCTTTCCACATCATGATGTGGCAGCTCATGTTCACTAGGGTGTCCCTGGTGGTCTGATTGTCGTCAGCGTGTACATGATTCAGGGCATCGGCGTCGCCGGGGCCAACCTCTCGATCCCATGGGCGCTTGCGAAGCGCGCGGCGGCGTGGAACGCGCGCGGCCTCGACTGGATCATCGGGGGTGACTGGACCGCCGACGGCCAGAGCATCAACATTGGCGACTGGGTTGGGTCCTTGGCAGGCACTCCCCTCCAGCCGTCGGCCTCTACGTGCGTCACCTCCAACGGAGTGCCCACCATCGCGTCCCGTGTGTCTCGCCAGCCCGAGGTGATGGATGGATGTGGGAGCATTCCCAAACCCCACTACCCAGTGGGTCTGGAGCTGCATGGGAAGGACACGCCGACGCGGTGCCGCGTCCCCGATGAGCTTCGACCACTGCCTGCTGTACCCCCTGTTGGCTGTGCTCGTTTCCCCTTTCCTTGGCATACTTCGGATCGCCTATTTACGCGAGCAGCCACCGCGCCGCACAGGGTTGCCGGCACGGATCATGTCCAGTCCAGGCCCGATCGGGACCGATGCAGGCCCTTCGATCACTTTGGTCCATCAAGCAAAATTAAGCGCGATCCATCGGGACGCGCGGGCCAACGTTACCGCCGTCGGACCTGGGCCCATGGACAGGCCGTCGGCGAGGCAGGCACACCTGATGATGTCTTGCAGCAGCTCGGGGACTCCGTTCTGCAGGGTATTGACTACGAGATCGCAGGCAGGCAAGACAACTTTGGCCCTGGAGCCAACCGCGCAATCGGATGTCGAGCAGGGCAACTCGTCGTCGGAGCAGGGCACGCGCGCTGCCTGAGCGCCTGACGCGCTGATGCGGGCATGACAAGTTTCACTTCGCTGGATCATGGCACCGCTGGCGGGATCGCCCGCCTCCAGGTGGCGCCCCCGCCAGCAGCTTGCCTGCTTTGCAGACCTGCGCGCCGCCGCGCTGCATCCGGGCAGGCTGCGCTGACCGGCGAGGGGGAGGCGGGCGAGGAGGAGGCGGAGGAAAAACGCGGCGAGCAGACATACCCAAGCAGGAGGAGAGGGGGGAAGGGAGACGGCAAAGGAGCAGCAGGCAAGCACGCACGACGGGGGCGGGAGGACGCGGGGGGGGCGAGGGCCGTCGGCGGCGTACGGGTGGTCGTCGTGGGTCGCCGTGCCACTGGGGGTCGTCGCGGGTCGTCGGGGGGGGGGGCGGAGGATCGTCGTGGGGCTGGGGCGGAGGGCCGCCGGGGGAAGGGAGGGTCGTCGCGGGGCTGGGGCGGGGGGTCGCGGGGCCGGGGCGGGGGGTCGGGCGCCACGGCCCCCCCAAGGTGAAGTGGCGGCGGCTGCGGCGGGAGCCACCTCGCAAGCGGCCGTGCCACGACACTGCAGTCTGGGCTTGGGCTACTGCGGCACGCTGGGCTACTCACCTTCGTGCTGAGCGTGATCGGGTCCAGCGTTTTTGTCACCGGTTGAATGCGGCGGCGGCGCATGCGTCTCCAGCTCCCACGCAGCTGCAGAAGACGGCCAGCGTTTTCTACGACACCCTCTGCTTCCTGAGCTCCATTGTCGGGCAGGATAAAGTCCTAACCAACATCGACCCCTGCTACCGCCAGTTCTTCCTGCGCGGGCTGGACGGGCTGATTGGAGGACTTTGATGATATGGTAGATGCCATCGTGGGCCGCGCGGAGGACCTCACTGCCGCGGCTCGCGGCGCGTCGGAGAGAGCCTGGCGCAGCTGGGCCCAGGCGGCCTTCGATGGGGGAGCGAAGGCTGCCCATGCTGCATCGAAGGTCAGGGCGCAGCAAGAACTCGTTGCCCCTGAGGCCGACGCCCAGCCATGCATCCTCCCGGGCCGCGCCATGGACGAATGGAAGCGGATCTGGGCGACCCATGGGCTGGAAGAGCTGCCTCTACCCACGGATGCACCTACGTGGGAGGAGCTGCCTAACCTGACGGTCCATGACCTACGGCAGGCCATCCGATCTTTCTCTCCCGTCACCGCCTCGGGGCCACCCGCATCCCACCCGAGGCGCTAGAGCACTTATCGGATGAGGCTCTCAGCAGGTTGGCCTAGATGTTCGAGGTCTTTGAGCTGCACTTACGGTTTCCCTCAGACCGCCAATATAATGAAATGGTACGTCTCCCCAAGCCAGATGGTGGCCACAGGTTGGTTGTGCTTAGCCATACTCTCATACGAGTTTGGGCGAAAGCACGCCGATGGCTGTCGGCAGAGTGGCAACGACAGCATACTTGCGACGTAGTGTGGGGCACTCGAGGCAGCCACGCACCCACGGCCTCGGCTTTCGCTCACAATCCCGAGCAAGAGGTGGGAAGCCTCATCGGCGACCACACTTGTACCATCCTCCTTGACATGGAGAAATGCTTTGACATGGTGAGTCCCCATGCGCTCATGCGGGAGGCACGGGAGCTGGGTTACCCGATACGCCTGCTCTGGATGTTGCTGCAGGTCTACCAGCAGCCACGGCGCACCAAGGCGCACGGCAGCCTCTCGTGCTCCTTCGTCGCCTTTCAGGGGGTGCCGGCGGGGCGCGCACGCGCCACCTACCTCATCTACCTGCTGACGCACCGTGTCCCCCAGCGGGCCAGCAAGGTTGCGCCGACAATCAAGCCGCGTTCGCTGGTGGACGACATCGGCCTGCAGACGGTCTCCCCCGACACCGGTGATGTCAAGCTGCTGCTGCGCACTGCGATGGTGCTCACTGCAGAGGCCAGGGGCCTCGTGCTTATTCTCCAACCTGCTAAGTCCGCGGTAATGGCTGGATCAGCGCAGGTCCGCCTTGTGGTGCACAGGGCCCGGCGGCGGCTGCCTCGGGCGGTGCCCCACGCCCGGCACATGCGCTACCTTGGCCACGAGCTGCATGGCCCTCGGGCGCTGAGGAAGGTTGAGAAGAAGCGCATGAAGGCCGCGCGGGGCCGCAGGCACCGCCTCCCCATGCTGCGTCGCGCGGTAGGGCGCAAGGCCTCCATCCTGTGGCGGACTGGGCTCATGCCGCCCGCAGGGCACGGAGCTGGAGCGTCGGGGTTGGCGGACGCGCCCCTACGTGAGATGCGCAACTTGGCCGCGGTGCTAAACGGGCGCAGTGGCAAAAAACCGCGGGCGTCACGGCATACCTCCTTACTCACCCTTCGGAGGCATACGACCCCCTCTATCATGCCACGCTGGATCTGGTCTTGAACTACGCCGCCTGGATTTGGGACAGGCGCGCGTCGCCTAGCCGCCTTCAAAAGGCTTGGACAGCCCTCAATGAGCGGCTTGTCCTTAAGTTGGGCCAGTGCCAAAGGTCCCCTGGCCGCGACGCGGTCGACGCTCAGGCGGCCAGCCTGGGACGTGAAAGCGCCGCACGTCTTGCAGGACGACCTGGGCAACCAGCATGACCTGCACCGCGCGCGCCCTGCTGACCTACGTCCGTTTTTGGCGCAAGGCGCGCAGCGCTGGCAGCACGACCGCCTCACCAGCCACATGCACTCCCACGCTGGCGCGCCCATCTGGCACTGCGGGCTCAGGCACGCGGCCAAGGGCGCCCGTGCCGCAGGGCCGGCCGCTGGGAGCGTTACAGGCGCCATGGTCTGACAACATACCCAAGCCGATCCGCAGGGACATGAAGCTCGGCAGACCCATGCGCCCTTGTCAGGCCTGCGGGAAGGCCCTTGCGCCCTATGAATGCTGGGGCCATGTCTTCCTGGAACGCCCCGCGCTGCTGACCCCCCCCTGCAGGGGAGCTGCGACCCATGGAACAGGGGCCGACGGACCGTGCCCACGGCCCGCGACAAGCGCAGAACCCGGAAATGCAGCCGGGTTTCGGCGACCTACGCCAGCAAGCCCACGACAACCTTGCGAGTCGGGCCGGCCCGACCCCGCCGACCCTGCTGACCCGGCCCAGCACCATGGAGGCCGAGGGCGACTTCTGTCCAGGCATCGGGCAAGGGGTTGATGAAAAGGCCCGCGGGTACGACGGCCATCAGGAGAAGGCGCGGCTGGACGCGCAGAGTGTCCGCTGTGCGCCACCAAATGCTTCGGAACAGAGTGGCACGTTGCCCCCTGCGGCGGCGGCCCCAGCCTCGGCGCCCGATGCACCGCGCGGGCGCGGCGGGCCCGAGACAGCGACACCAACGCTGAATGGCCCTGGCATCTTCCACCTCCCCCTGGCGTTGGCTGAGGTGCGCGACCAACTTATCCAAGCGGGTCTTGGATCAGGCACGCCGAACTTCGAGCAGTCCTGCCTCGTTTCTGGTATACCCGAACCTCCCGCTTATCTGCCGCGCGCAGATACGCGGAGGCATGATGTCTGCCTTTGGGGCGACGCCCATGGCGTTTGTGGCCCCGTTTCTTGCACCGACGGGTACGGTTGCGACTCGGGTGTCCCCGAGGTGCGAAGACGCGGACAAGCTATTGTGCAGCTTGATCCTTACTCTTGGCTCCCAGTTAGGGCGCGGTTCGGGGCCCGCCCGCACTCGGTGCAGACTGTCGGCCGTGCTGAGAGAGGTACGCGATCAGGGAGGGGCTCGACGCTTTCCCTGACCACCAGTGCTTCGTCACTTACCAGCTGGCGCTCGCCCAGGAAGCAGAACGTCGGCGCCCCGAGCTCGAGCAGGGTCGCGCCAAGCATGCTCGAGCGTGGCGGGACATCTTCGCGGCCAGCCGCAGGCGCACTCTGCGGGGCCCCCCCATGTACCGATGGACGCCAGCGCACAGGTCCATGGAGGAGCTTATAAGGCACAGGGCCGCAGGAGCTGCGTGACTGGCTAGGCAACGGCTGGGCAGACTACTTCGCGCGCTGCGGCGCGGCCCCTCACGCGCCGGCTGGGTCGGTAGCCGAGGCGGCAACAGCTGCGCTGAAACAGCACCGCAAGGTCCTGCAGTTCATTTCGCGGGCGGCACTGCAGGTGGTGGCTCGCAAACAATGGGGATGCGACGTGGAGGTCCCCAGGCCACCTTGCGAGCAGGCCAGGCCCATTGCGGTGGCACGCAGTACGGACCAGCTCCTTGCATGCTGCGCCAGCCTCGGGCGGTGCCGACGCACCCAATTCGGAGTCACGGCCGCAGCGGGCTCCTCCCTCGAGTCGCTGCAAACTGGCTCTCATCGTGCATGTCGCCCTTCGCGTGTTGCCAGCGCTCTCAACGCCGAGTACTTCCGCGCCTCCGGCGAGGGCTGGGTTCTCTGCAGCGACCAGAGGGCTGGCATGGCCCTGGGCGCGGCCTTGGCGCTCGAAGGGAGCTCACAGCCCTCGGCCCTCGCAGCCATGTTGCCACCTGCCCTGGCCGAGGAGGTCGGGGACGCCCCCCCTGCGCTCGGGCACGATGTGTTTAGGAGCAACAACGTTTACTGTCGCAGGCGCTGCGGGTCTCACTGGGCTGCGGGAGATGTCCGCACAGTGCGGAAGCTTGGCTTGAGGTGCGATGGGCTCTCGCCCAACGAGTCCACGCGCCGCAACCAGCAAGATGCGATCAGGCGCGTCGACAGGGGCCTGGCGCCTCGTGCCCGACGTACCCCAGCAACGCCGCCCCCCCATGGGGGCTCCTCTTGCAGCCACGTGGCGCGTTGATCGACCATGTCGTGATTCGTTGCCTTTCCGTGGTCGGCTGGTGGTACGGCGTTTTCTTCGGTGGCGACGCCTCTTTCGTCGGCGGCAACTTGGCCTGCGCCCACGGCCTTGAGGGCGACTTCTTCCAGTTGCTCTCCTTCTACATTGCCTCCTGCTCTTACGGCACCGTGCCGTGAGTAGGCGGCGCCAAGGGGGTAGTCCGTCGCGCGCCCGCGTGCGCGGCGGGAGACCTTCCTGAGACGTTGCGTTCCTCCTCCTCGTCCTCCTCCTCCTCCTCCTCCTCCTCCTCCTCCTCCTCCTCCTCCTCCTCCTCCTCCTCCCCCTCCTCCTCCTCCTCCTCCTCCTCCTCTTCCTCCTCCTCCTCCGCCTCCAGCACCCTCCTGCGGAGCGAACACAGGCTGGCCTGCCACCTGAGACGGGGGGGAAACGAGAAGCTCAGATCCCCGACGATGCGGCCACGCTCAAGACCCTGAGATCCTGGCGCTGCGTTTTTTTCAAAACGGGCGTCTCTTCGCTCCCTTTCGGGCCCCAAGAGCCAGATCGATCGGGCTCGAAAAACGGCCTAGAAATAGAAGGTCCGGGACTTTCGTCGTGATTTTTTACGATGTTGCAATTTTGTTGCAAAGTCGGATCTCAGGGGAGTGACCCTGGGAAAGAGTGACCTTTGGTGCGCGGCTTTGGGGGGGCCGCGGGGGGACCAAACCCAGGCGCGCAAGCCGCTGCTACCGCTTCGCGCTTAGCGATCGGGGGACCCAATGGGGCCCGCACCAAAGGTCACTCCGGCGAAAGGTTACTCTCACGTCTAGTCGAGACCTGGGCGCTGCAACTTGTTCTTTCACGCCGAGCGTTTGCCCCCTGGTTTCTGGGCCCCGGGGGGGGCATCACAGATCGACATTGCTCGAAGCATGCCGCACTTGACCGCCTGGATACGCAAGACGTAGCCCGTAGCGTGTTGACACGGAGCTCAACAAGCAGATCGAAAACGTACGCCTGGCGCGGCACGTTCGCCAAAACGTGGGCCAACACGTGGAACCAACGCGCAACGTGTTAACACGGGCGTTTTGAACACGGCGCGTGTTGTGTTTCAAAACGGGCGCAGCGGGGCAGCTAAGAGACCGCAGGAAGATGGGGTCCGGGGCTCCCTATTCGTGATTTCTCGCGATGCTGATTTCTTTGTCGCCACGTCGGGTCTTGGGGAGCTGCTGTTCGGCCGACCGCCTCCCTGCACTGCCAGCCCAGCCGCGTGCCAGCCGCTCCCGACAGCAAGTGGTCAAGTGAGGGTCGCGGACCCAAACTTCTCCTCAGCCCCCATCCCCGCGGGGTTCGAGGATCCAGGCTCTGGGTGCTTGTCTTGGCCTGCTCTTGGCCTGGGAGCCCCCTGAGATCCGACGCTGCCCCCCCCAAAAAATGCAGCGTCCCGAAAGATCGCGATCGGATCCACACGTAGACCCCCGGCGATCGATCTGCGATAGCGATCGAGCCGGAGCGACACGTAGGCCCCATGCGTCAATTATCGAGCCGGATCGATCTGCGATGGCCCAGTGGCCCGACACCAGGGGAAAAAAACGCCCGGTGGGGAGAAAAACAGCAGCGCCCGGATCCCAGGGTCCCAGGAGCCACCGCCGTGCCCCCCCAGAAGGCTGTGCAGAGCCTGGCGGCCTCGGGCAGGGCCCAGGCATGCTGTGTCCTGGCTTCTGCTCCCTCGTGGTCCCCAGGAGTTCCGACCCCTTCCCCACAAGTCGGTTTTCCATCCCGAGCCGCCTTTTCTGGTAGCGGTCCGGGGGCCCGGCGAAAGCCCCCAGGGGCCGAAAATGGCCAAACGCCTCCCACCCTTTCTTGCTTTTATTGTTTCGCTTTTACAATAACTTGGTGTTGACTTTGACACCGTGACTTTGCCACGACGCGAGCACGTCTGGGGAGCGCGTCGGACCGCCCTCCCGCGGGGCCGCAGGCGCGGCGCCAGGCCAGGCAGCGTGGCGGTGTGCGGGCGCACTCTGCGGTCAGCAGGGCGGGGCCGCCGTCGTCGCCTCCGTCGTGCGTCGTGCGTCGCGCGTCGTCCGTCGACGTCGTCGTTGTCGTCGTCGTCGTCCGTCGTCGTCGCCGCCGTCGTGGTCGTGGTCGTCGTCATCGTCGTCGTCGCCGGCGCCGCCCTCGTCGTCGTCGTCGTGGGTCGCCTTGTTCGTCGTCGCCTCCGAGGTGCGCCGTTGCCGTCGTGCGTCCTCCGTCGTCGTCCGTCGTCGTTGTCGTCGTCGTGCGTCGTGTTCGTCGTCCGTCGTCATCGTCGTGACTCCTCCCTCGTCGTCGTCCATCGTCGTCCGTCGACGTCCGTCGTCGTGACCGACGTTGACTTCGTCGTGGTCTGTCGTGGTCTGTCGTGGTCTGTCGCCGTCGTATTCGCGCGTCGTCGCCGTCGTCGTCGCCATCATCGTCGCCTCCGTCTCGTGTCACCCATCGTCGTCGTCGTGCCCGCCAGCCGTCCTCGTCGTCGTCGTCGTCCTGGTCCGTCGTCGTCGTTCGTTGTCGTCATCGTCGTTGTCGTCCGTCGTCGTCGTGGTCGCGAGTCCTCCTTCGTAGTCATCGTCTTCCGCCTTCTTCCGCCGACGTCGTCGGCGTCGTCGTCGTCCTTGTGGTCGTCGTCCGTCGTCCTCCGCTCCGTCTTCGGTCATCGTCGTCCGTCGCCGTCCGTCACGTCCGTCGCCGTCCGTCGTCGTCCGTCGTGCGTCCGTCGTCGTCGTCCGCCGCCCGCCGTCCGCCGTCCGCCGTCCGCCGTCCGCCGCCATCGTCGTCGTTCTTCTTCGTCCTCGGCCGTCCTCGTCATCATCGTTGTCGTCGTCGCCTCCTCCTTAGTCGACGTCGTCTTCCGCCCTCTTCCGCCGTCGTCGTCGTCGTCCGTCGTCGTCGCCGTCGTCAGTCGTTCGTCGTCGTGCGTTTTCGTCCGTCGTCGTTCGTCGTCGTCCGTCGTGGGTCGCGCATCGTCCGTCGACGTCGTCCGTCGTCCGTCGTCCGCCGTCCGCCGTCCGCCGTCCGTCGTCCACCGTCCGCCGTCGTCGTCGTCATCGTCGTCGTCGACGTCGTTGTCGTCATCGTCTCCGTTCGTCGTCGTCCTCGTCAGTCGTCGTCGATCTTCGTCGTTCGTCGTCGTCCGTCGTGCGTCGTGGTACGTTGTCGTCCGTCGTCGTCCATCGTTGTCCGTCGTCGTCAAGCGTCGTCCATCGTCGTCCGTCGTCGTCCGTTGTCATCGTCGTCCACCGTCCGTCGTCCGCCGTCCGCCGTCCGCCGTCCGCGGTCCGCCGTCGTCGTCGTCGTCGTCGTCGTCGTCGCGCGTCGTGGGCATCGTCGTCGTCGTCGTCGTCCGTCGTCGTCGTCCGTCGTCGTCGTCGTCGTCGTCCGTCGTCCGTCGTCCGTCGTCCGTCCGTCGTCGTCGTCCGTCGTCCGTCCTGCGTCGTCCGCCGTCCGTCGTCCGTCGTCCGCCACCGCAGCCGCCGTCGTTGTCGTCGTGGACGCCGTTGTCGTCGGCGTCGTCATCGTCTCCGTCCATTGTCGTCGTCGGCGTCACCGTCGTCGTCGCCGTCATCCGTCGTCGTCGTTGTCTTCTTCGTTGTCGTCGTCGTCGTCACCATCCTCCGTCCTTCGTGGTCACCGTTGTCCAGCGTCGACGTCGTCGTCGTCTATCGTCGTCTGTGTCGTCGTCGTCGCATCCATCGTGCGTCGTGCGTCGTCGCGCGTCCTCCGTCGTCGTCATCGCGCATTACGTCGTTGTCGTCGACAACATCGTCGTCGCTTCCGTCATGTGTCTTCATCGTCGCGCGCCCTCCATCCTCGTCGTCGGCGTCGTCGCCTCCGTCGTGCGGCGTAGTCGCGCGTTTGCCGTCGTCGTCGTCGTCGCCGCCGACGTCACCGTCGTCTCCGTCATCGTCGTCGTTGTCACATTCGTCGCATCCGTCGTCCGTCGTCGTCGTGCGTCCTCCGTCGTCGTCGTCGTCGTCGTTGCCTCCGCCATCGTCGTCGCCGCGCGTTGTCGTTGTCGTTGCCGTCGTCAACGTCGTCTCCTCCTTTGTGCATCGTCATCGTCGTCGTCCTCATTTTCGTCGCCTCCGTCCTCGTAGCCGCGCGTCAGCGGTCGTCGTCGTCGTCGTCGACGTCGCCGACGTCGTTTGTGGTCGTCGTCGTCGTCGCCTCTGTCGTGCGTCGTCGTCGTCGATGTCGCCTCCGTCGTGCGTCGTCGTCGTCGTCGCGCAACCTCCGTCGTAGGTCGTCATCGTCGCGCGTCCTCCGTCGTCGTCATCGTGCCCGCCGTCCGTCGTCATCGTCGCGAGTCCTCTGTCGTCGTCCGCGTCGTCATCGATGTCGCCTCCGTCGTGCGTCGTCATCGCGCGTCCTCCGTCGTCGTCGTCGTCGTCGTGCGTCGTCGTCGCCTCCGTCGTGCCTCGTCGTGACGCGTCCTCCGTCGTCGTCGTCCGTCATCCGTCATCGTCGTTGTCGTCGTCATCATCGTCGAAATCGTCGCCTCCGTCTTGCGTCGTCGTCGCGCGTCCTCTGTCGTCGTCGTCCTCGCCAGTCGTGAGTGTCGTCGTCGTCATGGTCGTCGTCGCCGCCTCCGCAGTGCGTCGTAGTCGACGCGCATCCTCAACGTCATCAACGTCGTGGTCCGTCGTCAACGTCGTGGTCGTCGTCATCGCCGTGGTCCGTCGTCATCGCATCCGTCGTGCGTCGTCGTCGTGCGTCCTTAGTAGTCGTCGTCGTCCTGCCCGCCGTCCGTCCTAGTCATCGCCGCTGTCGTCGTCGTCGTCGTCGTCGCGCGTCCTCCGGCGTCGCGCGTCCTTCATCGATGTCGTCGTCGTCGTCGTCGCACGTCCTCCGACGTCGCGCGTCCTTCGTTGTTGTCGTCGTCGTCGTCGTGCGTCCAGGAAGGTGCAGGGAGCGGGGTAGGCGGAAGGAGGTGGTCTTCCGCAGCGGCCTCCCACCTTCCGTCCAGCTCCATCGGCCCCTCGAAGGCGAGGCGCCTCCTGGAACGCACTGCGCACCCTGCGCTGTCTCTTCTCCCCGCGCCGGCCGGGGAAGCGGCGCGGCAGCCCCCCGACTCAGGCGGCCTCTCGCCGGTGTTCCACGGACCTCCGGACGCCCCCGAAGGAGTGACACCAGAGGCCCAAAAACTGCATTACCCCAGCAGAGCACCTTAACAGCAGCAAAGGTGAAGAGGCGGGTCGAGGAGTAGGAGGTCACGAGTGAAAACGCGCAATCCGAGTTACTCCTATAAACTCCTGGGAAGAATGCAGTCGGGACATGGGTGAGAGCACGGTCATGTGCACCTTAGTGTACTTGTTACCCAGGGATCGTTGCCGTCCGGACCAATAATGTAGAGGGCATTGAAGCGAGAGCACAATTCCTGAATAAAGCGTGCGGAAGTCTCAGGCGAGACGGCTGCTGGCACGGGCGCTTTCAGGCTCCCTGTCCTCCCTGAAGGACTCTCCTGTGGTTCCATTCTTACCTTTTATCAGACCCCTCGAGAGGCACGCTCGTAGGGAAAAGTAGCTCAGCCCTCCACAACGCGCACAGCGCCCTGCACAGCAAAGCGCCCCCCGCACAATGCCCTGCACAGCGCGCGCCTCTTCCCGCAATGGCGGCGCGGCGCGGCAGCCCCCCAAAGCGGAACGCGGCCCTCGGCCCGCTCCGCCGCCACCGCCGCCGCCTCCGCCGCTGCCGACAGCGCCGCTGCCTCCGCAGCCGCCGCCATCGCCGCCGCCCTCGTCGCAGCCGCCGCCGCCGCCGCCGCCGCCGTCGTGATCGTGTCGCCGCCGCCGCGGCCGCCGCCGCCGCCGCCGCCGACACCGCCGCCGAGGCCGTCGCCGCCGCCGTCGTGGCAGCCGTCGCCGTCACCGTCGCTGGCGCTCGCGCGCTCCTTGCTTTCCTGCTCCCCGCGCCGAGGTCGAGGCGCGGCCGCCTCCCGAGCGGAACGCGGCTCTCAGCCAGCCCCGGGCCTCGCCGGGCGGCCAGCTGCGTACCGACCACTCGCCGCGTTCCACCTCGGCCACCTGCCAGCGGGGAGCGCGGCCGCCGCCGCCGCTGCCGCCGTCGAGCCTCTCGCTGGCGAGCCGAAGAGGGAGGGGAGAGGAGAGAGGGGAGGGCCGCAAGCCGGGTGCGCTGGCGCCGTGTCTGACGTCGTAACCCTCCCACCCATCCCTTCCCGCTGCGCTGAAACGCTGTCCGCCGACAGAGGGGTCCCCGAAGGCCTTGATCCCCACAGTGGAGCCATCGCATGGTGCGCAATCAGACAGAGGGGCCCTGCAGGTTGGAGGAGGAGGAAGAGGAGGAGGAGGAGGAGGAGGACGAGGACGAGGACAGGGAGGAGGAGGAGGAGGAGAAGGAGAAGGAAAGCTAGCGCTGATGGTTTCCAAGGGGCAGTACTTTCGTCCCGATGGCTGCCCTGCACGCAGATGACTTCGTCGTGGTCTTCTTACGAGCTGCAGGCTATCTTTCATCGATTGACTTGTCAAAGGCCCCAGAGCCTCCACAGAGGCTCCACAGAGGCTCAGGAGGCGCCGCGAAAGTGTTGGTGGAGCTCGTGCAGAAGGGCAGCAGGCGCGTGAAATTCTGCGAGGCCACCGCCGAGGTGAAGCTGAAGGCGATCTCGGCATGGTGTTGCGGGACCTGCTCCTCCCGATGCGGCTGGTGCCCTTGCTGGCCCTCGCCCTGCCTGCGGCACCCTCTCGTGCATCTCCTGCTCATGCAGATCGCGGTCCTCGTGACGATGCTGCTCGAGGTCATGCCGACCCGTGGCACGGTGCTCATGCCCCATGGTCTTCCTGGCGGGGTTGCTGCTGCAGCCCCTTCTCGCGTTCGGCCCGATTCCGGGTGGCTCATTTGGCGATTCCGAACTCTCCTGAGACCGGCCACGCCACGGCTGGTCGACCACATGGCAACGGCAAGGGCACGCAGCCCGGCGACTCCGAAGCAGAAGCGGCGCGCCGCGCGCGCGCTGTATAGCCCGCTTCACTGCGCATGGCGGTCTGGTGTGATTTGCGCGTGCCTCACCGCTTTCTTTTCCGGACCTGGGTCTCTGGCTGGATCCAGACCTCCCCATGGTCCATGCTCCATGTTCCATGCTTATCAATACCCGTCTCCTCCTCGTCCTCCTCCTCCTCCTCCTCCGCCTCCTCCTCCTGCATCGCCGTCCTGGTGGAGCGGCTGGAAGGTTCCTTTGACCCCTCGGCTGGATCCGAGGGCGCAGCCTCAGTAGTGCCACGCCTCCTCTCAGACAGGAGCCACCCGTGACAGCTTCGGCCAGGAGCTGGTGCCACGGCAGCATGGGGGGTCCCATGCCCGCAGGCCGGCCCCCGTGCCAGACTCGGGCACGCGCTGCCATCGATTGCAGCTCCGTGCGCCTGGCGCCCACGCGCCAGACCCCACGGCTCGGTAACAGGCGCCCCCCGAATCACGAAGCCGATGCCGCCTGCTCCGGCAGCGGAGCGCGCCGCTGCGGTATGGAAACTGGGCCCGCCGCTGACCCACGCGCACTCACCCCCAGAGATCCAACGCATTGAAAAAATCAAGACGGCGTTTTTTCGCAATTTTCGGTCTCAAGGGGCCCTCGCCGGACCCCGGGACCGTCAAAAAACGACTAGCTCGGGATGAAAAACCGGTCCTGGGGAATGGGTCGAGACCTCCGGGGACCCCGTCTTGAAAGAAAAAAAAAAAAAAAAAAAAAAAAAAAAAACGTCAGATCTCTGGGTCCATGCCTGCGGCCTCCTTGAGACATGCTGCCTCGACCCCGCTCGGTGACTTGGCGGCCCCGCTCCCCCCCTCCCTCTGCCTGTGCTGGCCCCCCCCCATCCTCCTGGGCGCCCCTTTTTTTTGGGGGGGGGAGGAGAGGGGGGGCAGAGAGAGAGAGGGCGCGAATATCCCAAGAACGTCGAGCCACCATTCGCCTCTTCGCGCCAGACTGGGCCCTACCTCGGCGGGGAAGCGGGGGAGCTGGACTGCAGGTTTCCGCGTCCATTCCGTCGACACAACACGACGAGCAGGACGATGCTGCGCCACACGAGGAAGAGGAGGAGGAGGAGGAGGAGGAGGACCGTGTCGAGCCTGAGCAGACGGGGTCGGAGGACCGCACCGCATCGCCGATGCGTCGCCGATGCATCGCCGATGCATCGCCGATGCATCCGCAACACCGGCGTTGAGAAAATCGGGCTCCACATCGAGCCGCGTCGCCGATGCACCAGCGATGCGGCGCGGTCCTTCGACCCCATCTACCAGGACACCACTCTGGAGGCCCAAAGAGAAATACAGTCTCTGGAACTTTTCAACACGGAGTTCCCGAAGTCCCGACCCGTTCCCCATGGACGGCTGTTCGTCCCGAGCAGTTTATTAACGGCCCGAGGGCCTGGCGAGGGCCTCCAGATGCACGGTTTCCCGGGGGCCGTAGGCGACACGAGGAGGAGGAGGAGGGCGAGGAGAAGGAGGGCGAGGAGGAGGAGGGCGAGGAGGAGGAGGAGGAGGAGGAGGAGGAGAGAGGAGGAGGAGGAGGAGGAGAGAGGAGGAGGAGGACGGGTCGACTAAGCCCTTCGGAGAAACCCTCCACCTCCAGACGCCGAAAAGGGCGAAAACTGCCGCACTCGATACGTCGGAAGTCTGGATGGATGCCCTGGATAAGACGGCGCCGACTGTACGCCTACACCGATCCTGGTCAGGCCCATCCTGGGCCCAAGATCGGTGTATACGCCCAGCTGCCTAGTCCAGGAGGGCACACACACACACACACACACACACCGAGCCTGGGCACTGGATGGGCCCAGTCAGGGTCGGTTTATGCGTATACTGGGCGCCCTCGTGCAGGGCGCCCCTGCTACTTGACCTCGGCTTTCGGATCCTCCGGGCACCCGCGGAAAGCTCTCAACGAGGAGCGGCTGCTGGAACGCACCCTGAGGCTGGAAAACGCCGAGAACCGCCGAGCAGGTCCGAAAGCCTCGGCTGGAAAACGCCGAGAGCCGCCGAAAGGTCCGAGAATCTCGGCTGGAAAACGCCGAGACAGGTCCGAAAGCCTCGGCTGGAAAACGCCGAGAGCCGCCGAAAGGTCCGAGGACGCCGAGAGCCGCCGAAAAGAGCCGACAGCCTCGGGCCTCGATTCCGAGAAGGCCGTCCATGCGTCCCAGACCTCATAGGCGGGGTCCGAATAGATGGGGTCGAAGGATCGCGCCGCATCGCCAATGCATCGCCGATGCATCGGCTATGCATCGGCGATGCATCGGCGACGTCGGCGATGAATCGGTAACGTCGACGTGGGGAAACACTGTCTCCACATCGTCGATGCATCGGCGATGCGGCGCGATCCTCCGGCCCCCTCTATCGGGGATGGACAGAACCCCCTTTAGTAAAAAGTGGTTTAGTGAAGACGACCTCGGGCCCAAACCAGGCGGGCGCAAGCCTGGAAAATGACGGCCGCGGCGCCCTCTCAAGAACCGAAAACGGACAATTCGCTGATCGACGTGTCAGGGTGGGGGTTCTGTCCACCCCCGACTCCATTCGGAGCCCACCTGGGAGGCCCAGACCCCTGCGCCCCCGGCTGCGGGGGGGCTTTTGGGCAGCTCCCCGGGGCCGCCAGCCCGCCCACGGCCCACTCCGCCCGGCCGCGGAGCGCCGCCGAGGGCTCCCCGGCGGCCCCGAGGTGCTCCTGCAGGTGGGCCGCGGCCGCGCCGGAGAGGCCCTCCTCTCGGGGGGGGGGGGACGACAAGAGAGGCCTTCCAGATGGGGTCGGAACAAGAGGGGGTCGGAGGATCGCGCCGCATCGCCGATGCATGGCCGATGCATCGGCGATGCATCGGCCATGCATCGGCCATGCACTGGCGGCGTCGGAGGTGCATCGGCGACTTCGGCGTGAAGAAAAGAAGATCCCACATCGAGCCGCATCGCCGATGCATCGGCGATGAGGCGCAATCCTCCGACCCCATCTACTCCAGGACCCTCACAAATCGATCCGGCTCGAAAAATGGCGAAGAAATATGAGGTCCGGGACTCCGGCGGTGATTTTGCACGATGTTGCAATTTTGCTGCAACGTCGGATCTCAGGGGGGCAACCCTGTGTAAGAGTGGCCTTGGGTGCGCAGCTTTTTGGGGGGCCGCGGGGGGACCAAACACCAGCGCGCAGGACGCTACTATCGCACCGAGTTCGGCGATCGGGGGACCCCAATGAGCCCGCACCAGAGGTCACTCCGGCGAAGGGTCACTCTTGCGTGTAGTCGAGACGAGCCGATGTTTTCAGCTAGCGGGTCTTCCTCGGATTCGGCCCTCGGGGCCGCCCTGGGGCCCCAGGGCCATCAAACAGGGCTGAACCTGAACGGTGTTTTTCGTGTTCGTTTTGTTTTCGTTTTCCCTCGCTTTTGTCTCGAATCCGCCTTTACCGCAAAACGAAGTCGAGACGAAAACGGCCCACGAAATCGCAAAAACACCGCAGCCCTGCCATCAAAGATGGGTCGGGGACGATGAACTGCCCGCGGGGAAGCGGTCGGAACCTTGCGTGCCGGAAAATCATTCTGGCGGATGTCTGGGAGGGTGGACTGGCTCAGCGGGGAGCACTGGCTCGAGATCGGCGGTGCATCGCCGACAGATCGGCGACGGGACCTCGACAGTGAGGCCGCCCAGTCCTGGGCAGAGGAGGGCACCCGGGCCCCGGCCGGCGATGAATTGGCGCTTGGAGGTCGGTGCACTTCTCATGAACCTATCCCTGCTTTCGGCCCATCCTGGAGGAGGAGACGAGAGGGAGACAGCTCGAGCGCCAGGCCACTCACTGTCCACCACTCGGGTGGCAATCGTTGCTCAATTGCGGCCTCCGGGTGCCGTCCTCGAGCACCTGCGGCAAGAGCGTATTCTTTGAGACTCCGGCAAGTGTATTTGCATGGACGACGGAGAGCTTGAACCTGAAGCAAGACGCAAACGACTTGCACGTGCGGGATCACGCAGGTCGACAGGCACGTGCACGTTAGTATTCGTTTAAAGAGGGGCGACGGCAACAAGGACGACGACGGTGGCTGCGAAGGCGACCACGGCAAAGGCCACGACCACCACTACCACCAGACGACGACGACGACGACGACGACGACGACGACGACGACGACGACGACGACGACGACGACGGCGGCGACGACGACGACGACGACGAAGATGACGACGACGACGACGACGATAACGACGACGAAGACGACGACAAGCGACGACGACGACGACGACGACGACGACAGACGACGACAGACGGCGACGACGACGACGACGACGACGTCGACGACGACGACAAGCGACGACGACGACGACGGACGACGACGACGAGGCGACGACGACGACGGCGACGACGACGACGACGACGACGAGGCGACGACGGCGACGACGACGACGACAGACGACGACGACGACGACGACGACGACGACGACGACTCTGGCGGCCAGCCGGGTCCTCGGCGATGAGCGCGGGGCCCGGCACGGGGCTGCCCGTGGAGCCCGACCAGCCATCCTCGGGCAGGCGGGGCCGGAGCCTCCCTGCTCCTCCGCCTCCTGCTCCTCTGCTCCGCCCGCGGCGGGGCCCCATGTCCCGCGGGTGTGCCGACAGAGGGGGGGCCAGGAGGAGGAGGAGGTTGAGGAGGAGAAGGAGGAGGGGGGTCAGAGCATCGAGGCCGGAGGCAGGTGCGCTGACGAGGGGAGGCCTGGGAACACACTGGAAGAAGAAGAGGGAAGGCCATAAAACCTGAGAGATCCCATGGCCCCAGCCACGATAGACACACTCAAACACACGCACATACACTACGCACACACGCACACACACACACACTCACACACTCACACACACACACACACGCACACCCGCACACACACACACACACACACACACACGCGCGCGCGCGCACACGCACACACACACACAAGCAAGCACACGCACGCACGCACGCACGCACACACACATGGTTGGGCTACACGCAGAGTGACCTTAGGCAAGAGAGACCTTTGGCGCGTAGCTGTACGGGTGCTGCGGACAGGCCACACCCATGTGCGCCAGCCAGTGTTGGCGGGGGGTCGCTCCGGCGCAAGGTCACTCGCGGGCGTGGCCAATTGGTCCTCACCCTCCTCTAACCGGTACGACCGACATGTGTGCGTAAAGAATGGGAACGGAGACGGACAGCAGTTCCTGCCGATTTTGAGCAGGACTCGCTGTCGGCGTCGCCGCGGACATTGCCCACTTGAGAAAAAAAGGGTCGCCTGCCTAACAACAGCGATTGTCGGTTTGGGACAACATTTGCTGTTGGGCCATCGTACCCATTTCTTCCGTACCTCGGCGGCGAGCCCAAGGGGGAAGTGAGAAGGGGGCGGACCTTCTCAGAAGGCTCGGAAGTCCCCCGGCCTTCTGAAAAGTTTTCGGAGCCTTCCCCGAAGACGCAAAAAGCCTCTCCAAAGGCCCGAGACCTTCTGAGAAACTCCGCCGCCTTCGAAGAAGACCGTCTCCTTCTCATTTCCCATGCACTCAGGCAGCGTCCTAGACCACAGGGGGGGGAGGAGGAGGAGGAGGAGGAGGGAGGAGGAGGAGGAGGAGGAGGAGGAGGAGGGGAGGAGGAGGAGGAGGAGGAGAAGGAGGAGGAGGAGGAGGAGGAGGAGGAAGAGGAGGAGGAGGAGGAGGAGGAAGAGGAGGAGGAGGAGGAAGAGGAGGAGGAGGAGGACGACGAGGAGGAGGAGGAGGACGAGGAGGAGGAGAGTGGAGGAGGAAGAGGAGGACAGAGGAGAAGGACGAGGAGAAGGTTCACTGCCCAGAGAAGGAGAGGTCGAGGGAAGAGAGAGGGAAAACATTGGGGGGGGGCATCGAAGGAGAACTTCCAGTTCCATGGCAGGGTGGCGCCACCCGTGCCAGGACCCACCGACAGGGCCCCCCCCGCCCCCACATCACCCTTCGCCCGAAGCGTCGGCCCCGCCGTTCGCTCGGCGCGTGCCGCCGAAGCCACCTCGCGGCCTCCCGCCGCGGCCCCCCTCGCACGCCTCAAGGGCGGAGGGGCTCTGGGAGGGGCGGCGGGCGCGGCAGCCGGGCGGCTCGCAGCTCGCGTGCTCGACTCGGCCGGCGGTGCGGCGACCCTTGGACGAACCTGTACACAGTGGTCGCGGGCCGCCGAGGCGCCTCCCGCCGTCGCCTGCCGACGACGCCCAAGGGGTGGAGGGGCTCTGGGAGAGGCGGCGGGCACGGCGGCCAAGCCGCGGGCCGAAGACGAGCTCCCGCCAGCGGCCCCGCCTATGCCAGGGAGAGGGGGCCCGTCGAGCAAGGGCCCGCCGCGAGGCCCCCGACATCGAAGACGACGCAGCGCGGATGCCAGGCCGAGGTGCTCGCCGAGGCACACCGCCGAATAGATCGGGTTCAGTCTGGCGCCGAGACGCCGCGCTGAAGCCCACGTCGGGGCAGTCCAGCTCTACCGCGCCGCAGCCCCAGAACAAACCAGCTGATCCTCGCCATCAGACGTCATAACAACACCTGGGGCGACTGCAACTCCTTGGATCGCCCCCTCTCAGGCTGCTGCCAGCTTAGAAGCGTCGGCGGTCGCCTGAGGGGGCTGCGGATGAAGAGCGAAGGACGCACGCTGCTTGAGGTCGGCCGCTGGCGATGAGGCCTGCGCTCCTTGACTGCTCTGGGCCTGCGAGGCTGCAGCAGACACTTCAGCACCCTTCTCTCCATCTCCAGCAGCCGCTGCCGGCACTGCCTCGCCATCTCACCGTCGCCTTTGACCTGCGAGCATCGCTGATATGGCTTCCTGCTCCACCTTGGCAGCCTTGGCCTTGCGCGGCACCTGCCCGACATGGTCTTGATTGCCAGCGCGAGCTCTGATTGCAGCCGCGATGTCCACTTCGAATCGTTCTCATCCATCTCAGACTCGCCGCCCTCGAAGCCCAAGGCTGCGGAGGACGGCGGGATCTGGTCCACAGAGCCGTCCAGAGTGCTAGCGAAGCTGAGCACAGCCACAGGAAGGGGCAGACCCAGGTCCACCACTTGCGCATTGACCTCCCTGGCCAACACACGGTGTTCCTTCCCCCGATCACCCAGGTCCTTGGCCACCTGCGCCACCCATTGACGCCGTTGCTCCAGGCCCTCCGGCAAGCGCTCGAAGTAACCCAGCGAGCGCTCCAGCTTCTGGGAAAGCTCATGCACATGCTTGCGGGCTGTTGCGACACGCTGGGACAGTGGCGCCCACGCACGCCGCTTCTGCTGCCTCTCTTTCTGCCTCTCTTGCATCCGTCGACGGTGCTTGACCGCCCCGACCTCGCCCCCTGCCTTGTCCAGCGTGGCGCACACCTGCTCAAGCTCTATGACATCCATCCCACCAGAGCCTGCCCCCCCTTGCGCCGCCAAGCGTGGAGCCCCTGGAGCGAGAGGAAGCGAGAGGGAGCCGTCGCCGTCGCCTCTTCGCCGCCCGCGTCGTCCACCCCGTGAACTCTGCCATGGCCGCCAGCCTTCCCGCCCGTGTTTCTGGAGGCCTTGCCCGACCCAGTCAGACCCGAGCCCGAGCACACACCGCCAGGTTCCTTGGCAGGGGGTGACACGACGGCCGACGCCTTGTGCCCGCACGCCCTGCAGAAGAGGCTGCCCTCCGAGCTCTTCTTGCCACCGCACGGGGGCGCAGGCGGGCCCCGGACCTTTCGCTCCCCACCGCCCAGCCCGCTGTCTCCCACGAGTCCAGATCACACCACCGGGTGCCGCTCCGAACCGATGAGCCCGGCTTCCGCCCAGGGGGCCACAGTCGTGATGGCGAGAGGCAGCAGCAGCAGCAGGAGCCATCGCATGCACCGAGGAAGGACCTGCTCAGCCTCGGGAGCGGGAGGCAGCGGAACGACTGGGGCTGACCAGCCTTGCCGAAGAAGAAAGAATGCCAGGCGAACGCCTTGACTGCCGCGGATCAGCAGTATCAACATTATACCCCGTGAGCCCACATGGCTACGGAGGAGGAGGAAGAGGAGTAGGAAGATCCCTCGGCGCAGGAGGCATCGTCTGGAGCTCAAACCTGCCGTGAGAACGTTGCTGGTGAAGGCAGCGTGCTGCTCTGCATTCCGCCACCCTCCGCCAGCGGCTTCTGCCATCTGGCCCACCGCCATGTTGCTCCCCTTTGCGCTCATTGCTCCCTCTCGTCGCTGGAGATTACGTGGTGGGCCAACAAAAAAAAATCCACCGAAACGGTCGTCTGGGCGCGGTCCGACCTCCTGCCAGATCGGGGCCCAGGACGTGCAAGTGGACGGGCGATGCGACTCGCGGGCACTAAAGCGGTAGGGAGTTCCAAAACTCCGCCCAACAAGCACCCCCCATCTCTGTGAGGGTGGCACAATGAGCTAGCATTGGAGAAACGGGTTCGGAGGCAAACGGGTCGTCCCAGACCCTGAGGCTTTCCCCCAGGATCAATTCTTCATCCGAAAAGGGCGAAAAACCTCAGGACCCGTTTCCCTCAGTAACTGTTTGTCTTATGCTCGCCATCACTCGCACGCCCATTCCCCATGCATTTTTCGGGCCATGGCGAAATAAGGAAGGCCCCGCCGGCTCCCGCCGGCCCTCCGTCAGCAGCCGCCGAAGGCCGGAGGCGACGAGGGGCGAGGTGGGGCGACGAAATCTATACGTATGTGTTACCCGCTGTTTCCCTTCCGTCCCCCCCCCGATGGAAGATGTTGAATTTGTTCCCAACCATCCTGTGGTGTTGGGTCCTCGTTTTGAAGAGACAGCGCCCAGCGTTTCCTCCTCCTTCCTCCTCCCTCCTCTCATCATCATCATCATCATCATCATCATCATCATCATCATCATCATCATCATCATCATCATCATCACCACCACCATCATCATCACCACCGTCATCGTCGTTATCATCGTCAACAACAGCAGCATCATCCAAATCATCACACGCTTCGTTGCCCCATAGGGAGCTCCACCGAAGGCCCCAATGGCGCAGTCCGCATGCGTCTCCCCCCCCCCAGTACAGCGCTTCGTGGCCCCACGGGGAGCGCCACGGAAGGTCCCCGCGGCGCAGTCCGCATGCGTCTCCCCCACCCAGTACAGCGCTTGGTGGCCCCATAGGGCCCCGCCGAAAGTCCCAGTAACACGGTCCGCATGCGTCCCCGCCACTCATGTCGGCACACCCCTCACACGCTTCGTGGCCCCATAGGAGCTCCGCCGAAGGTCCCAGTGGCACAATCCGCATGCGTCCCCGCCACTCATTTCGGCACACCCCTCACACGCTTTGTGGCCCCATTGGGAAATCCGCCGAAGGTCCCCGTGGCACAGATCGCATGCGTCCCCGCCACTCATTTCAGCACACCCCTCACACGCTTCGTGGCCCCATATGAGCTCCGCCGAAGGTCCCAGTGGCACAGTCCGCACGCGTCGCTGCCACTCATGTCGGCACACCCTCACACGCTTCGTGGCCCCATAGGAGCTCCGCCGAAGGTCCCAGTGGCACAATCCGCATGCGTCCCCGCCACTCATTTCGGCACACCCCTCACACGCTTCGTGGCCCCATAGAAGCTTTGCCGACGGCCCCAGTGGCACAGCCCGCATGCGCCCCCGCCATTAATTTCGGCCCACCCCTCACACGCTTCGTGGCCCCATAGGAGCTCCGCCGAAGGTCCCAGTGGCAGAGCCCGCATGCGTCCCAGCCGTTAATTTCGGCACGCCCCTCACACGTTTCGTCCCCGTGGCACACTCCGCATGCGTCCCCGTCACCCATTTCGGTACACCCCTCGCACGTTTCGTGGCCCCATAGGAGCTCCGCCGAAGGTCCCAGTGGCACAGTCCGCACGCGCCCCCGCCACTCATTTCGGCACACCCCTCACACGCTTCGTGGCCCCATTAGGAAATCCACCGAAGGTCCCCGTGGTGCAGTCCGCATGCGTCTCCGTCACCCAGTACAATGTTTCGTGGCCCCATATGGAGCCCCACCGAAGGTCCCCGTGGCACAGTCCGCATGCGTCTCCCTCACCCAGCACAGCGCTTCGTGGCCCCATAGGGAGCTCCACCGAAGGCCCCCGTGGCGCAAACCGCCGCGCATCGAGTTCTTCCTGGCAGGGCCGCCGGAGGGCTTGCGGAAGCAGCTGGAGCAGTTTGCTGCGCGCACGAAACGGCGCAGGAGGGAGGCGACGGCCCTCGCCAGGGAGCTGGGCTTCACCGAGTTTATCTGCGAGGCTTGATCTGAGGAGCGGCCCGCCCGAGCCTCGCCGTCTCTCGACGGTCTGACTAATTGTTTGGCCTCGCGCCGCGGACGACCCGCGCGCGTCGCTGGGACCCTCTCGTTGCGACCAGCGCGCGTCGCAGGAACTCCGCGCTGCGTTCTGCCAAGCGCATCGCTCGCCCGTCGTCGCTCTGCCCAGCGGCAAGAGCCTTGCCCGCTATCAGCCAGCCAGCTAGTTCTCTTTGCTCCGCGCAGCGGGCGACCCCCGCGCGCCCTTCCGGGGCGACCTGCGAGCGTCGCGGGGACCCCGCGCTGCGCTGCGCCCGCAGCCTTGGACTTTGAGTGCGCGGGCAGGCACAGAGGGAGCAAAAGAAGGGGAGGAAGGCGGGCGCGATCCTCGCGGGGTGCGCGCCGACATTGGGCGTCGCGGCGCGCGGGCGATGCCGTCGGGGAGTCCCGGGGAAACTCCTTGCCGCGGCCACGCCCAGCGTCACGAGTACTCAGAGGCAGTCATTCTCAATCGATTGACATTCATATACAATTACACCATGCTTTGTCATACTCGCATGTCATGCACGTAGACTCGCTCGCACGCAGATTCATTCACAGTCAAACGCAGTCGCGCTCAGATTCACCCGCGCTCAGTCTCCCTACGTACTCAGATCAATCGTTTTCGTTCGCGTTGTGTACCACGCCACTCATTTCGGCACACCCCTAGCACGGTTCGTTGCCTCATAGGGATCACCACCGAAAAAGTCAATCACAATTGCGGTACTCACACCTGCATACGGTTGGGTCCTTCGTCAGGCTAATTTTGTTCATGGCTTGACGGGATCTCGCCCTCTGGAGACGCATCGACCTTGACATTGCTCGGACGTCCATTTCCTGAGCACGTGTGGGTGTCGTGCGTGTTTTTTTGTTGTGATCCAGGATGCTCCTCGATGGCCCTCGCCGAGAAAAAAAACACGCGTCCGAGCGATGCCGAGCCCCTGCTCCCTGGTCCGGCCCGGCCTGAACCCGGCAGCGGTGTGTACGCAACGCCCTCCTGGCTTGGGTTAGGTCGGGCCTGTCCCCCTACAGGGGGATTTTGGACGAAAAATAAAAAATACCCCCCAAAAATTTTCCAAAAAGTTCGTATGACTACACAGCTCCTGGGCCCAGGCAGGGCCCAGCCAGGGGGCAATGGACACGTACAGCCTGCGTCGCCCGGCGCCGGTCTTCTCCGCCGGCAGCCGCCGAAGGCGAGAGGCGGCGAGGGGGCGGAGGGCTGGCGGCGGCGCCGGGGGGGAAGTGATAGGGCGACGAGATATATGCACATCCACTGCTCCTGGCCAGGCCCATCCTGGGCCCAGGAGCTGTGTATATGCCTCCCTGGCCAGGCCAGGAGGGCGTGTACACCGCTCCTGGGCCCAGGATGGGCCTGGCCAGGAGCAGTGGATGTGCATAGATCTCGTCGCCCTATAGTGAGAAGGGGCGGGCCCCATGATCACCACGACAGAGCAGCCGTCGCAGTTGGGCACCCCAAGGAGGAGACACCAGTTACCGTAGATGGACAAACAAGTGGAACCCTTCACTCGCCCCCGCCCTCCCCCCAGATTCGAGTTTGGTCCCAAGCATTCGGCAGCACAGGCGTGAGAGGACAGAAAAAGTGGAAACCCCAGGGCCTTCTCAGGAGGCTCGGAAGGCCTGCGGCCTTCCGGGAAAGGTGTTCTGAGCCTCCCCCCCATTAAAGGCACGGAAGACTTCTCAGAGGGCGCGAGGGCTGCGGAGAAGCCTTCTCAGAAGACTTCTCAGAAGGCGCGAGGGATGCTGAGAAGCCCCGCCGCCTTCTGAGAAGGGCTTCTCCCTCTCACTTCCCCCTCTCGCTCGCCGCCGAGAGGGCGAGGCCCAGCCCGGAGCGCCTGGCGCCACAGAAGCGCACGGCGTCGGGGGGGCCGGGCCCAGCGGGGGGGGAGCGGCGGCACGCAGGGGAGACCCTGGGCAAGACCTCTGGTGCGCGGCTTCGCGGCAGCCTCGTGCGGCGTCGGCGCGCGCAACGGTTTTTGACACCGCGTGGACCGTTCAGCCTTGAGCCGATCGCGGCCCCGATCGTTCAAGGTTGGATTGCGTCGGGTCCTGTGGCGTTACCGTGGCCCTCAGTGCTTCCGCGTCGTTCCATCATGCGGAGTTCAATCTTGAACGCCTTCGCCGGCGTCGCCGGCGCGCCATCACCGCAGGAACCTACCGTAGGGGGCCGCACGGGAGGCCAAATCAACGCAATCAATCCAAGCGCGCCGGCCAGTGCTGGCGGGACCCCCGTGGGCAGGCACCAAGGGTGGGCCCGCACCACGGGTCACTCCGGCGAAGGGTCACTCTTCCGCGTGGCCGAGGGGAGCGAGAGGCGAGCTGGCGCCAGGCCCGGGGGCACTGCGGAACTCAGGGCTGGGCCGTCGCTCCTGGAGGCCACGGACGACGTGAACGACGACGTGGACGACCACGGCGACGGCGACCACGACGACGACGACCACCACCACCACGACGCTTAAGGACGACCACGAAGACGACGACCACGACCACGACGACGGCGAACACAACGACGGCAACAAGGACGACGACGGTGGCTGCGAAGGCGACCACGGCAAAGGCCACGACCACCACTACCACCACACGACGACGACGACGACGACGACGACGACGACGACGACGACGACGACCACGACGACCGCGACGACCACGACGACCACGACGACCACGACGACCACGACAACGACCATGACAACGACCACGACCACGACGACGACCACGACCACGACGACGACGATGACGATGACGGCCACGACGACGATGGCTACCGCCACCGCAACGACGACCGTGACGACAACGACGACGACCACCAACACCACCAAAACAGCGACGACGACGACGACGACGACGACGACGACGACGACGACGACAACGGCGGCGGCGGTGGCGGCCGAGACGCGCGGCCGGCCGAGTCCTGGGCGTGGAGCACCGTCCAGCTGCTGGGTCTGCCCTCCGCGCAGACGCCGCGCCCGCCGCCTCTGCGGAGGTCGAGGACCACGACGACGACGACGACGACGACGACGACGACGACGACGACGACGACGACGACGACGACGACGACGGAGATGAAGTACGAAGGTTTTGGAGGCTTCGCAGGGGCCGTGGCCGCGTCTGGGCGCAGCTCGAAAAAGACTTGCCAGAGTGGCCTTCATGAGGGGTGGTGGAACTGATTCTTCAGGTGCCCGGACCTCTGGCATCGTGAACAATTGTGAAACCTGCCAGGGGGGCGGGTGGACAGGGGGGGGTCCCAGGGGAGATCCTGGGTGGGGGGTCCCAGGTCAGAATACCATCCCCCAGTGGAAGTTCTGGGGCCCCAAAAAAAAACCCAAGACGGCCCAACAGCCACCGAGCCGGTCCAAGAGGGCCCCGAATCGCCGAACAATTGGTCCAAGACACCAAAGATGGCCTCCTGACAGCCCAAGCGGCTTCCAGGCAAAATCAAACTACTGTTTGTGGGATTTTGAAAGATTCTGGCGTTCTCGCCGTTTCGGCTTCCCGACGCCCCAAGACGGCCCAAGATGCCACCAAGATCGGCACAAGGGGCCCCGAAGAGGTTTCCAAAGCGGCCCCAAAAAAACGACCCTAGACGGCCCCCGAAGAGGGCCCCAAGACGGCCCTGGAGGCCTCCCAGACGGCCCATAAAGCCACCAAAACGGCTCCAAGAGGGCGCCCACACAGGAGCCCAAACAACCATTTCGAAGCCTCGGCCCCGAGAAGTTCCCAGGAGGCCCCAAGAGGCCCCAGAGAGGCCCCCGCGAGGCCCCAAGAGGCCCCCTAAGAGGCCCCCAGGAAGCCCGAAGGGACCCCCACGAGGCTCCAAGAGGCCACAAAGGTGCTCCCAAGAGGCCCTAAAACAGCCCCCCAGAGGCCTACGAGCACGTTCCGAAGAGGCCCCACGAAGCATCGCTGGGGACTCTGCCCCACGTCAGCGTCGTCGTCGCAGCCGACGCCGCCGCCGTGTTCCCCCTTCCGGGTTGGCGGCTCCGGCCGTAAAGCCTTCCCGACATGAAAAAAACGCGAGTGTCCTTTTTACTTGATGTGGAGGCCTCCAGAGGCCTGTTGCGGGCCCCTGGACCCTCGAAGAAACCACCCACGGACGCACACGCGGACCCAAAGAAGGGAACAAAAGCTCCGAGGGCCACGCACTGGGAAGCTCACGCGTCGCCCGCGCACCGGCGACAGACACATCGGCGACGTCGGCGTGCAGAAGATCGGGAGGACCGCGCTGGATGGCTGGGTCATGCAGGAGGACCAGGAGAAGGGAGAAGGGAGGAGGGAGAGGAATGAAGAGAGGAGGAGGGGGGAGGAGCAGAATAATAAGAATAAGAAACCGAATACTAATAGTAATGATAACACGAATAAAAATAAGAAGAATAATAATGCAGCAATAATGATGCATAATACTAATAATACTAACAAAAATACTAGCTGAATCAGGATAAACAATAAGAAATACATAGTGTTACATAATAGTAATATGAATAATCATATCAACAACCGTAAGAGTGATACTAATAAGAATGATAATACGGATGATAATACGAATAAGAATAATAATCAATACTATAACAACAATAATGATGATAACAATAATATAATATCAATCGTAATGATAAGCTAATGATAATGGAGCAGGAGGAAGGAGGAATCAGAATAAGGAGAAGAAGACGAATCACAACACGAAGACTAGCAAGAAGAAGCAGAGGAGGAGGAGGAAAAGGAGGAGGAGGAGAAAAATGAGGAGGAGAACCCGAGTAAACTCTGGGTGGGTCAACATTGCTGCAGTGCGCTCCCGTCCCAACTCCCGCTCCTCAGAGGCCCTACAAGCATCGACCTCATGTGCCTGCCACCCAGGCGAAACCCCATGTTGTCAAGGATCCGCCCTCCATCCCCGAAGCCGAATACAACAAACCGGCACTCCGAGTTTCATAATAAGCGTCGGGGGGGGGCGTCACCCCCGCCGACAGACCCACATCGACCCCCGTCGCGGGCAGCCACCGCACGCCGAAGGCACTCCGACCCCCGTCGCGGCGCGACGACGAGGCGAGGTTGACCCCCGTCGGCGGGGGGAATCCTCCACGCTTATTAAGAAACCCATAATAAAATGATCAAGCCGAAAGAAGATGACAATGATAACCCGAGTCGTCCCCCCAAAAAACTGCCCTCCAACTGCGAAGTGCTGCACACACACACACACAAACCTAAACACACATACGCTCTCTCTCACACACACACACACACACACACGCACCCACACACGCACACACACACACGCACGCACGCACGCACACGCACACACACACACACACACACACACACTTTGGGCTCTGGACATGACATGTTTGCCAGCGTGGACCACAAAACCAAAAGTCACGGCACTGTGGATGTGTCAGATATGTGGTACAAGTGACGTGTGAGCTATGTGATGCAATGTATGTGGGCAAGCCGCGTGGTTCTAGCAACGCAGTGCAACTTATGTAGTGCAATATGTGACGTGTAAGCTATGTGATGTCAGCTATGCGGAGCCAGCTATGCAGTGCAAGGTATGGTAAGTGGTATAAGATACGCGGTGTACGCTTCCACCATGGTTGTGCAGTCTACGTGATGCGAACTGTTTCTTTGTTCCCCCAGGCTCGACATGCTGGGATTTACTTGATTGGAGGGCGGCAAGGGGACGAGGGAGAGGAGGAGGAAGACGACGCCAAGGGGGAAGCCACGGCGACCCCAAAGCGCGGAAACGACAAAACGGGAGGACAGGAAACGGGAGAGGAGGCGACAGAACGACGAGACAAGACGACAAGAGGCAAAACGACAAGAACCGAAGATCGCGGCCACAACCTGGATCATGAGCAAAATATGCACTACGAAGATGAGTATAGGATCAATCCCACAACAAAGAATCCTACGCCCAACTCTCAAGACAGCGATCCAACCGCACGACCAAACGTGCATCGACATTCGTGCGAAGAGCCCCCACGGTTCAGCCAAAATGACTTATGTTGAAACGGGATTCGCCATCGAGCGAAACGCACAACTGGCAGCGAAAGCCACGTCATAGCATGTGCAGACCGCCCCAGACTCAGTGCAAGCAGAAATCCCAAAGCATTCCGGATCTCCGTGGGCGAGACAGCGACGGGCGCCCGAGGAGCCGACGAGATCATGCCGCAAGCTGCTGCGGGCCGCTTGGTGCAAGCTACGTGGTACAATATATATATATATATATAGAGATATGAGGAGGAGGAGGAGGAGGAGGAGGAGGAGGCGGAGGTATATATATATATATATATATATGCGTGGTGCGAGCTGTGCGGTGTGAGCTGCGGGGCGCGAGCCACGTGCGGCCACCCAGTGCCACGAGGCACCCGGGAGGCGTCCGCGGGGGCGCCAACGGGCGCCCACGCGCGGGCGTCGGGCGCAACCCCGGCACCACCCGCCCGAAGCGGGGCGCGCACGGGGCGAGCACGGGCGGCCACACACCGGACGTCAATCGAGACCTCAGCACGCCCATCCCACGGGGCGCGCACGGGGCGCGCACGGGGCGAGCACGGGGCGAGCACGGGGCTAGCACGGGGCGAGCACGAAGCGGGGCGCGCACGGGGCGAGCACGGGCGGCCACACGCGAGACGTCAAATCGAGACCTCAGCACACCCATCCCACGACCGGCCCGCCGCGCAGAGGCCTTAGCGAAAGCACTGTTGGGGGGAGAAGCTGCAGGAGTCGCAAGCGAGAGCTCCGTTTAGTAGAAGGGGGCCGCCCTCCCTCCGCTAGACCATTGCACTGTTTGCAACGTCGAATCAGAGAATCCGAAGGAGCCTCACGCGAGAGCCGAGTTTTGAAAACGAACTTTCAGCCATCCACAAACCTGCTTGAGGCACTTACAGTGAATGTGCGCCACATGTTCAAGAACACCATCCCTCAATCCTTGCAACTGCTCGAATATACAGATATACACATCGGTATGATGTGTAGTATATGTACAACAGGACGTGCGCGGCGTCAACACGAGAAACACATGTTCAAAACGGTGAGCCCTCGATCCGATTAACTTTGGGATGTGCGTTTAGCTGCAAAGTGACAAATCGTAAGGAAGACTCAAGCGAAACACCCGGCCCGGCCAACGCACACGTCTGGTGGCGCGAAAGGGGGTGATATCTGCAGTCGGATCTACGGCATAATGACACCCTTCAAGAACATGAGACCCTCCGCCGGCCAACATGCACAGAACATACGAGAGTACCCTCCCCAGGAAGCACAAGAAGACCCAACCGGCACGAAGAACACTAGGGTACCCTCCCCGAACCGACCTCGATCTTGTACCTCGGTCAGACTGCTCAGGGATGAAGGACGGAGGAGGATGAGGAGAAGGAGGAGGAGGAAGAGGAGGAGAAGAAGCAGGCGGACGAGGCAGAGCGTCGTCGCAAGGCTCGACCGCTTCAGCTACCGCTGCGGGGCAGGAGGAGGACGAGGACAGGCACAGGCGCAGGAGGCGGAGGAGGCCACTGCGGGCATCTGGAGGCCTCTGGAGGCGCCTCGAGGGCCCAGTGAGAACCAGAAGCGCCCAAGAGCCTCGACCTCCTCGAGCCTGGAAGACGAGGACGCGGATCTGCGAGAACGAGGCACGGGGACTCTCGAGGTCGAGGACGACCCAGACATCCGAGGTCTTGCTGTTTTGAACACGGGGTCCCCGGAATGCCCGACCATTTCCTTGGGGCCCGCTTTTCATCCCGAGTCGGCTTTGGACTGTCCCGGGGCCCGGCCAGGGGCCCTCGGAGGCCAGAAGCGGCCAGAAAAGCCTCCCCACGAAGCGAGTACGTCTGGGGAGGATCCTCAACGCCAAGGACGAGAATCCACGAGGAAGAAGACGTCGAAATCTCCTTCCCTGAGCCGCCGCTGACGACCACGCCGTGCGCCAGGCCGCCGCGGCACCGCAGCAACAGCACCTCCGTCCCCTCCGCCACGCCGCCGCGGCCCCTCCGCACCAGCAGGGCGCCCCTCCTCACTCCAAGCCTGGGCCGACGGCGCGTGCAGGTCGCCGCCGCCGCCGCCGCCGCCGCCGCCGCCGCCGTCGTCGTCGTCGTCGTCGTCGTCGTCGTCGTCGTCGTCGTCGTCGTCGTCGTCGTCGTCGTAGTCGTCGTCGTCGTCGTCGTCGTCGTCGTCGTCGTCGTCGTCGTCGTCGTCGTCGTCGTCGTCGCCGTCGTCGTCGTCGTCGTCGTCGTCGTCGTCGTCGTCGGCGTCATCGTCGTCGTTTCGTCGTCGTCGTCGTCGTTCGTCGTCGCCGTCGTCGTCGTCGTCGTCGTCGTCGTCGTCGTCGTCGTCGTCGTCGTCGTCGTCGTCGTCGTCGTCGTCGTCGTCGTCGTCGTCGTCGGCGGCGGCGGCGGCGGCGGCGTCGTCGTCGTCGTCGTCGTCGTCGTCGTCGTCGTCGTCATCGTCGTCGTCGTCGTCGTCGACATCGTCGTCGTCGTCGGCGTCGTCGTCGTCGTCGTCATCATCCTCGTCCTCGTTGTTGTCGTCGAGGTCGTGGCCGTCAGGCTCGTCTCCGTCAGCCGTCGTCAGTTGCCAGTCGTCAGCCGGTAGTCGTCCGTCGTGCAGCCGTGGACTTCTTCTCGGTAGTCGTCTCCGTTATCGCCCCTCATCATCACCGACGTTCCTTCGTTCTTGTTCCTCATAAACAACTCCCACCCGTCCCATCCCGAGGCCAGCCGGAAGGGCGGAACTGAAGGTTATGTTATCCTGAGGCTTCTCTGACATCAAAGATCCTGAAAAATAAAAACGAACCACCTTTTCACAGATGGAGGGCGGGTCGCTTCCAAAATGTGTTTCTCGCCTTAGCGCCGCAAACATTTGTCCTAAATAGTTGCAGAAGTTTCACGGATTGAAGGCGGGCCATTTTCAATATGTGGCTCTCGCTTCAGCGCCGCGCACATTCGTTTGAAAGGTCTGCAAGGACTTGACGGATTGTCGGTAAGTCGTTTTCAAAAGTATGCTCTCGCCTTGGCGCCGCGCACATTCGTTTAAAAAATTGCAAAGACTTCACGCATTGAGGGCGGATCATTTTCAAAATGCGGCTCTCGCCTCAGCGCCGCGCACACCCTTTGCAAATAATTGCAAGGCTTTCAAGGATTGCGGGCGGTTCCTTTTCGAAATGTGTTTTTTGTCCGAGCGCCGCGCACATCCGCTCTTAAAAATCCACGAATCAACGGATTGAGGGCGGTGCCGTTTCAAAACGTGGTTCGCGCCCAAGCGCCGCGCACATTCGGCTTCAAACTTCGCAATAATTTCACATGTTCCCACCTGTAACGTACCAGAAACGGCGCTGCGGAACGATTCGGGACAGTCAGGGCGCGACAGTGATGTTGATTCGCGGTGTTGCAATCCGAAGACTGGTGGTCTGTCACGATTCAGGATCGCCAGGAAGCAACAGCCGGGTTGATTCGTGGCGTTGAAATCCCGAGAATGGTGTTTCGGCACGCTTCGGGATTTTCAAACGGCTGTCTCTCAACAGGGCACTTCCCTCAGTGGAAATGAACCCTTGGAGGAGCCTGTGAGGAGGGAGCTTGGAGGGAAAGTTGATTCAAACATCGTCGATGCGTGTTGGATTTGCAGTGGTCCTTCTCCTCCTCCGCCTCGTGCTTATCGTCCTCCCCTACTTGTTACAGTTAGGCTTAAGGCGGTTCAACCTTTGGCCTTCCGTGCTTGCTGACTGGCAGCATGCACTGCCGCTGCTGCTGCCGTCGCGCTGAATGCGCACTGGAGCTGGACACGAACGCACGTCCAAACAAATCCTCCCCCTCCTCCCCCATCCTTGCTCTTCGCCCTGCTCCTCCTCCTCCTCCTCCTTGTCCTCCTTTTCCTCCGCGTCAGCCTCATGGTCCTTATCATCATCCGTATCATCCGCATCGTCGTAGCTACTAATCTCACTACCGTTAACACTATCGTCAACATCAGTGTCATCGTCGCCATCATCGCCATCATGATCATGGGTGGCATCATCCCCCCTGACAGGCATCAGCACCCCCGTCCTCCTCGTCCTCGTCATCCTCAATTTTCTCCTTACCTCATCATCACGATCGCCTTCAATCGAAGAAGCATAATCAGAGTGATAGCCGGCGTGGACCACAAACAGTGAGTTATTGAACTGTGAAAGTTACGGGTGCAGGGTGCAGAGCTGCGTGGTGCAAGCCATGTTGTGGAAGCCGTGTGGTGTGGGAAATGTAAATGAAAAGGTTCGCGGTGATAGCTAGGTTGCACAGCATATGGCGCGTAAGCTACGTGGTGTGAGCTGGATGTGAAAGCTGTGCGGTCTAAGGTATGTGGTGTAAGCTGTGGCACGGCATGCGAGCGACGCAGTGCAAGGTATATGGTGCAAGATGGGTCGTGCAAGCTGCGCGGCGTAGGCTACGTGGCATGCGCTCAGCGTACGGGGCGCCCACGAGCGCCCACGAGTTTGCACGGCGGCTACGCGAGGCAACATTGGCAAACCCCGCAGCGCACGGGGCGACCACGAGCGCCCACGAGGCGGCACTGGCGGCGACGTGGCGCAATATCTGCAAACCCCCCCAGCGCACGGGACTCCCACGAGCGCCCACGAGGCGGCACGGGCGGCAACGTGGCGCAACATCTGCAAACCCCCTAGCGCACGGGACGCCCACGAGCGCCCAGGAGGCGGCACGGGCGGCCAAACACTGTTTGGGGAATATCCCTCCTCATTTTCCTCCTGCTGCTCCTTCTCATCCTCCTCCTCATCATCATATCCTCCTCCTCCTTCTCCACTGCGCGCCGCGGGTCCCTTTGCCGCGGGAGCACAGTGATCGGGAGCCGGCGCAATCCCCCCACCCCAGGTACGGTCCACCGCTCAGCGGAAGCCGCACCCGGGACGGAGAGGGTGCCCCAGCCGGGGCCTATAGTCAGCGCTACCCGGGAGCACCACGCCGACCAGGACGACGATGTAAGGGCACTCCGCCGAGAGCCGGGCCAGCCAGCCTGCCCGCCAGCCCTCCGCTGCAGTTGCCGCGACGCAGTCCGCGCACGGCCCTCCTGCGGCGCCGCCGGCCAGGCGCCGCCGGCAGCCCCCAGCGGCCCCCTCGGGCTCCCGCCGGCCCGCGCCTCGCGCCTGCGCCCCGCGGCCCGCCCCGGCTTGGTCGCGCAGCAGCGGTAAGCCAGGTGCGGGCCCGCCCAGCGCGGCAGCCGCAGCAGCAGCAGCGCCCCGCGCCAGCCCGGCCAGCCCCGCAGCAGCCGGGTCCTCGTCCGCCGCGCGGGCGTCGTCAGCGGCAGCCCGCCGTCTGGCCAGCAGCTGGGCGCTCAAAGCGCGCGCGTTGGGCCTCAGCCAGGGGCCGCGCCCGACTACGCCATGGCCGGGCCTGCGTCGCCGCGAGCACCGCGTCCGCAGCGTGTCGCTGCAGCACGCTGCCCAGGCTCTGTTGCAGCTGCCTGATGGCAGCGGAGCGCGCCGCGCTCCCCGCGGGCGCGAGCTGCCGCACGAGGGCCGCGGAGTTTTCCTCCTCCTCCTCCTCCTCTTCCTCCTCCTCCTCCTCCTCCTCCTCCTCCTCCTCCTCCTCCTCCCCTCCTCCTCCTCATATCATCTACTTCCTGTTCCACTCCGTCCTCCTCCTCCTCCTCCTCCTCCTCCTCCTCCTCCTCCTCCTCTCCTCCTCCTCCTCCTCCTCCTCCTCCTCCTCCTCCTCCTCCTCCTCCTCCTCCTCCTCCTCCTCCTCCTTCTCCTCCATTCCTTCTCCTCTTAGATAAGTCCTCCCTGTCGCACCCCGAGGCCAGTGGTTTTGGAGCGGGCCGGGCGTTTCGCCCGAGACTTCCTCACCATTAATGACTCTGGAGCTTAAGACGTGACAGCAGCTTCACAGATGGAGGGCGGGTGGTTTTCAAAATGTGGCTCTCGCCTTAGCGCCGCGCACATTCGCGCACAAAATTTGCAAGAGCTTCACGGATTGAGGGCGGGTCGTTTTCAAAATGTGGCTCTCGCCTTAGCGCCGCACACATTCATTCTCAACACTTGCAAGAGCTTCACGGATTGAGGGCGGGTATTCAGGATTATGCGGGCGCCACAGTTATGTTGACTTGCAGTGTTAAAGTACCAAACATGGCGCTCTGGTACGATTCCGGATCGTCAAGACGCAGCAGTCAGGTTGATACGTGGCGTTGAAATCCCAAGAACGATGTTCTGGCATGCTTTAGGATCT
The DNA here is from genome assembly GCA_963575745.1 of Prorocentrum cordatum. Classification (NCBI taxonomy): domain Eukaryota; class Dinophyceae; order Prorocentrales; family Prorocentraceae; genus Prorocentrum; species Prorocentrum cordatum. The sequence goes on from CAUYUJ010018071.1 coordinate 369,661, forward strand.
TCAAACGGTTGTCTTCCAACGAGGCAGTTGTGGGGGCCTATGAAGAGGGAGCTAGGAGGGAGGATGAATTCAAACATCGTTGAAGACTCTTGGTTTACCACTGGTCCTCGCACGTAGCCCAGGAAAGTCCTCAAGTCATCATCACTCTACATCAGCCTGCTGAAGCATCTGGGCTCGGGCAGCCCGAGCAGAAATTACCAGAGCCTGAGAAGAGCAACGACGATGAGCATTGTACAGGTAGTATGCAATTACAATACGTTGGGCTGCCAGATCTCGCTCGTCATCTGTAAGCGAGCGAGCGAGGGCAAGCCGGGAGTCGAGATGCACTGGGAGGGGTTTGTCGGGATGCCAGACTTGGTGGACAGCCCCCCACAGCCACGGGCAGGACATATAGTGAGCCTGGCTATCCTCACCTTCCTCCTCAGAGCACCCGAAGATACACATGCAGCGCTTCTGAGACATCCTCCGCTCCGTCACCCACCCACCCGCTAGAGTCTTTACAATGCACATCTGCCATGACGGTGGCGCGCTCATCATTCGATCACGGAGCGCGGGCCAGTCAATGGCTTTCATGGCGCGGGCAGAAGGGGGCCTCGAGGCCCACGAGGAAATACGCCGTGTGATGGTGTTCGAGAGGCGATCCTGATACAGACTCGCTCCCAAGGAACGGCCGAAAATTCTCTGGACCTGGACCCGCGGGTTCCCCTCTTGGGCTTCCTTCAGGGCCAGCTCGGCTCGAGCCACAGGGGCCCGAAGCCAATCATTCTCAACAAAACCTGCTGCCGCCTCGGCCAGCTCCTGGACAAAGGCTCTACGTTGCCAGAACGGAGGTGACCAACAATTGCGGGTCCAAAGCACGATGGGGAGGGCAGTCCTAGCCTTCTTCTGCAGGCGGGCGAGCAGCGGCCTCCAGTTCTTGATGGTGATGGCTGCGGCTCGCCACAGCGTCGCTGCGGCCTGCACCTTGAGCGACAGAGGGCGAACCTTGGCCCAAGTCCTTACTTAGAGCGAGAAGGTCCTGGAGCGGGAAAGTGCAGGAGGGGAGGTGCAGGACTTTGTGCAGGGCCCACGACTCCCATCGCGCCACATGCTTTGGGAGAGGGGCAAGTTGGCAAAGGTAGGAGAACTTGGAGACAGCACGAGAGTTATAAAGCTGGATGGCGACCGAGGGAGCGGCCTGCTGCTTTGTTATCGCGTGAACCACCTCCACCCACTCCCGAAACATCCTCGACCACATCTCCATGTTCGCAGCAGGCCCAATCCATACCCCTAGGTACTCTGCCATGGCAGCTACAGGCATGCTTTTCCAGCTCGGGACATGTATCGCTAGCAGAGCTTCGATTGACTTCTTCAATCCTGGGGAGAACTCCGCTTCCAGCGGAACGATGCAGCACTTTGGTATCTTTAATTGAAGCCCCGCTAGGACTTCGGCAGCATAAAAAACACCATGCGCTCTCCTAAGAGCCTTGACTTCCGAGAGAGCTAACCCCACATCGTCCGCACACACTCCCGCCTCCGACCCAGGCGATAGGGCGAGGCGCTTCCTGAGGGCTCTCAGGAGGGGGTCCATCGAGAAGGCCCACAACGATCCGCTGGCAGGGTCCCCCTGCATGGCGCCCGAGCTAATCACACAAAAGGCCAGCAGCTGGCCCAGGATCGGAGTTTTTGCACAGGCGAAGGCGTACGTGGCTTGAAAGAACGCTAGGAGACCCGATGGCATTCCCACGCTGGTCAAGACCTCCCACAGGAAACTGTGAGCCAGAGAGGGGAAGGCATTGCCGAAGTCCGCAAGGAAGAGGATGGGGTGATGGATCCTGGCAACGTCGGACATCCCTAGGATCCTGGATGTGGTATCCAGGAGGGTGATGTTCTCCAAAAAATTTCTGCCGACGAGGAAGCCCTTTTGGTCCTCCTGAGCCTGGGAACTCAACATTCTCTTAAACTGAAAATTACAGACCGATGAGAGCACTTTAATGTCCGTGTTCTTGAGAGCAAGCGGTCTTGTGGCTGCAGGCTCTCTCACAACACACTGACTGTCGTCTTCACGCTTGCCTTTAGGCGCGAAGATAAGAATCACTTCATTCATATCAGTGGGAGGGGGGAAGCCAGCCTGGAGGTAGAGGAGGAGGTCGTAAAGAATCTCTGCAGATAATTCGCGCTGCTGCCATGCTGCATACGGGAGGCCATCAGGGCCTGGAGCAGTGGGCTTCGCACGCTTCAGAGTCTCCCTGATTTGATTGACCGTGGGGACGCTGACCTCGGTCCAGTCAAAAGATACAGCGTGCTGCGCTAAGTACCTACGGACATGCTGGACAGGGACCTGCTTCCACGTGAACACAGGGGCCCAGTGCTGATGCAACACCGATGTCATCGTCTGCGCATCCGAGACAACAGCGCCATCAGGGCCCACCAGGGCCTGGAGCGGAAGGGACTTCCGAACAGGCGCCCAAAGTTTGGCACGCCTGCGCTCCGAGTACATATATGCTCTTAAACGTTTGCGCTCCTTCTGTGACTCACTAGCTTTCACCGCCGACTCCGCCGAGGCTAATCTGCGCTCTGCGCGCTGTTGCTGGAGGGCTTCGTATTGACGACGGAACACAACAGCAGACCTCAAACCGACGCGACTTTCTCCCTCCAGCGTGATATGCTCAGCGGCGGCAGGAGCAGTGGCCAGCAGCTTCGAAGCAAGACGAGTGTCGTTATAGTTAACAGCCCTAGCAATAGATCTGTAGATCAGAAGTTTCGAGTCAAGCTCTGGGGCCGAGTGTTTGATCAACGCACCCCTGGACATTCGAGCGGCCTCTCTGAGCAGACGTTTATATTCACGCCACCGAGCTATAGTTGGGAGAGAGTAGAGAGGGGAGTGAGAGATCAGAAGCGAAAGGAAGTGGGTGAAGGATGGGGAGCTGCAGACATGCCTCGGGAGCGGCTGCTCCTGTGGCGGGCGCTGCGGACGCACAGCGAACGTGACACGAACAGGCGCATGGTCAGAAATGCCCTGGCTGTGGAGCTCCTCGGGCTTGTCCATTACCGTGGCCGAGATGCACCAATTGATGAGCATCCAGCCAGGCGACGAGGTGAAAAACTTGTCTAGCTGTGTGAGGCGCTCACCGTCATGGACGTAGTGCGTCGGCTGCTCAGGGTCCAGCTCCACAAGGCCCGCCAGCGCGTCCACCCAGAGGTTCCCTCTCTCCCTGTGGCGCGCCTGCGTCATGAGACCCTTGTCAATCTCTGGGGTGGCCAGGTACATCGCCGCCCTCTCGTGGAAGTTGAAGTCCCCCATGAGCAGCACAGTGGAGCGCTGTGGGTTTGCCTCAGCTATTTCAGCCTCCGCAGCAATCCTTCTCATCAGCGCCGTCGCCACCGGCTCGTCCAGGCCGAAGTTGTGAATGTTGTAGACCACGAGCATGCTATCATGAGTGCGGGAGCCATTGGAGTGGGATGCCCTCGCCTTCACTTGGAGGCGTTGGACATAGCCAGGCACGATCACCGTGTGCCTGAGGCGTCCCGCTTCCACAGCTTCATCCGCTTCCTGCTGAGAGAAGCCAGGTAGAAGAAGAGCCACTCCGCCAGCGTTGTGCCGAGGTATAGAAGCGAAGACTGCTGCCTTCCTGTGAGATAGATATACTTCATGTCGCAGCTCCTCTTCTGTGCCGTGTACTTCTTGTAATCCAATCATGGTGTGAGGCTTCATCAAGTTTGCCAATCGTCTACATTTCTTTTTCCTGGTCGCAGGAAGATGATGAAGAAGGGCTCGAGCATTCCATGTGATAAAAGAGGGAACCCCAATGTCATATTGCGAGAGGTCCTCAATCCATGGCTGCATAATCATATTAAATCTGCCACCGCACTTCCTCTGATGTGTGAAATATACCGCTGAAGCGCGCCAGCAATGTTTCCTTGTCCAGATTCTTTGAACGAGCCGCTGCATAGTTCCAAAGTAACTTCGTCGGGGCATCTTTTTCCTGTCCGATCTCGAGCTGCACGGCTGGTTGTCCATCCACAAAGACAATGCCCTTCGTCCTATCATGTCGCACTCGTAGCTCTGCATGTGATTCACGAACCAGACCTGCCAACTTCTTAGTTTGGATTTCACGTCTAACCATCTTGTCACTTTTGTCCAAGCCCACGAAAATGCGCGAGCGACCTCCTTCCACCGTCGGGCAGCTGAATTGTCTCCAATCATTGTTCTGCCTGAGAAATCGGCGGGCCTGTTTGACTTTGCGCATCCCTGCATTCGCATCCCCAGACATCTGCACCGTGAGTCTTCGACCAGGCGAGTTGCCCAGAACCTTCCATTGATGCTCCTCCATGCCCGCGTCTTGCAACCAGGGCGCCAGCTGTTCCTTGAGGGCGTCCCCCGTGACCATGGCCTCCGTATTCGCAATGAAGACTGTGCCATCAGGGTCTCTGTCCCACTCCAGCGCACTGCCGAAGTCCTTGATGGGGATTGTGGCCTCCGCGATGTGCAACTCACGACGGAGTTGCTCCACTTCAGCTTTGACCTGCCGCTGCTCTGCCTCGAAGGAGTTCTGGCGCTGGCGGAGCTCGTCCAGCTCTGAGCGTACTTGTACGTTTGTGGCCTCTTGTCGATCACCGACGGCTTTGACCAAGTTTGCAGTGTGACCATTGACCTCTGCGATGATGCTTCGCTTGGTCTCGCCCATGCGTGTGTTGATGGACCTCTCCACATCCGACTTGAAGGCCGCCAGCAGCTCGTCGATGTCTCCCCTCGAAAGCGAAGAGGAGGATCCGTCACTGGCCTCTTGCTGCACATGTGGCCGCTTGGGAGCGGGTGGGCCAGCACTGGCGGCAGCGTCGTTGCTCCATGGATCTGCAGCGCCTTGCAGAGGGTCCGCAGAGCGAGCACTAGCAGGAGAACGGCGGCCATGCCCCGCCTGTCGCTGCCTCTCTTCCTCAGCGGCCGCGGCTCCCCCCGATCGCGAGCGGGGAGAACCTTCCCCACGGGACGCCTCCCGCACCTGATGTCCACGGGCAGCGGGTCCAGCGCCGCCAGGCCGCGAGGAGTGCGCCGAGGCAGACAGGCAACCTCGCGCATCGCGGGCCGGCGGTGGCATCGGCTGGCTCCCAATGGGAGCTCTCGCGGGCGGGAAGAGGGGCCAAGACGGCGTCGTGAAGGAGACGTTAGCAAAGAGGGACTGCTGCGGCAGACTCGCACACAGCAGGATCGTGAGTGTACCCGAATCGCTCGACAGAGAACGACGGACGGGCCAAAGCTAATCAGAGTCAGCTATGTTACGTTAGCGTCCTCCGTTTAGCCTTGAGCCAAAATGGCTACGGAGGTTTACCACTGGTCCTCCTCCTCCTCCTCCTCCACCTCCTCCTCCTCCTCCTCCTCCTCCACCTCCTCCTCCTCCTCCTATAGCTCCGCCCAAATTGGGTCCCCCCTTGGAGCCGTGGACACCTGAGAACGCGTGCCCCGCGCGCAGGCGCCAGGCTCACGCCTGCTCCGCGCGCACGCGCCAGGCGCATGTTGGGTCCCCCCCCTCTGCGCACGCATTGCCACGTGTAGAAAGTCCGTTGCGCCCAAGGTGGGTGCCCCCTCGGGGGCCGTGGACACATGAAAAACACATGCCCCGCGCGCACGCGCCTTGGTCCCCCGCCTCCGCGCACGCACTCTTACACGTGAAGAATCCGCCGCGCCCAAGCTGGGTCCCCCCCCCTCCGCGCACGCACTTCCACGTGTGAAGTATCCACCAGCGGCTCAAGTCGGGGCCATCGCCTGCGGCCCCGCTGTGGCCAGGAACACGTGCCGAACGCACGCGTGCCGAGACGCATGCTGGAGACCCCCCCCTCCGCACACGTATTCTTACGTCTCCAGTTCCGACACATGCTGCTCGGCACCCTTCTGGTGGAGAGCCCTGGGCCCGAGCCCTTACCGGCAAGAACCTCGAACCTCGAAGTTCTACCCTCGAGCCCAGACACCGCACATCGAAATTCATTCACAGCGTGGACCCCCGAAGGTCCGCGACCCCTTCCCCAGGACCAGCGTTCGATCCGAACCGTTTCGAGGCCAAAAAAGAAAGAAAAGAATCGCCTCGTGATCTTCGCACGGCGCCTGGACATCTGGGAGCATCATGACTTCTTGGGCGACCCCCGAATCTGACGGGTACCCAGACATCGACACCCGATGCCTTGACTTTGTTCAACACGGGGCCCCCAAAAGCCCCGACACGTTCCCCAAGGCTGGCCTTTCGTTCTGAGCCGCTTCTTGACGGCCTCGGGACCCAGCAAGGGCCCATTGAGCCCAAAGGTTGAGAAACACCTCTCGCGTAGCCATATTCCTATCAGGAGGGTGTAGTGATAGAAACTGTGCCCGAAAATCTACCCGAGTGTGACTGAAACTGGCGCCCGAACTTTTCCGACCGCGCCCGAGTGTGACCTAAATGTTTGGGTCGAAACCAGCAGCGATTTTCTGTTTCGGTCACAACTTCGGCCACACTTCGCTTCGGCCACGACTTCGGGCACACATTCGGTCAAGAATTGTTTTCGGTCGCACACCTTTCTGGGTGGTGGGAGCCGCGCGCTATGAATCGGCGGCGAGCGAGGGGGGAACTGAGAAGGAGGAGGTCTTCTCAGAACGCGACGGGACTTCTCAGAAGAAGCCCTCGCGCCTTCTAAGTTTCCTGCGTCTCCGGGGAAGGTTCAGAAAATGTCTCCGGAGACTGGGGGGACTTCCGAGCCCTCTGAGAAGGCCCGCCCCTTCTCGCTTCCCTCCCTCGCTCGCCGCCGAATGAAACCTACGCTTTTGACTATGAAGACGTTTTTTTAGCAGGGGGAGACCGTCCCGGCAGTTCTATAGGCCTACCACGAAACGTTCTTAGAGCCCAGAAATGTTCGAATAGCAAAAAATGCTCTCATAACATCAACCCGATGTGTGTCAAAACAGGACAGACTCAGCCAGAAATGTTTTAAGGACATCTCGTGCAGACAATCCAAGGTTCTTAGAACATTCTTTGGTGGGCCTACACTGAAGGGGCCCTGGGACACACAAAACAATACACACAAATAGAAGGGTTCCCCACATCTTTCCATATGTTTTGGGGCTTCTGTCTTCCACCCCACTGCCCATACTTTCCCATACTTTCTGGGGGATCGACGATTACTTGTGTCTGTGTGTTTTCTTCCCTCCTGACTATAGGCACGCCAGGACGCTTCGCCACTGCTTGCGTTCGACGTCTGGGCGCGCACACGTTCGGCCAGCCCCCCGCGCGGCCGCTCCGCCGCGGCCTCCGCCTCTGCCGCGGCCGCGGCCGCCGCCTCCCGGAGCTCCTCCTGCCGGCGCCGCAGCCGGTCCCGGCGCAGGGCCTGCCTCGAGCCGGGGTTGACTACCTACCAGACCACCCCAACCCAACCCGAAGACCCGAATTTCGGGTTGGGGGGGGTACGGGTTCCGTGTGTTTTGCCAGCGTTCCCCGACCCCCCCCCTCTGGAAATCGAGGCTGCATCTGGACCTTCGGGTTGGGTTGGGGTGGTTTGGTGGGTGGTGAAGGGTGCCCCCGTGACACACAAGCACCCAAAACCGAGCTGGGCATCATCTATTCTCTTGCACAGCTGTGTTCTAGAGCTCGGACCTCTGTATTTTCGCTCGTCGTCGTCGTTCATTCGTTCGTCGTTCGTCTTCCCCCCCCCCGGCCACAGAAGGAAACTCCTGGAGGAAGGAGGCGAAAGCCTCCTGTCCCTCGCAGCTCCTTACCTGATGTGCGCAAGAGCCAGGGCACGCATGCCACTTGTTCTTTTCCTGAGGGAGACGCCGGATTGGGCGAAAAACTGCTTCAACAGGTGTAACGCCCGCTGCGCCGCACTGGCCCCGTGACATCTGCAGCATCCCATGGCGCTGTGTGTGTGTCGCCCCCACACGGCCCAACCACCCATTCATATAAAAAGGCAGCACGCAACGACAATAGTAAGGACAGTGCAGAGCACAACAAAGAAGCAAGCAACCCGTACGGTGACGCGGCTGATAGAAAATATGCCCGGATTACTGAGCTGAGCATCATTTAACCGATCCCTATCCCCACTGGCGTGGCCTGGGCCCCACTGGCCGATTCACCCCCCTAGAAGAGGATAGAGGCTGGTTCCGTCGGGCTTCGAGGGGCCTATCTCCAACTGGGGTCGTGGGATGGTGGGGCTGAGGTACCATGGCCCAGTGGGGATGGGAAGGGGTTGACCGATACTGACGACCACCAACGCCTGAGCTGGATCCAATCGCAAAAGCAGATCGGATCAGAAACGGATCAGATCGCCAGCGAATCGCCCTGAATCGAACCGAAATCACATCGCCGCGCCTGGATCTGGCTGGCCTGGCCGACGCTGGTCGAACCGAATCGAGTCGAACCGGTATCGGCCCCAGCCAGCGAATCGAACCAGATCGCAAGCGGCCCGTTCGAGGCCAGGAGGGTGACATAATTAAGCCACCACGTAGGGGCCCAGGGCGCACCCTTCTGCCTGGGCTGCGGGGGCCCTCCTGGGCCACTCGCGGGGCGCCACCGGTGCCTCTCGGGTGCGTCAGCATGTCTTTGCTGCTGCTTGGCCATAGGAAGCTCATCTGCCCCGATTCTGAGGACAGCACAACCCAGCCAAGACCCCCATCCAGAGGGTCCTGGGGATGCGGGTGGTTTGGGGGGCATTCTTGGGGGCCAGAAGACCACCCGCACCCCAGCCGTGACCCCCTGGATCACCAGGTCGGGAGTGTCTGGGGGTGAGGGTGCATTATGCTGTCCTCAGACTTCTGCTGCAACTGCCTTGGGGTCATCGTGTTGGTGCCTGGCAGGGTGCACAGGTAAGCTGCCACCACAAGGAACGCTGAACCAGGAACGCTGCCTGGGCGCACAAAGCGAGCTAGAGGAACACCCGTGACAGGACCTACGCACGGAACAGCGAGCCCCTCCCGAGCCCCGAGCTGATCTTTTTTGTCAGCGCCTCTATTGTAGACGCTCGGAGGCGGCGGGGGGTCCGAAGTGGATGTGCCTCGAGAAAACCTCTCAAGAACGGTGGGTGCAGGCAGATCCGCTCAAAATCTGTCCCCGGACCCCTCCCAGGACCCATCTCGTCCTAGAACCTCGAATCTCGCCCCCCCGTCCTGCTCGCTGGAACCAATGCTGGATCACCTCAGACCCCTGGCCGGCTCCAAGCAGACGCCCTCCTGGCAAGGCCAGGAGGGCCGCTGCCTGGAAGGTCAGGAGGCCCCCCCCGTCAGCGGGCGCAAGCGAGCCGAAGCAGGTGCAGGCGCCGGTCGAGCAACGAACGGGACGCGCCGGGAGCGAACTGGGGCACGGCGGAACGGCGGGGATGGGGGGCCAAACGCGGTCGGGAACTTCCGCCTCGCACGCCGCGGCGGCGACCCCTGCGGCACGCCACGCCTTGCGGGCGGCCAGCGCGCCGAGCTGGCTCTCCGTGGGGGGCGGGGCAGGGGACGAGGTGTGGCATCCGACGGGGCGGTCGCTGGCCGCCGGGGCCGAGGAGGCCATGCCTCGTGGGGGGCAGCGCAGCAGGGCCCGCGCCCGCCCCCTCGGGAGCGCACACGGGAGCGCACGAGCCGCCCCACCACCAAGGCCGGAGCAGCTCCGACGCTCGGCGCGGAACCTGCTCGAGGCGGTGGGAGCGGCTCGCGTCCAGCGAGGACCTCGTCCCTGAGCCGAGCCTGGCTCGCTGATGCCGCCCCCTTCACAAGGGGCCAGCGCAACTTGCGCCAGGTCGGGGCCTCAATCTGACAGTGCGCCGCGCATCGGCGGCCAACAAGGTGGCGACCTGCAGGCTGCACAATGTAACCCTCAAAACCGAAAGTGTCGAGGGGCTCCATCGGGGCCTCAGCGGAGGCCTCGAGCCCCAGTTCCTTGAGGGCCGCCTGGACAGCGTCACATCGAGCCCTGGGAAGGGCTCCTCCGTGCCTCCAGGCGCGCACAGCCACCAGGTAAAGATGGAGCGCGGTCGGTCTGCAACTTGCACCAGGCTGCTCAAACTTCTGCCTGCTCAACGGCGTCCGCGCAGAGCAGTGACACCACGTGCACCTGGCATCCCCCGCAGCCCCATCCACCACCTCGAGATCATGAGAAAGCAAACCGAGTTGGGCAACGACGTCCCCGAGCACTCTCGTCGGAATCGGTGCCTCAGGCGCTGAGGCGGCTGCATGCTGCGCAGCTCGCGATCAGAAATCAAGAGTACGGTAGCAGTCTTTGAGCGACTGTCGCAACTTAGTCGTCCATATCTTGGGCAGCTCATGTTCGGCTGCCCCCAGTCTCGCAAAGAAATCGGCCCAGGCGTTTCCGATACAATCGACAACGCTCAGGCCCAGGACTCGCGAAGAAACGCCTGGTCCTCCAAGACCTGCTCAACTTCCCCATGGGCAGGGGTCCAGCGGAACATATGCCGTTCTGGCCTTGACCAATACAAATCAAAAAATTGTCTCCAAATCGAGGCGTGCCTGGCCGCGCCAGGGGGGCTGGGAAGAGCTCGCAACGCTGATGACTGAGGGCTGGAACGTGGTCAGCGTGTCGCGCCGAAGCGTGGTGGGAAGAATCAATCAGGATGGGATCGGAATTTCGGATCGAATCGGAGTGTGCGCCAGATTGGTTCAAATCGAATCCAATCGGCCCCGCCAGGGCGCACGACAGCGACATGCAAGCATCGGATCGCTGGAGCATCGGAAACGCATCGGATCGGGCTGGCCAGAATCCGTGTCGAATCAAGTCGAGCGGACCGAAACGAGCACTGGGTGGGACAGTACTCCCGACGCGACACGGCAAGCACACGCTCCCGGCCGTGAGCCAGCCTGGGACTCTGGGCGGTGGGCGGGAGCCCCCCCGCGGCCTGCGCTGACGCTCCAGCTGCTGCTGGGCGCGCCGGGGCGGCGCAGCCTCCTCGCCTGCCGAGGCGGCGGCGTCACGAGAGAGCGCGAGCGGAAGATGGCCGTCGCCGCCGTCGTCGAGGCTCCTCCTCCTCCTCCTCCTCCTCCTCCTCCTCCTCCTCCTCCTCCTCCTCCTCCTACTCCTCCTACTCCATCTCCTCCTCCTCCTCCTCCTCCTCCTCCTCCTCCTCCTCCTCCTCCTCCTCCTCCTCCGCCTCCTCCTGTCGGACCTGTCCCTCTGCAGGAGGAACCTTCAAGAATGGTCCAAGAATAAAATTGGGGCTGCTTTTTTCCATGGTGTTTGTTTACTATCTTGTGGCATCTTTGCCTCTTTTGACTTTTCGCCCAAGATCCGCCTGTAAGGGGACGTGCCCGACCTAACCCGAGCTCAGGGAGCGGCGGCTGCGAGGCGCACGCGCGCCGACCGCTCCGCGCGGCGCCTGCGCCGCGCGCTGCGCCAGGCCCTTGCCCGCCGCAGCCGCCGTGCGCCGCGCCGCCCTCGCCGCCAGGGGGCGCCTCGCCGCCAGCGCCGCGCCGCGGGCTCCGCGCCGCCTCCGCGCCGCGGGCGCCCGCGGCGGCGGGCGGCGCAGTGGGCGCCCGCGCCTCCCCGAGGGCCACCTCTGGAGGCCGCCAGGCAGCCGAAGGATTGACGATCGAGGAGGGTGCTCGAGGGGGAGGGGGTAGAGGGTCAGGGTGGCCATCCGAAGCACTGGTCATCGAGGAGGGGGGGGTCGGAGGAGGAGGGGGGGGCGGAGGAGGAGGAGGAGGAGGAGGAGGAGGAGGAGGAGGAGGAGGAGGAGGAGCAGGAGCAGGAGGAGGAGGAGGAGCAGGAGGAGGAGGAGGAGAAGGAGGAGAAGGAGGAGGAGGAGGAGGACCAGTGCAAGCCCAAGAGTCATCAACAATGTTGGAATGAACCCTCCCTCCAAGCTCCCTCTTCAGAAGCCCCTATAATGGTTCATTCCCATTGAAAGAACTGCCTCGTTGGAAGACAACCGATTGAAGACCATGAAGCACGCCAAAGCATTGTTCTCGGGATTTTCACGCCACGGATCAACCTGACTGCTGCGACCTGACAATCTGGAATCGTGCCAGAACGCCGTTTTGGGGATATCAACACCGCGAATCAACATAACTGTTGCACCCGCATAATCTTGAATCCTTCCAAAGCACCATGTCTGGTACGTTGATCATGAAGAGAGCGTGATCCACCGCCGCTTTACTGTGGAAAAAAACCCTCTTCCTCTGGAACCCGGGGTTCCCCCCCCTTCGAAAATCCGCCCCCTGCTGGACCCCCCCCTTTCCCCCTGGCAAACCCGCCATCCTCACCTCCCCCCCCCTCTCCGGAAAACCGGGAGGGGTCACTACCGGCTCGAACCCCCCCCCCCCTCCAGAAAACCGGCGGGGGGGTCACTACCAGTTCGAACCCCCCTCCCCCCCCCCCTCCCCCTCCAGAAAACTGGGGGGGGTCACTACCGGTTCGTACCCCCCCCCCACTCACCGCCGGCAGACGACTCCCGGGTTCCCACCACCGTCCGCACCACATCCCCCAGGGCTGTCCCCAGCACCACTGTCCCCACCACCACTGTCCCCACTGTTCCCACCACCGTCCCCGCTGTCCCCACCAGTGCCCCCACCACTGTCGCACTGTCCCCACTGTCCCCACCACTGTTCCCACCACGGTCCCACTCTCCCCACTTTCCCTTCTCCACGGTCCCCTCCACTGTCCCAGTCCCCACTGTCCCACTGTCACACTGTCCCCGCCGCGGTCCCACTGAGCTGTCCCACTGTTCCCACCACTATCCCCACTATCCCCACCACTGTTCCCACTGTACCTCTGTCCCATTATCCCAGCACCGTCTTCGCCACCGCCCTCACCACTGTCCCCACCACCACTGTCACCACCACTGTCCCACTGTCCCCACCACATTCCCACTGTCCACACAACACTGTCCCCACCGCCACCGTCCCCACCACTGTCCCAGTCCCCACCACTGTCACCCTGTCCCCACTGTTCCCACCATTGTTCCCGCTGTCCCCACCAGTGCCCCCACCAGTGTCTCACTGTCCCCACTCTCCCCACCATTGTCCCACCACGGTCCCACTCTCCCCACTTTCCCCACGGTCCCCACCGCTGTCCCACTGCAATGTTCCCACCACAGTCCAACTGTCCCCACTGTCGCCGCCGCCGTCCCACTGTGCTGTCCCCCTGTCCCCACTGTCCCCACCACTGTCCCATTGTCATCCTCACCACCCCCTTCACCACTGTCCCCACCACTACGGTACCCACCACTGTCCCACTGTCCCCACCACTGTCCCGCTGTCCCCTCACCACTGTCCCCACCACCACCGTCCCCACCACTGTCCGCACCACTGTCCCACTGTCCCCACACCACTGTCCCCACCATCACCTTCCCCACCACTGTCCCACTATCGTATCCCCACCACTGTCCAACTGTCCCGAGGAGCGGGAATCGTTTGCCGGCGGTGAGTGGGGGGGGGTACGAACCGGTAGTGACCCCCCCCCCCCAGTTTTCGAGGGGGGCGGGGTTCGAACCGGTAGTGACCCCCCCCCCTTTTCATGATGGACTGGGAGGGGGGGGTTCGATCCAGTAGTGACCCCCCCCTGTTTTCGAGGGGGGGGGGACGGGTTGGGAACCCCCAGTGACCCCCTCTGGTTTTCCGCCAGCAGCAGTAGAACACGCTCTGTCTGATCATGGGAACCCGTGAAACTCCTGCAAACATTTAGACGAATGTGCGCGGCGCTAAGGCGAGAGCCACACTTTGAAAAGAAACCGCCCTCAATCTGTGAAACTCTTGCATTTTTGTTTCACGAATGCGCGCGGCGCTAAGGCGAGAGCCACAGTTTGAAAACCACCCGCCCTCAATCCGTGAAACCCTGGCAATTATTTGCAAAGAGTGTGCGCGGCGCTAAGGCGAGAGCCGCATTTTGAAAACGACCCGCCCTCCATCCGCGAAGCTTCAAACAAATGTGCACGGCGCCAAGGCGAGAGCCACATTTTTAAAACGACCCTCCCTCAATCCGCAAAGCTCTTGCAAATGCTTAGAACGAATGTGCGCGGCGCCATGGCGAGAGCCACCATGTTGAAAACGACCCGCCCTCCATCTGTGAAACTGTTGTCGTTGTTTTAAGCTTCAGAATCATAAATGGTGAGGAAGTCTCAGGCGGAACGCCCTGCCCGCCCTAAAAACTCGCCTCGGGGTGCGACATGGAGAAATTACTTGGAAGGAAAAAGGAATGGAGGAGGAGGAGGAGGAGGAGAAGGAGGAGGAGGACGACGACGACGACGACAAGGAGGAGGAGGAGAAGGTGGAGGAGGAGGAGGAGGAGGAGGAGCAGGAGGAGGAGGAGGAGGAAGGTGCAGGAGAAGGAGGAGGATGGTAGGGAGGAGGAGGAGGAGGAGGAGGAGGAGGAGGAGGAAGAGGACGAGGAGGAGGAGGAGGAGGAGGAGGTGGAGGAGGAGGAGGAGGAGGAGGAGGAGGAGGAGGAGGAGAACGAGGCCACCTCCCTCGCCCCCGGCCACGAGACCCCGCCGCCCCCTCGGCTGGCCGGCCTCCTTCCGCGCAACGGGACAGGGGCGCCCCGCCCAATTGCAGCCTGCTCCTCGGCTTTACGCCGTCCGCGGGGCCGCTCCTCGGGTCCCCGGGGGGCCCTCGGGAGGGGATCCGGGACACAGAGATGTTATGCTTAGGTCGGACATGTCCCCCCACAGACAGAATCTGGAGGAAAATACACAAAAACAAAACACACACACACACATATACATATATATATATATATATGTATTCATATATATATATACTAGAACCATCGCGCGCGCTTCGCGCGCGCTCAGGTTCTAGCCCAGGCCGACGGGGGCGCTGGACTATCTTGGACAACGCTATCAAGCACAGGCGCGCGACGGCATCTGAGGAGCTTCTGGGGTGTTCCGCATGCTTCGTCAACTGGCTGTTGGAGGCACCTCTTGGGTGCTTCTTGGGGGGGCGTCTGGGGGTCCCTGGGGGGCATCGGTTCTGCAATCTGAAGCCGTCATTGGCCGTCTTGGCTGCGTGGAGGCCCGACTTGAGGCCACCTGCGGCCAGATTGAGGCGATCCGGAAGCCTCCCGGGGGCCTCCTGGAAGCAGTTTTGACGCATCGAGGGCACTCTTGGGCTATTTTGAAGTCTCTTGGACGTCTCCTAGGGGCCTTTTCAGCCCTCGGGAAGCTTTTGGGGTCCTCGTCGGACCACTTGGGGGCCTCTTGCAGCCTCCTGTGGGCCTTGTGGGGGGACCGCTCTGCTGCTTGGGGCCCTCTTGGAGGCCTCTTCCTCTATGTGGGAGCGGTATTGGAAGCCTCTTGGGCCGTCTTGGAGCATCGGGATGCCAAAAGGCAGAAACAATTTAAACCCGTCAAAGCCCAACCGTAAAACAATGAATTGTGCCTCTTGGGGCCACCTTGGAAGATCTCTTGGAACCTCGTCGGCCCTGTTGGGAGCGTCTTGGGAGCCTCTTGGATCCGATTGGGGGCCTCTTGGGACTTCCCGAGAACCTGTCGGGGTAGAAAGCTCGGATTCTCGGTTCGTCGTTCCCTTCTTGGGCCTCTCTTGGGGACGTCTTGGGGCCCTCTAGGGCCGTCTTGGGCGCCTCAGGCACCGCCTTGGGGCCCTCGTGGGCCGCCCAGGGCCCTCTTGGAAGCCTCTTCGGCTATCTTGGAGCTGTCTGGGAGGCCTCTTCCTCCTCCTCGTCCCCCTCCTCCTCCTCCTCCTCCCACTCCAGCTCTCTCTCCTCCTGATCTTCCTCCTCCTCCTGCAGCGTGTTCCGGAAGGCTCCCGCCGGAACATGCTGTGCACAAGTGCTGTCACTGCTCCCGCCACCGTGCCCTGGGTGGTGGGTCAGAGGCCTCATGGGTGTTGGTTTGGATCTCATGGTTGGCCTGTCGGGGACGTCGTGAAGGCAGTTTCGCAGCTTCTCGGTAGCCGTTTTGGGACCGTTGTGGGGCCTCCTCGGGGCTGTTTTGTGGCCTCTTTAGGCCTCGTTTGGGCCTCCTGGGTGCCTTTTGGGGGCCTCCTGGGGCCTTTGGGGGGCTCCTTGGGGCCTCCTGGGGCACTCTTCAAGCGGGAGGGTTGAATTTTGGAGTCGTGGTCCCCCTCTTGGGCGCATCTTGGGGCCGTCTTGGGGCTCAGTTGGGCTGTCTTGGGCGACTCTGGGGCCGTCTTGAGGCCCTCTTGGGCCGTCTTGGGGCGCTCTTGGGGGCCTATTGAGCCGTCTTGGCACGTCGAACAGTCGAAAAGGCTGGAAGGCCAAAATCATTCGAGAACCTTATAAAAATTGACGATTTCGGCCTCTTGAAGCGCTCCAGAGAGGCGTCTTGAAGCGTCGTAGAGTGCCTTGGGGGGCCTCTCGGGCCGTCTTGGGTCTATCTTGGGCGTCCTGGAGCGGGCTTTCGGCGACTCGGGGCCCGCTTGGGCCGTCTTGGGAGCCTCTGGAGGCCCTCTTGGACAATTTTGGACCTCCCTGGCCCCCCGTCCTCCCATGAGGGGTCGGAGGCGGCGGCCTCCGAGGCCCAGGACGCGGAAACCCTTTAGAAACACAGGGAAAATGAGCCCCGGTACCCTCATGGAGGCTCTTCGGCGCTCTTGGACCGGTGCAAGCTCGAAAACGCGAGAAGCCAAAAACATTGAAAATACCATTGAACATCTACGACTTTGGCCTCTTCGGGCCGTACCGTGATACCTATCAGACTTCTTGGGGTCTCTTGGAGGCGTGGAGGCTGCCCGGAAAGGCTGGGGCAGCGGTGCCGGGAGCGTCCCCGAGATGTGGCCATATCTTTTCAGCGCGTTCCGGGAGCATCTTCCCGGAACGCGCTCGTGGCAGGGCGCCCACGTCCGAGGACGCTGGCATGGGAAACCGCAGCGCGTGATCATTCCAGCGCGTTCCGGCGAAGACCGTCCGGAACGCGCTTGGGCAAGCGCTGGGTTTGGGGAAGGCGAGTGGGAACCGTTCAGGCAGTTTGGGATGCTCGGGGCAAAAGGCGGAAGCCATCCTCATAAGACATGCAGTCTTCCTGGAGCCGTCTTGCAGAAAACAAGAAAAATGAGACCCTGCAGTTCTTCCTGGAGCCGTCTTGGAGCCCTCTTGGGCTGCCCTGGAGCCTGTTGGAGCCCTCTGCGGAATGGTCTTGGAGCCCGCGCCGAGGATCTGTGTCCGGGACCATCGCGGCGGCCTCCGAGGCCCGGGACGCCGAAACCCCGTAGAAACACAGCGAAAATGAGCGCCGGTACTCCCATGGAGGGTCGGGCAGCTGTTTTCGGGCCCCTGGGCTAGAACCATCGCGCGCGCTTCGCGCGCGCTCAGGTTCTAGCCCAGGCTGGGGGGGCGCTGGACGATCTTGGACAACGCTATCAAGCACAGGCGCGCGACGGCATCTGAGGAGCTTCTGGGGTGTTTCGCATGCTTCGTCAACTGGCTGTTGGAGGCACCTCTTGGGTGCTTCTTGGGGGGGCGTCTGAGGGTCCCTTGGGGGCATCGGTTCTGCAACCTGAAGCCGTCATTGGCCGTCTTGGCTGCGTGGAGGCCCGACTTGAGGCCACCTGCGGCCAGATTGAGGCAATCCGGAAGCCTCCCGGGAGCGTCCTGGAAGCAGTTTTGACGCATCGGCAGTCTTGGGCTATTTTTAAGCCTCTTGGACGTCTCCTGGGGGCCTTTTAGGCCCTCGGGAAGCTTTTGGGGTCCTCGTCGGACCACTTGGGGGCCTCTTGCGGCCTCCTGTGGGCCTTGTGGGGGGACCGCTCTGCTGTTGGGTCGCGTTCCCCTTCTTGGGCCTCTCCTGGGGCTCTTGGGGCCCTCTCGGGCCGTCTTGGGCGCCTCAAACACCGTCTTGGGGCCATCGCGGGCCGTCTTGGGGCCCTCTTGGAGGCCTCTTCCTTTATATATGGGACGGGTATTGGAAGCCTCTTGGGCCGTCTTGGAGCATCGGGATGCCAAAAGGCAGAAACAATTTAAACCCGTCAAAACCCAATCGTAAAACAATGAATTGTGCCTCTTGGGGCCACCTTGGGAGATCTCTTGGAACCTCGTCGGCCCTTTTGGGAGCGTCTTGGGAGCCTCTTGGATCCGATTGGGGGCCTCTTGGGACTTCCCGAGAACCTCTCGGGGTAGAAAGCTCGGATTCTCGGTTCGTGTTTCCCTTCTTGGGCCTCTCTTGGGGCCGTCTTGGGGCCCTCTAGGGCCGTCTTGGGCGCCTCGGGCACCGCCTTGGGGCCCTCGTGGGCCG
Source organism: Prorocentrum cordatum (assembly GCA_963575745.1). Lineage (NCBI taxonomy): Eukaryota > Dinophyceae > Prorocentrales > Prorocentraceae > Prorocentrum > Prorocentrum cordatum. Next base: position 387,799 of record CAUYUJ010018071.1, read on the forward strand.
CCCAGGGCCCTCTTGGAAGCCTCTTCGGCTATCTTGGAGCTGTCTGGGAGGCCTCTTCCTCCTCCTCGTCCCCCCCCTCCTCCTCCCACTCCACCTTTCTCTCCTCCTGATCTTCCTCCTCCTCCTGCAGCGTGTTCCGGAAGGCTCCCGCCGGAACATGCTGTGCACAAGTGCTGTCACTGCTCCCGCCACCGTGCCCTGGGTGGTGGGTCAGAGGCCTCATGGGTGTTGGTTTGGATCTCGTGGTTGGCCTGTCGGGGACGTCGTGAAGGCAGTTTCGCAGCTTCTCGGTAGCCGTTTTGGGACCGTTGTGGGGCCTCCTCGGGGCTGTTTTGTGGCCTCTTTAGGCCTCGTTTGGGCCTCCTGGGGCCTCTTGGGGGCTCCTTGGGGCCTCCTGGGGCACTCTTCAAGCGGGAGGGTCGAATTTTGGAGTCGTGGTCCCCCTCTTGGGCGCATCTTGGGGCCGTCTTGGGGCTCTGTTGGGCTGTCTTGGGCGACTCTGGGGCCGTCTTGGGGCCCTCTTGGGCCGTCTTGGGGCGCTCTTGGGGGCCTATTGAGCCGTCTTGGAACGTCGGACAGCCGAAAAGGCTGGAAGGCCAAAATCGTTCGAGAACCTTATAAAAATTGACGATTCTGGCCTCTTAAAGCGCTCTAAAGAAGCGTCTGAAAGCGTCATAGAGTGCCTTGGGGGGCCTCTCGGGCCGTCTTGGGTCTATCTTGGGCGTCCTGGAGCGGTCTTTCGGCGACAAGGGGCCCGCTTGGGCCGTCTTGGGAGCCTCTGGAGGCCCTCCTGGACTATTTTGGACCTCCCCGGCCGCCCCGGCTTCCCATGGGGGTTCGGAGGCGGCGGCCTCCGAGGCCCAGGACGCCGAAACCCCTTTTAAAAACACAGGGAAAGTGAGCCCTGGACCCCCCATGGAGGGCGCAGGCACACTCCTGGCGGCCTCGCCCCAGTAACCTGGGTATACATATATATATATTATATATATATAATATATATATATATATATATGTCAGACGCAGCCAGCACCGCGGCAAAGCCACGGCAAACCCACCGCGGCCGAGGCGGCGTTTGCCCTGCTGGCCGAGGCGCCCTCCCCAAGACGCAGGGCCGCGCGTCGAAACAAACGGCGCGGCGCGGAGGTTTTTCGCCACGTTCGGCCCTCCAGGGGCTGGTCTCGGGCCGTGTGGCCGTCAAGACACGGCCCGGGGACGAGAGCCGGGCCCACGGGAAGGGGTCGGAGATCTCCAGAAGGCCCAGGCGTCGGAGGGATCGGCGGCGATTGGCGACATCGGAACTCTCAGACATCTCGACCCGGAACTCTCAGACATCTCAGACATCTCGGCCCAGAGCAAGGGACGCCGTGGAACTCTGGGATCGGCGGTGCATCGGCGACGTCGGCGTGGAGACACTGCCGGACCTAGGACGGAAGACACAGAAACACCATCCTTCAGGGTACCCCTGTCAAGGATGCAAAAGAACGTACCACAAATACAAAGAACATCAGGGTACCCTCCCCGAGTCGACCTCGATCGTATGCCTCGGTCCGGCCGTAACGAGAAAGCTGGACTCCGGATCACGCCGCATCGCCGGCGAGAATCGGCGGTGCGGCGCGACCCTCCAAAGCCAATCTGCGGGCAGGGGCCTCCACTGAGCGCGTCGTGGCGGCGGCTCCTGGGACACGCTGCGCCCTGCAGGCTGGTGGCGCGTCGCTCTGCCTCGTGGGGCGGAAGGCTGGGAAAAGCTCGGAGCGTGCTTTGGCGTGACGCGCCAAAGCGTTGGCCAGAGCTGGCGGCGCGACGAACAGAGCACAGGTTGCTGACAGCAGTACAGCCCCAG
>CAUYUJ010018071.1:392138-394638 GCA_963575745.1 Prorocentrum cordatum
CGGATCTCTGAGGGGGCAAGCCTTCTCAGAACGGCGCCCCCTGACGGGGGGGGCGACCACTCTGCTTCCAGGGTTGCATGCGGAGCCACAGCAGGAAGACGCGAAGCACGCACACCGCGCGGACAAGTGCTACGTTTAGGTCGGGCCCGTCCCCCTACAGGCCGATTCTGGACGAAAACAAACAATACCCCAAAACTGCTCCCAAAATCCTCAAAAATAATCGAAAAAATCGCCCCCAGACTATTCTTTTACTATCTTTGAATGCTCCTACTGTAGAGAGACAGGCCCGACTGAATGCTACGTGCGTTTCTTGTCGGATGGCTGACCGCTGGACGCTCGAGTCGCGAAATCGGGTCGGATCGGAAACGGATCGGATCGGGCCAGTCTGACGGGGCCCTGGGACATACAAATAAATACACACAAATAACAGGATTACCCATATTTCCCCATATTTCCTGGGTTTTTGTCTTCCCCCCCACTTCCCATATTCTCCCATATTTTCTTGGGAATCGACGCTTAATTGTGTCTGTGCTTTTTCTTTCCTCTTGACAATCGGCGCGGAAACGGATCCGGATCGGGTCGCGCATCGCGTGGGGCTGCCGGGCCGGGCTCGGGCCCTGCAGGCGAGGGAGAGGGAGCCACAGCTCGGGCCGGATGGCCCGTCGGACCGCGAGCGGAAGGAGAGCCTGCTCGAAGCGGCCCGTGAGCATCCCGGAGGGCTGCGTGCACCACGTGGTGGGGAAACCAAGACAGGCGCTCATACAGCTGCTCCCAGGACCTCTCCCGGGTGCGTCCGGACCGAAGTTTCGAGGCGAGTCCGGCAGTGGCGCCGAGGGCCTCCCAGGAGGCCCAGAAAGGCGAAAATGGAGGGAGGGGCAGCAGCATGGGTACCATCTCCTCCTCGGACGCGTGGGAATTCCAACAGCATGGCCGGATATCGACACGACGCTGCCCTGTTGGGCAGGGCTTCCCAGCGGCCCCCAGGCAGCCCCGGAGATCCCACCTCTGGAGGTCCCCACCGGAGGCCTCCAGGTGCCAAGCGAGAGGCACGGCACGGCCGCGCTGGCCAGAGGAACGGCGCGCACCGGCGCTGCAGCTCGCCCGGGCGGCTCCTCGGGGATTGCTAGAAAGGTGCCCCTGGCCTGAGCTGCCCCCAGCGTTTCGCTTCCGTGTTCCAGCCCCTGGGGCCCTCTGGGCCTCGTGGAGGGGTGCTCTGAAGGCGTGTGGCGGGAGTGGCGGGGTGGCGGACGCACGTGCCACCGTGGGTGTCAGAGATTCACGCGGAACCGAATTCGCAACACTGGCATTCCGCCATTCAAAGAGATGGAGCACGGCTCAGGAAGAAACAAACGCAGGTTGAAGAAGTGTTTCCGATGCTCGCGTTCAAATTCTATTACGGTTCCAGGGGCAACCGCCGACTCTGCCCGGCTGGGAGCTCGCGGCCTAGGAATGGCGAAATTCCAACGTTCTGACTCATTTTCGCGCTATATGTCTCCATCCACGAAGTCAATCAGAGGAGGGGGACGAGGGTTATGCAGTTCCCATCGTACTTAAGGACCACAGAATAGGATCGAAGCAGTGTCGAACGAGTATCGCCTCCCAGGGCCCGACACGTGAGAAGACTCCAAAGTTGGTATATTCCTGGTGTTCGAAGTTCTTCCTGGTGGTCAAGGCTAAAGTAGGTTGGAACATCATAAGACGAGGGCGGCAAGGGAGGGGCCCGTCCCAGGGCAGTCCTGGGCGTCGGGCTTGCAGGCGGGCGGGCGGCGGCGCGAGGGGGGAGCGAGTGCTCCGCGCGAGCGCCACCGCACAGGGGGGAGGGGGGAGGAGAAGCAGCCAACAGCGCGTGTTCGGGAGCCCAGCGGGTCTTGAGACCAAGGCCAGGACGAACCCGGCCTCGGGCGGGACTGGAGGAGAGGGGGAGTGGGAAGACGGCAGGGCATGGCAGTGATACGTCGAAGCCGGCACCGAGGTGCGGCTCACGCACGGAGCGGCATTTCCGAGAAGGGTGGGGAGGAGCAGGAGCAAGATGAGGGCCAGGGCCGACCGCCAACATACCGAAAATGAATACATATCCTCGACCCTCCTCCGTGCTCCCCGTTAGCTTGCGGCTAAGGGACGCAGTTGAACCGCCGAGGTGGAGTAGGAGGATGAGAGCAAGTAGCATGAGGCGCAGCAGGTGCCGCTCTCATCTGCCTGCTGATGTCAGCTTGAGCTCGGCGCAATAAGTAGACGTATGCTGAGGAGAACTGGGGCTGGGATATATGTAGGGTGCGGAATTTTGTCGTAAAAGTGGAATGACAGTGCTGTGTACTGTGTGCATGGGGGTGCCGATGACGGGATCGGATAGGATAGGAGAAGAGAGCGGACGAGGGACATGAAGCCAAGGAGGCGATGGCAAGTGAGGTAGTGGGGAGGAGGAGGAGGAGGAGGAGGAGGAGGAGGAGGAGGAGGAGGAGGACGACGAGGACGAGGACGACGACGACGACGACGATGACGA
>CAUYUJ010018071.1:399638-417138 GCA_963575745.1 Prorocentrum cordatum
TAAAGCTAAGATAAAGCTAAGCTGAAGCTAAGTTAAAGCTAAGCTAAAGCTAAGCAAAAGCTAAGCAAAAGCTAAGCTAAAGCTAAGCTACAGATAAGCTAAACATAAGCTAAAGTTAAGCTAACGCTAAATTAAAGCTAAGCTAAAGCTAAGCTAAAGCTAAGCTAAAGCTAAGCTAAAGCTAAGAACAGGAAAGCTAAAGCTAAGCTAACGCTAAGCTAAATCTAAAGCTCAAGCTAAAGCTGAAGCTCACAGGGGACTGGTGGAACCGCGGGGCGGATGCTGGGGGAACCGCCCGGGGCGATTTACATTGCCCGGCCCCTTACGCTCATAAAGTAAGAACCCTTTTAGGCAGAGCCTAGGTAGGGAAAAACTGGTTTCGGGGTGCGACAGGGAGAAGTTGCTTATACAAATAGAAGGAATGTAGGATGAGGCCGAGGAGGATGATAAGGAGAAGGAGGCGAGAAGGAACAAAAGAAACAGGAGGAATAGAATGAGGAGGGGGAGCATGAGAAAGGAAAGCAGCAGCAGGAGTAGCAGGAGGACATGGACATCCGCATGAGGGGGTTCAAAGGAGGAGGAGGAAGAGGAGGAAGAAGAGGAGGATGAAGAGGAGGAGAAGGGGAGGAGGGGGCGCAGGAGGAAGGAGGGAGGTGGGAGGGGGGGAGGAAGGAGGAGGAGGCGGGGCTAGACACTGCGATCACTCGATCATACTCCGTGCACTGTAAAAAGAGGGTTGCGGCGACGGGGGGTTGAGGGGGAGAGAGGAGGAGGGGGGAGGAGGAGGAGGAGGAGGAGGACAACGAGGAGGAGGGGGATGATGAAGAAGGTAGGGAAGAGGAGGAGGAGGAGGCGAAGAAGAAGAAAGTAAGAGACTGAGGCAAATCGAGGACGAAGGCGGGAGGAGAGTGGAGGGAAGAGGAGAAGAGCGAAGGGAAGGATGCTGGAAGTGGGGTGAGGGCGACGAAAACGACGACGCCGACGACGTCGACGATGCCGACGACGGGTACGACGGCGACGGATAGCCACCTCAGACCGCACGGCTTCTGTGCTCGGCAAGGCATCAAGGCCGTGCACTAAGACGAGGAGGAGGGAAGGAGAAAGAGGAGAAGGACGAGGACGGAGTGGCAGAGCGGCAGCGGGAGGATGGGCGGGGGGGTCAGGCGGAAGAGAGCTACACCTCATCCTCCGCCTTCCCTCGCACGGTCACGGAGGTATTGCAGCGTCTTGCCCACCAAGCCGCTTGGCCTCTCAGCACCATCACCACCACTACCATCATCAGCAGCAGCATAGCCATCGCCACCACCACCACCACCACCAGCATCATCAACATCATCATCATCACCACCACCATCATCATCACCACCATTATCATGAGCAGCAGCCTCATCAGCAGCAGCAGCAGCAGACTCATCGTCATCAGAATCAGCATCAGCATCATCAGCAGCAGCATCATCATCATAAACAACAGCAGCATCAGCATCATCACAATCATCATCAGCATCATAATCGTCAGCATCACCATCATCATCATCATCATCATCATCATCATCATCATCATCATCATCATCATCAGCAGCAGCAGCAGCAGCATCAACATCATCATCAGCAGCAGCAGCAGCATCGTCAGCATCATCAGCAGCAGCAGCATCAGCATAGCCATCGTCAGCATCATCATCATCAGCATCATCATCACCATCATCATCATCATCATCATCATCATCATCATCCCCCTTATCGCTATCATACGTATCATAATCATCAGCAGCAGCATCAGCATCAGCATCGGCATCAGCATCATACTCATCACCCTCATCCTCATCAGTATCACCATCAGCATCATCATCATCAGCATGTTCATCAGCAGCATCATCATCGTTGTCAACATCGTCATCAGCATCATCATCAACATCATCACCAGCAGCAGCAGCAACAGTACCATCATCAGCAGCATCATCAGCATCAGCACGTTCATCGTCAGCATCATCAGAATCATCATCGTCATCATCATCATCATCATCGTCGTCATCATCGGCATCACCATCATCAGCATCAGCAGCAGCATTATCATAATCACCAGCATCATCGTCAGCATCATCGCAAGCATCCTCATCACCATCATCGTCATCATCACCATCAGCAGCATCATCATCAGTATCGGCATCGCTATCGTCGTCATCATCGGCAGCATCACCATCATCACCACTACCATCATCAGCATCTATCACCATCGTCATCACCATCACCGTCCTCATCGCTATCGCCATCATCGGCATCATCCTCGCCTCCATCATCATCATCATCAGCATCATCAGCATCATCATCATCATAATCACCATCAGCATCATGATCATGATCATGATCATCATCATCATCATCAGCATCATCATCATCATCATCATCATCATCAGCATCATCATCATCAGCAGCAGCATCATCATCATCCATCGTCACCATCACCGCCAGCATCGCCATCACCATCCCCGTCACCATCCACATCATTATCGTCACCATCAGCATCGCCATCCAGCTTTAGTATCAGCCTAATCAGCTGAAGTTGAAGCAGAAGCTGCCCTCCCTCCCTTTCTCCCTCACTTCCTCCCTCCCGATTGTCCTCCTCATTCCTTTTGATTCAGGCATCCCGACGCCACGCACCAAACGAAGTTCAACTGCTGGTCGCTGGACCTCCTATCGGGATCGAAGGCTGGAAAGTAAAGTGTATGCCATCGGAGTTCCCCGCAGGAGGATCTTAGCTGGGCCGCTGGGTAAACGAGGCCGAATCTCTGTGGGTGGGGGGGCGTCAGTGGGCATTGTGGTGGTACCTCTGTGGGCGCGCGCATGGCCTTCGAGGGTTGCATCTGGGGCCTCAGGTTGGCAGCGTCGTGGGGCCTCTGCGGGCGCACTTGGGGCTTCTGTGGGCTAAGATCGGAGCCTAAGTGGGCGGCGCGGTGGAGCCTCTGTGGGCGCGCTTGGGGCCTCTGTGGGCTGCGTCGGGGGCCTCAGGGGGCACCGTGGCGGGGCCTTCGTGGGCGCGCTCCCACATGCAGGTTCTAAACGTTCCTGCAGTCATGCGCTCCCGATCTACATGCCGTCTGTGTCGTCATGTGTTGTCCTCTTTCCCAGGGCCTGCGTCACCCATCCTGCGCGCCATGGTCCTTATCATACATGTTCTCCTCGTCGCTCCTCTGGCCCATCCCTGAAGGGCCAAGTGGCACTGGTGAGGCGGGTGGGGTGGGGTGGGGGGGGCACAGAACCTGATAAAGAACAGGACGATCCGATACCTGCCGCGGTCCTGCGTGGCCTCCCTGGCGGGCCAGGTGGCACTGGCGAGAGGTGGAAAAGTTGGGCACGAAACAGAACACCTTCTATCCTTCCCTCCTGCCCCTCCTCTTCTTCCTGCTCTTCCTTCTCCTCCTCCTCCTTCTCTTCCTCCTCCTCCTCCCCCCATTCTTCTCCTCCTCCTCATCCTCCAGCTGCTGTCTGGGGTCAAGGGCCATGCAGGATAGCAGATTGAAGTTGCATGTTTCGCACACTCTATGATTGAGAGCCTCTCGTAGCGCTCACTCAGCTGAGGATGGTGGAGACTGCTGCCTGTTTTCGTTGGCTGCGTGCTTTGGCCTATAATCCTCCCAGTGCAGCTACGACTGATCGATTGGAAGACCTTGAATGCTCGTTTCGTAATTTGGACATCGCGGTGACCACCGGCACACAGCAACGGCCACCCCCCGACGGCGAGGTGACGAGAAGAAGGATTGGCAAGAGTACGCTGGTGCAGAAAGGATGGCGTCCTTCGCCGCTTGTCACCAAGGCTGCCAGTATGGCTTTCTTGTTGAGTGGATCTTTTTCGAAGGAATGTATTCGGGGGCCGCCGTTGCTTCCTTTACGACTTCTGCTTGAAGGATGTGATACTTCTCTTTCGTGGAGGGCGGTTCCCATCTCACTAAGACTTGGCACGGTCCGAAGGGGTAACCCAAGAGGTCGGACATGGCTTCTGCTCCATCAGCGTTGGCCTCAAGAGTTGATCGCGCCAGTGTCCCGCACCGGCGTGCCCCTCGAGATCATGTGCCCGCTTGCGCGGCAAGGAAACTAGAGTTGTTCCACGGCTCTGGGCCGCAGGCTGCTCCAGAGTGCGATCATCAGTCTGTTGATGGAAGGCCTGATGACGGGAGAGAGAAGGAGGAGGATGCTGAGAGCTGTGCGTGGTCAGTGTGAGGAGAGAGAGAGAGAGAGAAAGAGAAAGAAGTGGAGTTAGTGAGGCTGTTGCAGGAACGGTTTCCAGACTCTTGTTTTTCCTCGGCCCTAAGCAAGATCATCCTTCGCCGAGGGCTAGCGACGTACGGCGCAGATATGCAGCATCCCCATGATTTTCTGGAGATGCGACGTCAGCGGGAACAACTACTAGCACGGCGCAAGGAGATCAGGCAGGAGGAGGAGGAGGAGATTGCAATTCAGCTACGACAGGTCACCCACTTTGCACACATGACGAGACGCGGCCAGATTGAAGCTAGACGTATGCTTGTTCCCGAACGCTTGCAGTGTGCTTGGCGGCAGCGTAAGCTTGTTGAGGAAAATACTTGGTCTCGATTGGCAGCGGGCAGCCCCTGGGGACCCAGAAAGACAACTATAATCATCGCTATGGGTCTAGTATCGCTGAAGAAGCATAGCTGAAGGTATGGAGTCGCCCAGGAGGTGGAGGATGGAGGTCACCAATATTGATTGGGAGGAGCACTTGAAGAAGAAGGGGGACTGTTTCGTGTACAAGAGGAACTGGGGTGAGTACTTGGAGAGGGCGGATAAGATGATCAATGGGGTGGTGGAGTACCTGAAGAGAGCCCCTAAGCACAGAGTGTGCCCATCGGAATCGGCACCATTGGAAATCTGGTTGATGCTATGCCGGCCTCTTGATCGCCTGTGCTTTCGTCAAGACGGCTTGGGCTGGCAGTCTGAGAACGAAGGATTTGCTCCGAGAGCGGTTTCGGGCGCTGCTGCTGCGTGGATTTGGCAAGATCTGTGCGTCGGGCAGGGTCCCTGTGGGATGACAAAAAAGTCTGGAGGTTGCTACTCATAAGAACCATGCTGAAAGCGCCACCAACAAGCGAACTGCTCATGTATTAGATGTGCTCGGCACAGGTTGCTTCGCATCGGCTAGTAAGCGCGATGGTTCTACTATCCGGGGGGGATTGTGAGCATAGGTTATGCAAAGGGAGAAGGAAGGAAGGAAGGGGCGATGCTCGTCCAAAAGCGTAGCATGCACACAGTACGGACGTGAGGGCTGTCCTGCTTACTTCAGGGCACGGATATGGCCAACAGTGTTGTTTTTTCGCCCTGGGCATCCGTACAAGACGCCAGCTCGGAGCTTTTGGGGATGAAGTTTCTGGGATGCAGCATTCTCAAGAAGTTGCAGAACGACTACCGGTTGAGGGAGGGAATGTGACGATGAAGACGAATGGATACTTTGATGGGGCGTCCTTATGCTGTGCACGGTTTCTGTCGAACTGTTCGGCCAGGTATTGACGAATGGCAGGAGCTGCACGTAGCGTTCAACCCGATTACCGAAGCTTTGATCGCCGAGCATCCTTTTCTGCCTGATATTACCGTGGATCTATAGGTAGCCAAGTATACCGATGACATTGAGGAACTGGTTATCGAAACTCCCTGGGTAACACAACTACATGCCATGTACCCCGTGGAAGAGTAAATCTCATGATGTAAGAGGTTTGGGCGCTGGAACCTTCGAGCTTCAGCAGAAAGCTATGCGTTCAAGCAGTCTGATAGATCAGTGTGTTCTGGCCGCGGGTACAAGCAAACCGCCCCGAAGCAGTGCAACCTATGTTTCTCTGGTGGGTGTTGGGTCTGGGATTTGGCGCAAGATGCTAAAGAAACCTGGGCTTCCTATTAAAGGGAAGGTCCACGAGGTCGAACGAAGTCTGGGGGGGCAGATTCATTTCCGAGTTGCCTCGGCGGCTGAAATGACGAAATGTATATATATATATATATATATATACTGTTGATGTGCCTTGACTCAGCGTGCACTGAAGACTGCAAGTTCGTCCTTCGCAAAGGATTGGAGCGCGAGACGAACCCAGCGGCACCACGAGCGGTCCTGGAGGGCACGGCCACAGTCGAGGGGCCGACATCCAGGTGCAGCAACCACACAGAACAGGAAAGCCCCTGCCACGAAAAACAGCTGGAAGAGGGGGGGCGTCTACGAAGCCCCCATCGAGCCATCGTCCCCGACGGGCAGGGGCCCGCCTCGGCCTCGGACTCGCATTATCTGCCGATGCACGCACTACTAGCGGGGGGGGAGGCAGAAGAAGGAGAGGAGAACTGCACGGCTGCCTGGGCCCGCCACGAACGGGCGATTAAAGGATGACGCCGAGAGGTGACACGAAGTCTCGCCTCAAAGTGTTCCTCCGGAGTGCCCAGGGAGCCTTTTTCTCCTAGCTGAATGAGCAGCAAGAAAGGCATCAACGCAGGCAGCAAACAGAACATTAGACGAGCATGGTGAGGGAGAAAGCAGCAAGGGGGAGGAGTGCCAGGGAGTACCCACAGAAGTAAACGACGACGAAGTAAGAACGTGTCCCAACCAGCGAGAGAAAAGGCGAAGGAGACGAGGGCAACGCACATAAGGATCAACCGAATCAAGATCTTCGCCACGGTCGGGCGGGCACCCCATTAGGCAACCTTGAGGAGCAGTATGGAAGCGAAACGAAGTGCTGACGGCCCGCGTGAGAACGCGAAGAGGAGCTACCACAACGTAGGGCTGCGTCCGTTGTATCACAAAGCCGACCCCCCCCCCCACCATCCCTTGTAAAAACCATACAAAACACACTCTGCCTCCAAATTCGGAACATGCGCAGCCAACCCGATGCGGCCCCCCCCACCATCCCTGTCAAAAAACAATACACAGTACACTTGGCGGCGGCGGCGGCTGCGGCGGCTGCGGCGGCGGTGGCGGCGGCTGCGGCGGCTGCGGCGGCGGCGGCGGCGGTGGCGGCGGCGGCGGCGGCGGTGCGGCGGCGGCGGCGGCGGCGGCGGCGGCGGCGGGCGGCTGCGGCGGCGCGGCGGTTTGGCAGCGGGGCGGCGGCGGCGGCGGCGGCGGCGGCTGAGGCACGGCGGCGGCGGCGGCGGCGGCGACAGGCGGCGGCGGTGGCGGCGGCGGCGCGGCGGCGGCGGGCGGCGGGCGGCGGCGGTGGCGGCGGCGGAGGCGGCGGCGGCGGCGGCGGATTGGCCCCCAGTAGATGCCCATCCAAAGACGACTGCTGAATATGCTGAGGCTCGGGCCAGACTCGGGTGCTACGTATGTGTTGGGAGGGCGGGTGGGAGTGAGCGAGACGGCTTGCGGGCGGGGAGGGGGTCTTAACCCCTCCCCATACCCCCTCCCCTGGACATGGACGGGGGGGTCCGCGGGTCGTTGGGGCGTCCAAAATGGCCCAAGACGGCTCCAAGAGCAAAAAGGCGAGAAACCAAAATTATCCCGGCAAAGCAACCTAACAGCGATGTGTAGAAGCATATCTGAAAGCATTCCCCTGAAGATTCAGATGAAAATCCAGTTGTCGAATTCTGCTGTTCTCGCAGTCGTAGTCGCATTCGCGATGACAGTCGCAGCGGCAACGGCAGTCGCAGTCACAGCCTCAGCCTCAGCCTGCCTCAGCCTCAGCCTCAGCCTGCCTCAGCCTCAGCCTGCCTCAGCCTCAGCCTCAGCCTGCTTCAGCCTCAGCCTCAGTCTGCCTTCAGCCTCGGCCTCAGCCTCAGCCTGCCTCAGCCTCAGCCTCAGCTGCTTCAGCCTCAGCCTCAGCCTGCCTCAGCCTCAGGCCTCAGCCTCTGCCTCAGCCTCAGCCTTCAGCCTCAGCCTCAGCCTCAGCCTGCCTCAGCCTCAGCCTGCCTCAGCCTCAGCCTCAGCCTCAGCCTCAGCATTCAAAATGTGGCCCGGGAATGGAGTTCTGGGAACTAGAAGAACACGAAAGGGCCTACAGTTGGCTCCGGGCATTCAAAATGTGGCCCGGGAATGGAGTTCTGGGAACTCGAAGAGCACGAAGTGGCCTACAGTTGGCTCCGGGCATCCAAAATGTGGCCCGGGAATGGAGTTCTGGGAACTAGAAGAACACGAAGTGGCCTACAGTTGGCTCCGGGCATTCAAAATCATGCCCAGGAATGGAGTTCTGGGAAGTCGAAGAGCACGAAAATGGCCTACAGTTGGCTCCGGGCATTCAGAATGTGGCCCGGGAATGGAGTTCTGGGAGGTCGAAGAGCACGAAGTGTGTGACCGTTTGCGAAAAACGAGTGCGGCGGCAGCCGCGGCGGCAGCCCGTCCGGGTCCCGCCCAGACCCCCCTGAGGAGTCATGATGCTCTCTTTTGAGACCACTAGAAACCTATCAGCAAGAGCTGTTAGGTAAATTATCCCGGCAAAGCAACCTAACAGCGATGTGTAGAAGCATATCTGAAAGCATTCCCCTTAAGATTCAGATGAAAATCCAGTTGTCGAATTCTGCTGTTCTCGCAGTCGTAGTCGCATTCGCGATGACAGTCGCAGCGGCAACGGCAGTCGCAGTCACAGCCTCAGCCTCAGCCTGCCTCAGCCTCTCAGCCTGCCTCAGCCTCAGCCTGCCTCAGCCTCAGCCTCAGCCTGCTTCAGCCTCAGCCTCAGTCTGCCTTCAGCCTCGGCCTCAGCCTCAGCCTGCCTCAGCCTCAGCCTGCATCAGCCTCAGCCTCAGCCTCAGCCTGCCTCAGCATCAGCCTGCTTCAGCCTCAGCCTCAGCCTGCCTCAGCCTCAGCCTCAGTCTGCTTCAGCCTCAGCCTCAGTCTGCCTTCAGCCTCGGCCTCAGCCTCAGCCTGCCTCAGCCTCAGCCTGCCTCGGCCGCAGCATCAGCCTGCCTCAGCATTCAAAATGTGGCCCAGGAATGGAGTTCTGGGAACTAGAAGAACACGAAGTGGCCTACAGTTGGCTCCGGGCATTCAAAATCATGCCCAGGAATGGAGTTCTGGGAACTTGAAGACCACGAAGTGGCCTACAGTTGGCTCCGGGCATTCAAAATCATGCCCAGGAATGGAGTTCTGGGAAGTCGAAGAGCACGAAGTGGCCTACAGTTGGCTCCGGGCATCCAAAATGTGGCCCGGGAATGGAGTTCTGGGAAGTCGAAGAGCACGAAGTGGCCTACAGTTGGCTCCGGGCATCCAAAATGTGGCCCGGGAATGGAGTTCTGGGAGCACCAAGAGCGATTTTGCGAGGATGTCCCAAGCGATTTCGGCTTCGGCGGCAGCCGCGGCGGCAGCCTGTCCGGGTCCCGCCCAGACCCCCCTGTGGAGTCATCTGCTGCTCTCTTTTGAGACCGCTAGAAACCTATCAGCAAAAGCTGTTAGGTAAAAACAATGATTTCCTTAGTGTTGGAAGGATTTGGGCCTCTTGTGGGGCCCAAGAGGCGATTCGAGGCACTCTAGAGGGGCAGCATTAATTTACACCCCCCCCTTCTTTGATAGATCTCCTCCAACATGGCCCCAGGAGCGCCCCGAAGGCTCCCGAGAGCGCCCCGAGAGCGCCCCGAGAGGGCCCCAGGAGGCCCCAAGAGGCGCTCAAGAGGCCTCCAAGAGGTTCCCAAGAGACCCCCAAGAGGCCCAAAGAGGCCCCCCGAGATACGCAAGAGGCCCCCGGGACCGCCAAGAGGCCCCAAGCTCGCCATTGTCCTCCTCCTCCTCCTCCTCCTCCTCCTCCTCCTCCTCCTCCTCCTCCTCCTCCTCCTCCTCCTCCTCATTTTCTTCCTCCTCCCTCCTCCCCCATCCCTCTCCTCCTCCTGCCTCTCCTCCTCCTCCTCCTCCTCCTCCTCCTCCTCCTTCTCCTTCTCCTCCTTTTCGTCCTCCACGTCCTCGCCCTCCTCCATCTCATCCTCCTCCTCCTGCTCCTCCTCCTGCTCCTCCTCCTGCTCCTCTTCCTCCTGCTATTCCGACGACGACGGCGACGACTCCTACATCCCCCCCCTCTTGGGGCACACGGCGGCTTACCCCGCCCCTTGTTCTTCTGCACGCTCCCCCGTTTCCCTCATCACCCCCCACCCCCCTGGGACCCATTTCTGGACGGGCTGGCGGGGATACGCGAAGCGTCTACAATTTGCCTGGGACGTTAACGGTATGAGGCACTCTCCCAAAACATGGTGTAGAGCTGTCGCTGAAGGGACTTACGGGGCTCCGAGATCTGGTGGAAGACCGAACGGTGGGGCGGGGTCCGCGGCAGCGAGAAGTACCAGTGATAGAGCTTACGCACGTGAGAGATGAAGGATGACGCCCACCACCCGCACAGCATCCGAGCAATCACGTGATCAGCGTCTCCCGAGAGCGCCCCCAAGTGAGCGACAAGGGCCCCAAAGGACGCATGAGGAATGATGTACCGAAGACACGTTGCTCTCGCGAGCGCATGGATGTCAGGGAACCACACTGGGAGGTGAACAGAGGTAAGTTGCGTACAAAGCCCATAGGAGAGAGCATTCCGTGGACCAGCAGACAAGTACATGACAGCTCCGCTGTAGGCGTGGGCAAGAGCGCGGGAGACAGGGTGGAGCTGCACGATGAAGGAGAGGGTGGACGAGCACATAACCTTGAAGGCCACGGCGGAGCGGATTAGGCCCAGGCCAAGTTGCCGAGCGAGCCGCGCTCGCTGCTGAAACTTGGGGAGAGCTTCGTTCCACGCAACAGAGACGGCACCACGGCCAACGCAGATGCCAACGTACTTAACGACGTCGAGAACCTGAATATCCCTGTAGCCCCCCTTCCGAACCCTAACGGAGTTCGCCAGAAGATCGAAGCCCAGGGAGCCAACAAGAACGATCTGACACGCCCGAAAGTTGAGGGCAAGCCCCGCGATTTGTTCGATGCGACCCAGCAGGGCGAGGAGGGCCCCAAGAGAGCGAAACATGTCAACGACCCCGAGGTTGAAATCATCGGCGTAGGCGAACAGCCTGTCAATGCGAAGGGACGCATTCTCCGAAAGCCAGCGAAGGATCGGGTCAACTGCGAGCACAAAGAGGGGCATGCTGCTAGGACATCCCTGTTTGACCCCCCTCTCCATGTAGAATTTAGAATTCACCGTGACTCCTCCCGCCCAAGCATACAACGGCAATAGGATACAACACACGGAAGAAGTGGCACACGCGGCTGCAGACCCCCATCCGCTCGAGCACGCGAAGTAGCCATGGGATCACTGAAGACGGGAAGGCAGCGCAGAAATCTGCGAGAAAGAGACATGCATGTTTTCCTATCGAGAACGCGTTCCCCCCCAAAAAACCTTCCGCGCCAGTAACATTGGATGACATGCCACGACCAGCAGTACATTTCTGGGTGGGGGAGATGAGCGAACTCGCGTTCGCGGTGGGAGTGCAGCACATGGCGCCAGAGAGGAGCTTGATGTCAGTGCTCGACATGCTCAACGGGCGCGCGCAGCTCGGGCGGCGCACAACGCGGTCGGACTGGTCCCGAGCATCACGCCCTTTGGGGAGGGACACCATGCAACTCCGTCTCATCTCAATCGGGAGCACCGAAACCTCATCTGTGAAGAGTGCGAGGTAGACATCGTAGAGCAAAATAGAGGCATCAAGAACCTTCCAAACACCGCAAGGTAACCCGTCCCCCCCAGGCATACGGCGCACTCTAGACCTGAGGTAATCAAGCCATTCGCCGCGCGATAATTTCCAATCCCGTGGCAGAGGACAGGGGGCGGTCTGGATGAAGGCGTCGATTTCAGGCCACGACGAGGGGCCCAGAGACGGGGAAGCAAAAATGCGGGCCCAATAGTCCTTGAGAACCCGGCGGAGCGGTCAACAGACGCGCACGGGAGGCCATGTCCATCATAAATACAGGTAAGAGAGGCACGACTGCGGTACCGACGCCACAGCTGCTGCCTGCGTTGGATACGTGAGGTGTGAGAGTCTTTTAATTCAGGGGGAATAGGGGAGGCTTCAACTTCGCGGGCTTCCTCGTCTAGGATCTGCGTCTGAATGCGGCGGGTGAGAGCCCGCAGGCCAGCGAGCTGGATGCACTGAAACGTGACCATGCAGAAGTGAGACTGCAGCGTGGGATAGCAGCGAATCGCACGATGAGCCATCCATTACTTCCCAAGCCTCCACCCCCCAAGAGAGCGCAAAGCCAAATACTGCTTCATTTCCAGAGAAGACGCAAGTTCGTGATTGACGAAATCACGAACATGAGCGGCAGCAGAATGCATAAGCTCCTTGAGCTGCTCCAGACGATCCCGCGGGCCTCTTTCAGAGGACATCTCAGCAATAGAGGCCTCCAGAAGCGCTGGATCTCGCGGCACTCGAGGATCCGCCCAGGGACCGCCCGACGGTCAGGGGAGGGCCGGCAGGGGGCGATGTGAATCACGATCGGGACGCGGTCACTGGGCATCGAGGCTTTCAGCTTACCGAGGACGCCACAGCGAAAATCTAGATCACGAAGAACGGCCTGAGGAAGAGACGTATATGCACGGTCGAGGCGAGCCGAGTGAGTAATGACGCCACCTCTCACCCCCCTCCGAGCGCCCTGCCCCTGGGCCCCGCGAGCCCAGGGAAAGCCCGAAAGAAAGCCCTGGACTGGGACCGATCGCCAGGCCCCCACCCCGAGCCATCAAACTGTAACCGACCCTCCTCCTCCAAAACGAAGTTAAAGTCACCGATCAAGATCCTGCGATCGCTCGGGAACTTCGCAAACTCTGCGCGGGGCACAGCGAGAGCACGGGAGTACACTGCAAAGGTATCACTCGTGTTCGGAAGGTGGAGATTGAGTATACTACGAGAACCATTGGGACCAGTAAGACGACTGTGGGGTGCACGACCAGTAATGACTGCCTTATGAGTCATAGCGCTAAACTGCTCGCAGATGGACGGGTTCAGAATGGCGACGACCCCTCCTTCGCGCTGAGTCAGGAACATATGAATAACCAGACATCTCCAAGCCCAGCTCGCGGTGGAACTCCCCGATATCACCGACATGCCCATGAGTCTCTCGGCAACACGTGACAGAGCGCTGACGAGAGAGGGGGGAAGGCGAGAGAAACAAGCTCCAGCGCGCCAAGAGGCGGACTTCACGAAGGAGAACTGGCCGCGGGTGTTCCACGAACAGACAGAGAGGTCGGACGAGGGAACAAACGGCAGAATATTGGGAGAGGGGCACATGGAGGAACCTCACCATGCTCAGTCCGAGAGTGCGCGCGTGAGACGGCACATGATGGAATGAGGCAAGTGCAGCCAGACTCACTGTCTAAAGGGCAGTCTGATCTGCACGTCGGCCGCAGCGCGGATGGCAGTCCCCTGCTTCTCCAGACCAAAGGCGCAAAGACCATATGTGGGGATGTTGATGGAGACGGCCAGCGCGTCGCCTGCGATCGAGTTGGGCCAGTTCAATAGGTTCATGTTCCGACTTGAGGGCGGTGACAACACCTCCTACGCCATTGCTGCCGACTTCGACGTTCTTGCCCTTGAGGCATGTCGCGGTATGCAAGTGGACGCGGCCCATGGAGAGGAAGAGCTGCCGAGCTTTGATGTCCTGGCCCCGCTCGACGCGGAGGTGGAGCAAGCACTGCGGGGCGAGCGGGTCGGGGAAGTTGAACGAGAGGTCACGGGAGGAGTTGCCGAGGAAGTCCGCGGCCTCGGTGGGGCGCTCGAAGTCGAGGGTGATCTTCTTGGCCACGTCGAAGCACTTCGCCGTGATCCGGCTGGCGACATCTGCAGGGGCGCATTGGGTCTTGATAGCGTCGGCAATTGCGGGGAGGGGCTTGACGAGCATCTTGCGAGGGGAGCCAACGACGATGAGCCGGCAGGCGGACTCCTGTCTCGCCGATGCTGCAACTGGTGTATTCCAGCGCGAGGTCGTACTGGCGGTAGAAGGAGCACGCGAGAGGGCGGCCAACTTTTCTTCGACGGTCGCAATCTGAGCCTGGACACGGCCGCGGAGAGCAGGGGCATCATCTGGGTCCAGTGGGGTCGGGTGGACTGGACCTGGGCGACGATGTTCTTTTTGAACGATTCAAATCGAGAATTGAGATCTGTGTACATCGCAGCTTGCTGGGCTTCGAGGCGGGTGACTTTACCCTGGGTGTCCGCGGAGAGGTTATGCATGTTGGCAGTCAGCTGATCCCAACGAACTGTCTGGGCGGAGACCTGAGATTTGATGAGGCTGATATCCTGGGACTGCGTGGAAAGCTGGGAACCGAAACCACGAAGGGCACGAAGGACTTCATCTAGCTTCTCATCTGGAGTCACCTGTGGTGGTCGTTACTTATCCGAACGGCTCCGTGAGGGCGACGACGAACGGTCACGGTCACTGAACGGGGAGGTCGTGCGACTGGCAACCCCTGAGCCAGCATCCGCTCTGGCCGCCGATCGGTGGAAGCGAGAGACGGGCATCGCGGCAGCTGTGCAGAGAGCGTGGAATAAGAGTGGGATGGACGAAGAGAACGGTGCGCACAAAGGAGAAGCGAGGTCCTGGCCAGGGCAGGCCCTCTGTGGACCCGCTGTCGGGAGCTGTCCTGCCCAGCTGGCTCGACGCATGTTTTACTCGAGCCAACATGGCTACGGATGAAATGACGAAACGTCTTGAGGCTATCCAAAAAGCGTTTCATCTGGCTGGTTCATGTTGGAACTTGCACGGGATTCCCTGGCGCTGGAGAAACGCATGGTCATGGCTCAATGTGAACGCCGCTCGCTTCATCCGTGAGGTTTTTTATCGCCTCGGGCTGGGACGCTCGCCTACTGGATTCGGCTCTGGTCAGATATGTTCGGGCGATGACTACACAGGTGGCCATGTTAAATGTATGTCGAATGTGGGGGCTGTAAGACGTTGGAAACGTGTCCCCACGCGCCTCGAGTGTCAGGTTGTTCGCACGAAGTGGCTGCCGCAGTGGATCAGATACCCGCGGATTCATGTACAGGAAGTTACCTGGTAGCTGGCCATATTTCTCCCTTTAGGCAGCATGACACTGTTGATTGAGTTTCTTGTAGAGTTACCAGACATGCAAACCCGTGGGCTGTTCAGCCCTGGAGCAATTGCGTGGACCTCTGCAGAGTCTACGAAACAGATGAGCTTCTTGACGCTGCTCGAGAGTTCATACGATTGTTTCTTCCAGGATCAGTGCGGTTGCTCGAGATTTCCTCTCCCTGGACCGCAGTACTTCCAGGAAGGAGGTCCTGTCAATTAGTATTGCTCCTCCTGGATTTGAGGCTCCTGAGGCTCCTGGGAAGGGTCCTGAGGTTCGACGAGTTGATAAATGTACGTATAGATGTTGATTCCCTACCTAGGCTCTGCCTTGAAGGGTTCTTACTCTGTTGGCTTAAAGGGGCTGTGCAGTGGAAACCGCCCCGGGCGGTCCCCCCAGTCCCCTGGGAGCCAAGCAAAAGCAACAGCAAAGGTAAAAGTAAACGCGCGGTTCCCCCAGTTGCGCTCCCTGGGTGTCAAGCAAAAGCAAAAGCAAAGGCAAAAGTGAAGGCAAAAGCGAAGGCAAAGCAAAAGCATGTAATAGCATAGCATAACATAGCATAGCATAGCGCAGCATAGCATAGCGCAGCATAGCATAGCATAGCATAGCATAGCCTAGCCTAGCCTAGTCTAGCCCAGCATAGCATTGCGCAGCATAGCATAGCATAGCATAGCAGAGCAGAGCAGAGCAGAGCAGAGCATAGCATAGCACCGCTCCTACTAATTTTGCTTTCCTAGAGGCTCCAACTCCTAGGTAGGGTCGCACTGGGATAATTGCTTCGTGGGGGTAGTATTTGCGGGCAGCATTTTACGTCTCATCAGGACCTCATTGAGCATGTTCGGCACGGGCACAGCATACGAAACTTCTCCTCTCCATTGGTTAGCTCCAAGGTTAGCTCCAACAGGTGTCGCAACTGTCTTGAGGTATTCGCTAGCAGGATAGTGAGCGTTTTTCTGATTCGGCGTTTCGGCACTGGGCGGAAGGGGGGGGGTCTGGCTCCGGACCTCTGCTTAATGCGACGGCTTGAAGCAGTGCGTCCTATGGGGGAGACTCCACCTGCTTGAAACAGGCGCCAAAAACAAACCAAGATCTACTCCATGGGGGGGGGAGGGGTGGTGCGAGGACCCGCGCCGATCGGCAAAACAATGAATAAGAAAACGATGACAGATTGGCGGCTAGGCATCTGACTGGGTCTTTGGGCCGTGGGGTATTGTCTGACGGGGAGATAGTATGCGTTGTCGGCGCCGGGAGCTACTTCATTTCGATGCCAGAGTTGTACCTTCGACATGGGGCTCGGAGCTCGGACTGCTCCAGCATGTCCGAAGCAATGTTCCTCAAGAGCTGGGTGTTTGGGACAGCGGAGCTCATAAGTTCGTCGCTCATGCTAGAAACGACGGCGATGCCCGCATGGATGGGCAGGAGGGTGGCGGCGGCATCGGAGGAACCAGCACACAAGAGGGCGGCCACGGCGTCTCAAACGGGAGGAGGAGATGGAGGCAACAACGGATGCGGGCGCCAATCTCAGCGCGGAGGCCAGGGTCGTCAGGACTTACACAATCTCATCGAGGCGGTGGACAAGCTCGAGTTGGCGAACTCGGCGGACCTGCGCATGTTCCCAGGTGCGTGGCTCGTCTCGTCTTTGGTGCCGCTGGATGTAGATGCCAGGCAGCTGTTGCCAGGGTCGGGCCAGCAGTACAACGCAGAGGCTCGGGCGTGGGTCAAGGAGAGGAAGGAGGCCCAGAGTCGCTCAGAAGACCCCCCGCCGAACCCTCAAGGACCTCCTCACCTCGTGCTTTACATCGAGGAGGGCCAGGAGGGAGATTCGAACATCGAGGAGGGCCCAGAGGGAGACCCCGCCATCAAGATTCTCAGGGAGTTCTGGGAGCAGCGGATGTCTAAGGAGGGGGGGAAACTCGTTCGCGGCAGAGCGTTGCAAAGTGATGAAAGTCATGCGCGCGAAAAAGATAAGAGGGCAAGTCAGAGGTAGTGAAAGTGCAGTTCATGCTAGAGAGCTTCCAGGTGGCACTGGCGTTCAAAACCTTCTCCGAGAAGCACTTGGTTGAGAAAGGAGGCAAACAAATCATGGGAGGGGCACAGAGGGGCTCCTGGAGCGCGAGGTATAGACGCTCCTGGATCGTCAGAAGAAGCGGCCTTCATGATGAGCGAGAGGTTCAGAGAGCTCCACGGGCGGGATGTGCTTGGGATGAGGGACGGGGCTTGAGCTTACTGAATGTTTTCCGGCCAGTCTAACTCACATCGTTCTGGTGACTCCCCCCCAAGTGTCCAGGGCTCTGCTGGAGCCAAGATACGGGGGAAGGGGTCAAGCAGTGTGATAGCTAGGGATGCTAGTGGAGGACCCCTAGTAGATCACCGTCGCGAGCCTCGGTCGAGGGATCGGCGGCGCAAAGGTCGGGGGAGGCAGCGCTTTCAGGACGGCGGCCACCTTGGCTGCGTGCCTCATCGAGGCATGCTGGTCGCTGAAGCCGCCCCTCCTCCTACTCCCCCTCGTCCTCCCCTCCTCCTCCTCCTCCTCCTCCTCCTCT
>CAUYUJ010018071.1:422138-438855 GCA_963575745.1 Prorocentrum cordatum
AGTGTCGGTAGAGCAAAAAGCTGAAGCCGAAGGCAACGGATGCATGTATACAACGAGAATGGCAGGAAAACAATACGGGCTGAACGGCAAGAAATACGCACGTGGGGCGCCGAAATCAACAGAATGCAGGTTTGGCGACGGACGTGTCTAACGGGAGTGTCGCGAAACTGGGACTCGGACGATCTGAGCCCTCCTGGGGCTCTTTGGGGGAATTGTGGGCCCCCGTTGTTCCGTCTTCGGAACTTTGGGCTTTGAGGGGCCTTCTGAGGCCATTACCGGCTCTCTTGGAAGCTTCCATTGGCTTTCCTGGGAGACTCCCATGGCCTCTCTCGGGGCCTCTTGGGGCCTCTTGGATCCTTCTTGGGACCTCCTGGGGCCCTCTCGGGGCGGAAAGGTAGATTTGGGAATTCGTGGTGGCCCTCGCGGGCCCCTCTTGGGGCCTTCTCGGAACCCTTTTGGGCCCTCTTGGGCACTTCTTTGGCCGTCTAGGGGCCCCTTGCGTCGTGTTGAAGCGCTCTTGGGAGCCTCGTGGGCCGTCTTGAAGCGTCGGGAAGCCAGAACGGCGAGAAGGCCGAAAACATAGAAAAACAGAAAATCAACGATTTTGGCCACTGGAGCCCTCTTCGGAAGCCTCTTGGAAGGGTCTTGGAGCGTTTTGGAGGCCTCTTGGGCCGTTTTGGGACCATGTTGGGCGTTTTGGGTAAATTGTTGGCCGTCTCGGGGCCCTTTTTGGACCGTCTTTGGAGCCTCCCGCTGGGCCGTTGCCAAGGCTTCGCATGGACGTCAGGGACGTCTAGAGGCCTGGAAGTCTCGTGGGACCTTTGGGAAGGGCGTCCAGGGGCCGCAGACACGAAACAGAAGGTTTCCGAATCGGGGGTTCCAGGGAGTCCGGTCTCCCAGGGGGAGCCACCCCCCCCGATGGTAAAAATATGCACAAGAGAATATGGGTGTATATATATATATATACATATACATATACATATACATATACATATACATATACATATACATATACATATACATATACATATACATATACATAAACATATACATATACATATACATATACATATATATATATATACACACCATAGAAATCCGCTACCGCGCCTTCAGCACGTAGTGGAGTGCCCCAAAGCTCCTGCATTCTTGAAAGGCTCCAGATTTCAAAGATTCTTGAAGGGCCCAGGCCCCCGGTTTCCCCTGCGCCTCCGGGCCCCTTGGGCGCTCTTGGGCGTTACCGGAAGGGTGCGACGACGAAAACGCGGACAGCCATCACGCGTGAGCAGAGCAGAAGAAGCAGCTCCACGGGGAACAACGGCAGCGGCATGGAAGGCAGGAGCCCCCCTGGCAGGAAGACGGGGGCAGCGAGTACGAAACGATGGCGTCTTTACGGCCAGCGTTGGAAATCGGGGGTGAGCGAAGGGGAAAGTGAGAAGCAAAAGGCTTTTCTTTCTACGAAGGCGGCGGGGTTTCAAAAAGCCAACTTGCCTTCTGCACGGTTTTTTGTGTCTTCTTCGAAGGCTCAGGAAACTGTTCGGAAGGCCGGGGGGGCTCCTGAGCCTTCTGAGAAGGCCCGCCCCTTCTCACTTCCCCCCGGGCTCGCCACCGAAGAAAGATAGCGTGCAGCATCGATCTCCGAAACGCACGCTGTCCCTGTGAGACACTCCCTTCGCGAGGGCCCCTTCTGTTCACGCCATCCCCGTGCCAAGGCTTCGTCGGCGCACGGTAGCCACAAGGTTTTCCGCCCCACGCCTGTCCCACCAGAGTACCGCACCAGCGCCGTTGACACATTTGTTCCACTTCTGGCACAATATCTGCTATGACCGAATACAACAACAGAAATAATAAATCCGCCTTGTCGCACCCCTCCCTGCACCTCGAAACGTTTACTTCGCTTCCGGCTGCCACTTTGCGCAAGCTATCATGCCTCGGCACAAGCTTATCGACACCCCCACCGAGCCCGCATCCACCGCGGCGCCCGTCCGCGCCTCGAACAAGCGTTCGCGGGACACTCCGTCGAACGCTTTACTCTGCAGACTGCTCCACAACCATGCGGAGGACACGTAGGGCGTCGTCGCATCCCCTGCCGCTATGGAAACCAAACTGTTCCTCGGTGCTTCGATAGCCTCTTGCACGCGCAAACCAAGAATGATACTGAACAGCTTGGCCATCACTGGGATGGTCGAGTTTGGTCTCTAGTTCGTCAACACCTTCTGGCCTGCTTTTTTAAATGACAAACAAGCGCTTTTGCTTCCATTCCGTTGGCACATTCATGCTTGAATGATGTCCGTGGGTAAGACCAGCCCCGCGTGTTTCGTACATAACAGTTCCGTGATCGATCCGTCGTCTGCCCCATGTCGCCAAGTCTTCATGCGCTGTAGTGCAAGGGGAACTTCTGGTGAGACCAGGGGCACAACCCTGTACTACACGCCTTCCTTCCAGACAACATGCGTGGTTCGAGCCGCCCGGGCTGTAGAGGTCCCCGGTAGAACTGGGCGAAGGCCTCTGCGATGTTCTCGCCGTCCGTGACTTCACAGCCTGAGTTGTCCCATACTGCTCCGACCACGTCAGCGCCATCGTGTAGGTATTGAGCTCGTTGCACAGACTTCAGCCCTTGCCCGAGCTCGGCGATATCGCTGATCTCGCTCGCTTGACGCGATTACCGCTGCCGACGAAGGTCCCTCCAGAGGCTCTTCAATAGTATCTTCTTCTCGTCGGGGTCGCGTTCCTCGCGCCTGTCCCGAAACGGATGCTGCATTTCTTCGCTGTTCCCATTTGGGCGTCAGCGCCGACTCTCTGGGGGCCTGGGTGCTGGGCTGCCTTCACCACATTGGCGTCCACCTCCATCACGGTGCATTGCCCCTGGGCGACGCCGTCGGTCAACAAGGCATGAAGCTCCGCTGGCTCACCGCACTCACCCTGATGAGGCTGCCACCCACGCATCGCCCGCGCCTTTATCCACGGATGGGCGCTCACTGATGTGGATAAGCGAACCAAAACAGTTCTGTGATCATCCTTTCCTTCCAAGTCTGCACACATCCTGGTTGCTCCTACGATGTTGGACCGCCCCGTTGGCACCAGAATATTATCAATTTGGCGTACAACGGAAGTGTTGTACAGTCTGTGCGTCCACAGCTCTTCCCAAGACGCCTGAAACTGCTGGAAACAAGCCAATCAGCCAATTGATGTCCACGCTCCTTCCGCACTCCAGTACCATGCGGACCACTAATACGGTGAACATCTGCCAACGTGTGTTTCCCAAGCACTGCATTCGCATCGACTGCGACTACCGTTGTCCTCCTCTTCTGTCCTGGCGCCTACCCCAGCAAACCCTTCAAGTCTAATGATGCCACGTCGTATTCGTCGGCGGAGTGCTCCGAGTGACAGAGATGAGCAGGTACAAAACACATTGCAAATCCATCTATAACAAAATCCCATGCGTCCGTCTTGGGGATAGCTACTCAAAAACGCCTTGTCGCCCCAGCCCGCGCCCACCTCCGATGAAGCAGCACCCCCACGCGCCGCTTGTTACGTGTAGACGGTGACCAAACTCCAAAATCATTCGGCATTGAGGCTGTAATGAGCATATCAAGCCTCACGTGTCTCCAAGAGGACCCGATTGAGGCCGAAAAGAGCGCAACGATCGCCATCAGTTCAGGAGCTCGAGCAAAACAAACATGCGCGGGATAAAAAAACGGGTTGCAGGGGGGAGGGGGTACCGAGGAAGGGGGAGTGTAAGGTGCTTGTGGCACGTAGGCCAAGAAGGGCCAGTAAAGGGCCGGTCGCTACAGGACCAGACAAGAACCGCATCATGGCTGACATGTACGCAGGAAGCTCTCAGCACTACCCCCGCCTCAACCCACCACTATATCGGAAGAGGGGGAGGCGACGAGGACGACGACGGGGAGGAGGGAGAGAGGGAGATGGAAGGCAGGGAAGCAGAGGAGGTGGTAGAGGTGGAGTTGAGGCTGAAGCTGGAACTGGAGGAGGCACGAGGAGCAGGAAGGAGGAGGAGGAGGGGAAGGCAGGAAGGGGACGGAGGAATATATGGTCCAGCGCTTGGCCCCCCCCCCCCACCCCCAATGCTGATGCCATTGGCCCCCCCCCCCCCCCGCGCGATGGTCCCCCCCACTCCCCCTGTGGGCGTGGCGTGGTGCTGCGCTGCGGTGCCCCCCCCCCCTGTGGATGTGGTGTGGTGCTGTGGTGGTTCACAAGTGGGCGTGGCGTGGTGCTGCGCTGCGGTGCCCCCCTCCCCCCCCTGTGGATGTGGTGTGGTGCTGTGGTGGTTCAGAGGTCGTCGTCGTCGTCGTCGTCGTCGTAGTCGTCGTCGTCGTCGTCGTCGTCGTCTTCGTCCTCGTCGTCCTCGTCGTCCTCGTCGTCGTCGTGATCGTCGTCATCGTCGTCGTCGTCATCGTCGTCGCCGTCGTCATCGTCGTCATCATCGTCGTCGCCGCCGCCGGCGTCGTCGCCGCCGCAGCCGTCGTCGTCGCCGCCGTCGCTGTCGTCGTCGCCGTCGTCGTAGTCGTCGCAGTCGTCGTCGTCGCCGCCGCCGTCGTCGTCGTCGTCGTCGTCTCTGGGACCATACCATCTGGGGGGGGGGGCCCGAGGAATCCTGGGACCATACCATCTGGGGGGGGGCCCGTGAACCCTCGACCCTGGATCATATATCCTCCGTCCTGCTGCTTCTCCTCCTGTGGGGGGGGATTTGGCAAGTAGGCCTGTCCACTTGTCGGAGCCGCCGCCAGTCTGGTCCTTGTCCCAGCTGTCCTGCGCCCCCGCCAGGGCGGAGGAGAAGGGAAGGAGGAGGAGGAGGAGGAGGAGGAGGAGGAGGAGGAGGGAGGGGAAGGAGGGAGGAGGAGAAGGAGCAGAAGGAGGCGGAGCAGGAGGAGGAGGAGGACGGTGGAAGAGGAGGGACAACGTCCTAGTCATCATCGTCACTATGACCACTATCATCACCATCACCACCATCAACATCATAATCAACAACCTCACAATCATCGTTGTCATCAGCAGAAGCAGCATCATCTGTAAAATCATCGTCATCAACATCATCATCAGCACCAGCATCATCACCATCATCATCATCATCATCATCATCATCATCATCATCATCATCATCATCATCATCATCATCATTAGCATCATCATCATCAGCAGCAGCAACAGCATCAGCATCATCATCCACGTAACCATCAGCAGCAGCAGCGTCCTCCTCAGCATCATCATCATCATCAGAATCAGCATTACCACCACCACCACCATCATCAGCATCATCATCATAATAATCATCATCATAATCATCATCATCATCATCATCATCACCATCATCATCATCATAATCCACATCATAAGCCTCATCACCATCAAGACCAGCACTTTAATCATCACACCCATATATCATAATATGATTACCGTCGTCGTCATCAGCATCCTAAACTCACCACCAGCATCCTCATCATCATCGAAAACATGATCATAACCCTCATCAGCAACAACACCATACTTGTCACCATAGTCATCACGATCAGCATCACCATCCTCATCACCATCGTCACCATCACCATCACCATCACCATCGTCATCGTCACCGTCATCATCGTCACCGTCGTCATCGTCATCGCCATCGTCACCATAATCACCAGCAGCACCACCACCACGCCCACTTGCAACATCATCACCATCGGTATCGTAATCGGGATCACCATCAGCAGCAGCAGCATCGGAAGCAACATCCAAATCATCATCGTCACCGTGACCATCGCCAACATGATCAGCATCGTCATCATCATCGTCGTCGCCACCAACAGCAATATCACCATCATCATCACCGCTATCCTCATCCGAATCATCATCCTCATCGGCAGCGGCAACAGAAGCACCATCAGCACCAGCACCGTCATCATCATGCGTCCTCCTCATTCTCCTCCCTGATCATCCCTCCTCACCCTCCAGAACTCCCCTGGGCAATCCTCTCGAACAAAACACGCCTAGACCCTCCCTAAAAACCTTCCCCCAAAACACCCCCCCCCACCTCCCGCTCCTCCTTTTCCTCCTCCGGTTTCTCGCCCCCCCCTCCCCCTGTGGAGCCCCACAATCCTGCTCCCGAACACCTTCAACCCACCCTGACCATCCCAAAACCCCTTCCTTGCCCCTGACTCCCGGTTTTCCGGCCCCTACCACGCCGCCTTATCCTCCCCCTCCACCTCCTCTTCCTCCTCCTCCTCCACCTCCTCCTCCTCCTCCTCATCCTCATCCTCCTCCTCCTCTTCCTCCTCCCCCTCTCCTCCTCCTCAATCTCCTCCTCCTCATCTTCTTCCTCTCCTCCTCCTCCTCCTCCTCCTCCTCCTCCTCCTCCTCCTCCTCCTCCGCCTCTCCCTCCTCCTCCTCCTCCTCCTCCTTTTCCTCCTCCCCCTCCTCTTTCTCCTCCTCCTCCTCCTGTTCCTCTCCTCCCCCTCCTCCTCGCAGGAGACAACCCACGCCCTCGACGCGTTTCGCGCGACGTGGGCCCCCAGAGCGGGGCTAGCTTTTCATCCTGAGCCGCCCGCTTCCCCAGACATTGCCTGCACAGAGCGCAGGCAGCGTCCGGGGAGACAACCCCCCGCAGGGCCCACACAGCCACATATACATGCGTACATATACACAAATTCATACACCCTTGATCCTTGCACTGAGGTAGGGCCATAGAAGGGCGAGGAGGACGAGGAGGAGGAGGAAGAGGTGGAGGAGGAGGAGGAGGAGGAGGAAGAGGAGGAGGCGGGAGAGCATGAGCGGAGTAGGCGAACGAGTGAGTAGTGAGGGGCGAGTAAGCGGAGGAATGGGTACGATTACCATGTAATTGTCTGATCGCTTTAAATAATTCAGGGTTGCCCGTCCTGCGGTTGAACTCGCGCTGCGTCACGTTCGCATCGCAGGTATGCGTCAATTGCGCAGATACATGCGAGTTATTTTGTGCGTGTGCTTCGTATGAGTACAACGTCGCCCTGCATGTGATGTGTTTCGAAGTTTTAGGCCGACGGTGTTTTATTGTCAGTGTTCCGTCCTGTAATTGAATTGCTTGAAACGGTTCGCGTTGCAGTGAATATTGGCCTACCACTGCGGTGACGTAAAGCTCCTTGAATTGTTCAGATGCGCGTGGCGCGGGGCAGGGGGGTTCTGCGGGCGTCTGGTGACGCGCGCCAATGTGCTCGGCACTGCGGCCATGGTAATGAATTGCTCGAGGTCAGCGGCGGCCGTCTCCATCGCGTCCATGGCGACGACGTCGGCGAGCCTCGATGCGATGACGACGGTCCCGATCGTGACAACGATGGCAACCACTTTCGGGAAGATCATGGCCATGGCGACTGCCATGATGGTCATAAAACAACATTAGGATGATCATGATGATAACTCCCCCCATCACCCCCTGGACTCGTAGCGAAGACGCGCTGTCGGGGCGGGGCGGGACTTGGGCGCGCCCTGGGGGCTGATTAATATTGGTTCACCAAATCAAAATGTTAGAAATCCCGTCTGTAAAGAATAGGTCGGGGCGAAGACTCGCCCCCATGGCAAGTCCCGCCCCGCGAGCTTTCAAGTCCTGGAACATCCCCAGGCGACCTCGCGCAATTTAAGGAAACCTGACTGCCCCTGATATATATATATGTGTATAGATTAGTTGTTTCGCTTCGTGTCTTGGATGCTGCGGCCTTGTACAATTTTGCATGTCAACTGGCATTCCAGATCTTCGTCGATGTTCTTATCTTGATGTGGCCCCGCCCCGCATAAGATGTATCGTACTTGGCCGTACAGATTCGGATACCGGCTGCGATGAGTATCATGTGTTTGTCGTGTTATTTGAATGATTCAGGGTTGCCCGCAATGAGTTGAACCCGTGCTAGATAAAGTTCGAACGGTAGTTGCGCGTCCACTGCTTGCTCATGTTGTCTCGGTGCCGTCCTGTCTGTGAGATTGTTTGCTGTGTGTGTTTCGTATGAGTATGTCGCCGTCCTGTGTTTGAGCTGCTTCCAAACTGCATGTCGGTATGATTATGACAAGTGTGTCCCTCCCTCTAATTTAGTTTGTTGGACTCCCCCCGTTGCCCGTGGCTGACGGCGAAAGACGAGGAGAAACAGGACGGAAAATCGGAGACAGAGACGACGAGGAGGAGCACGGCAAGGAGGGGCGCTTGTCCAGTGCCATGCCAAACGACAGCGGACGTCGCTGCCTTTGCCACGTAGCAACCCCTGCGAACCCCAAGGAGGGAGAGGGAAAGGAGGGAGGCGCGGGAGGAGCGACGCGAGGCCACTAGGCCCCCCCGCGGGTGAGCCCAGGTAGAATCAGAGCCGGCCCACCTGGGCCGCCTGCGCAGGACTGGACCAGAGGGGAGGTCGCCGAAACAGAAGGATAGTCCCGTGGCCAAATTGGAGCACGTTTGGAGGCCTCTTGAGAAGTGTTGGGTCGAATTCGGGAGCGTCTGGAGGCGTCTTCAAGGACCTCCTGGGCTCTTTCGAGGGCCCCATGGGCTGTTCTCGTGCCCTCTTCGTCCGCCAGGGGGCCGTGAAGTGGGTTCTGGAGTCTTGAAGGGGCTCCCAGCGGGCACTTCTGACAGCTTTATCATGCTCTGGTCATGTGCTTCGGAGCATTTTGGGCGTCTCTGGGACCCATGGGGCTTCGTCGGGGCCTTGGTGAGCTCCCAGCGGTCACTTCTGACAGCTTTATCATGTTCTGGTCATGTGCTTCGGAGCATTTTGGGGCGTCTCTGGGACCCGGGGGGCTTCGTCGGGGCCCTGGTGAGCTCGTCTCGGGGGCCGCCTGCGGGTGACCTCGGAGGCGTTATGGTTTCCCGGGTGGTCACGACAAGGGATAACGGCGCACTGGTCGGCATAACGGCCATCCAAAAAATATCGTGGATTTTAGCGTTTGGAAACCGATGGGGAGCCTCTCGCAGGCCTCGTGGGGGCGTCGGGGTTTCTTTTGGCCTCTTGGGGCCTATTGCGGGCCAATTCGGCACGTGTTGGGGCCTCCCTTTTTCCCAACCATCCTGTGGTGTTGGGTCCTCGCTTTGGAGAGACAGCGCCCCGCGCCACTCCTCCTTCTATTCCCTCTTCCTATAAACACCTCCTCCCTGTCGCACCCCGAGACAGGTCGGTAGGGCGGGTCGGGCGATTAGTTTGAGAGTTCCTGACCATGCTTGACCTGAAGCCTGAAACTAACAACAGCTTCACGGATGGAGGGCGGGTCGTTTTCAAAATATTGATCTCGCTTTAGCGCCGCGCACACTCGTCTTCAAAGTTTGTGAGAGCTGCACGGATGGAAGGCTTGTTGTCAAGGCGCGGCTCTCGCCTCATTCGTTTTAACAGTGTACAACAAATTCACGGGTTCTTGCGACTCACGTCCAAGAAACGGTGTTTTGGCACGATGTAGGAGTGCGAGGGCGCGAGAGTCTCGTTGATTCGCGGAATGGGCGTCCCAGATGTCGTGTTTTTGAAGGATTTAGGACCGTTAGGAAGCAGCAGTAGCGTTGACTCTTAGCGCGAAAGTCCCAGGAATGGTGTTTTGGCACGGTCGGCGATGTTCCAACGGGGCTCTGAAATTTAACCCTTGTAGGAGCCTGTGAAGAGGGAGCTTGGAGGAAAGGCTCACTGCAACATCATTGGTTAATCTTGGGTTTACACTGATTCTTCCCCCTCCCCCTTATCCCCCCTCTCATCCCTGCCTCTGTCCTCAGTATGCCCCTGTTTCGGCACACCCTCACACGATTCATGGCCCCATAAGAAGCTCCACCCAAGGCCCCAGAGGCCCGGTTCGCATATGGCCGCCCCACCCATGTCGACACACCCCTCTCGCACTTTGTAGCCCCATAGGGCGCTCCACCTAAGGCCCCGATAGCCGTGTTCGCATTTGGCCGCCCCAACCCATGTCGGCGCACCACTCACGCGCTTCGTGGCCCGAAAGAAAGTTCCACCTGAGGCCTCAGTGGCAATGTTGGCGCGTGGCCGCCCCATCCACTTCGGCACGCACCTCACGCTCTTCGTGGCCTCACAAGGAGCTCCACCTAAGGCCCCAATGCACATGTTCTCATGTAGCCGCCACACTCGGCACACCCGTCACACGTTTCGTGGCCTTATTGGGGGCTCCACCTAAGGCCCCCGTGACCATGTTCGCGCTTGGCCGCCCCATCAATTTCGACACACCCCTCACACGCTTCGTGGCCCAATTTCGACACACCCCTCACGCGCTTCGTGGCCCCATAAGGAGCCCCACCTGAGGCTACAATGGCCACGTTGGAATGTGGCCGCCACACTCTTTTCCGGCACACCTCTCACGCACTTCGTGGTCCCATCGGGAGCTCCACCTGAGGCCCAAGTTGCCATGTCCGGATGTGACCGCCACACCCTTTTCCGGCACACCTCTCACGCGCTTCGTGGCCCCATAGGGAGCTCTACCTAAGCCCCAAGTTGCCATGTCCGTGTGTGTGACCGCCACGACCATTTCCGGCACACTCACGCGCTTCGTGGCCAAATAGGGAACTCCACCTAAGGCCCAAGTGGTCATGTTCGCATGTGACCGCCACAACCATTTCGGCACACCTCTCACGCGCTTCGTGGCCCCAGCGGGAGCTCCACGTAAGGCCCCAGTGGCCATGTCCGTGTGTGGCCGCCACACCCGTGTCGACACACCCCTCTCGCGCTTCGTGGCCCCGTAGGGAGCTGCACCTAAAGCCCCCGTGGCGGCGTTCGCAAGTGGGCGTCACGCCCGTCTCGGCACACACACCCTTGACCCGCTTCGTGGCCCCATGGGGAGTTCTACCGAAGGCCCCAGTGGCGGCGTTCGCAGGTGAGCGTCACGGCCGTTTCAGCATACCCCTCACTTGCTTCGTGGCCCCATAGGGAGGTCCACCAAAGGCCAGTGCCGACGTTCGCATGTGGGCGCCACGTCCGTTTCGGCACACCCCTCAGGCGTTTTGCAGCCCCATAGGGAGCTTCACTGAAGGCCCCAGTGCCCCAGTGCCAGGGCCCGCGAGCCACGCTTCGTGGCCCTATGAGGAGCTCCACCTAAGGCCCCAGCAGTGGCAGCGCCCGCATGGCGGCCCCGCCCCATTTCGGCACACCCCTCACACGCGCTGTGGCCCAATAGGGGGATCTGCCTCAGGCCCCAGTGGCAGCGCCCGCATGGTGGCCTCGCCCCATTTCGGCGCAGCCTTCACACGCTTCGTGGATCCATAAGGAAATCCACCGCAGGCGATACCCACTTCGACGGTACTCACAACTGCATATGCTTGGGTCCTTCGCCTGGATAAGTTTTACATGCCACGTGTGATGGTGGGCCCTGAGATCACAGACTGTGGGCGCATTGAACATTGCCAGATATTGATTCCCTGAAGCGTTCCAAACCCTCCTAACCCCAGATTCCTTCCCAACCCAAGCGTCTTCTACGTAAAATCCTTCCCAACCCCGACACCCTTCACAACCAAGCGTTTTCTATGCAAAATCCTTCCCGAACCCAGAACCCTTCCCAATCAAATCGCTTTCTTTGCAAAATCCTTCCCAAATCTAAATTCCGTCACAACCCAAACGCTGCTTCTGCTGCAGCCCTTGCCAACTCCAAATCCTGATACTGCGCAGTTACACGAAGAACAAATGTTGAAACAATGTGTCCCGTAATCCAACGTTTTTTCCTGCTGCTACCGGTCATTCACAGGGACCTGCGCACAAATTGAACCATCCGTGCCCTGGTTCGCCTGTGCCAGGATGGCTCCTGCTTCGTAATGTGTACAACCAAAAGGAAGTCGCGGCAGATATACAGAAAAAGTGAAACGTGAAAAAGAATGTACGAGCTGCACGTATTATGCTCGTCTGGATGGTCTCAGATCCCTCTGACACTCTTGGGCCTCCGTAGTACCAAAATGGTCACATGCCTGATGCATTCTCCTCCTCCTCCGCCCCCTCCTCCTCCTGCTCCTCCTTCTCCTCCTGCTCCTCCTTCTCCTCCTGCTCCTCCTCCTCCTCCCTCCGCCCCCTCCTCCTCCTGCTCCTGCTCCTCCTCCTCCTCCTCCTCCTCCTCCTCCTCCTCCTCCTCCTCCTCCACCTCCTCTGCACCTCCACATGCACCCTTCCACTCCTTGCGCGCGCTGCCTCGCGCGTGGCAGGAGCGTCCCTCCACGTAGAAGGAGGGAGATGCGCCGGAAAATCGCCGCAGAAGCGCGCTGACTACGGGCCGACTCCGGCACTCGCGGTCGCCGCGGCGCCGCGGATAAGCACGCGCCACGCGAGGTCCCCGACGGCGTTGGGCAGCACGCCCTCGGACTCCCACTCGCCCGCTTGTCCCCGAGCGCCCTCCACAGTGCTCGCCGCCCCCTCGGCGCTCGCCATGTCCAGGGCCTCGAGGGCGCAGCCTCCGTCGGCCTCGTGCTCGCACACCGTCCGCACGGAAGGCGTGCTCGCTCTCGCCCACTGCTCGCGCCACGCCCATCCTCGAGAGCTCATGCTCCGAGTCGACCTCGACGCTCGCTGAGTCGACAACGACGCTCGCAGCGACCTGGCGCTCAGCGCGTCCTCGGCGCTCGCCACGGCATGAGCGTCGAGGGCGTCCTCGTCGATGGCCTCGTGCCGCGCCGCCTCCTGCTGGTGGCACGCGACGAGCGCGATCTGCGCGGGCCCCACTCCAGGGGGCAGAGGCCGGCGGAAAACGTGCTCGTCTGCCCGTGCCACCGCGAAAAGCACGCGGATGGCGTGGAGAAGTTGCCGCGCCTCCAGCGGGTCCATTTTCTCCTCGCATGCAGCCAGGAGGGCCTTCTTCGTGCACGGATCCTGCTGGAGCAGAGCCTGCAGGTAGCGTTTTGCCTCCTCGCCATCGGCGGCCGCGTCCTGGAAGCCAAGAGAAGCGACGCACCTGCGAAGACGAGCAGAACTGACCCACACCCTCATGAGAGCAGCATTTGCCCGCTCTGGAAGGACGGCCGTAACGAGGGTGAGGCAGACAAATGCCGCCACAGCCAGGGGCATCAACGACGTCGGCAGCAAGACCAGCAACAAGATGAGCTCCCGTGCTGCGGTTGTCTTTTCTGTAAGCGCCCCTGCCGCCGATAGCAGTATCAACTGCGACGCCGTCAGCGAGATGTCCAGCCGATGCAGCGGCAGCTCCTCGTGGGGCTGCATGGCGAGGACGCTCATCAAGTAGACTGCAAGAACACAGGAGAGGGCGATGCTTGTTACAGCCACATCTTTCCCGATTGTTGCGTTGACCACAACTGGCAGGGATGCGAGGGTCAAGTCCTTGACTACCTCAACTAGCGGCCACCAATATGTCGACCTCCTGGCCCCACTATAAATATTTTCGAAGCACGCCTTGAACATCGGACCTCTTCCCCGACCACGAGAAATCTCATAAACCATGAAAACAAGAGGACTGGAGGTGACGATTGCGTTGATCAACAGCATGGCTACAGCCCAAGGTTGCAACCTTAGGTATCGAGAGCCCGCGCAGCTCTCTGCTCTGTGCACATTGATTGTCACTGCCCCGCTCTTGTGCTCGAAGCAATCGAAAAAGATCAAGCTTCGACTGAAGAAAGTAATCAAACAAGTGTACCACACCACAATGACCGCTCCTACGACTGATTCCCATCTAAGCCTCTGCACAGAGCACCGCCCGGCAGAGAGCATGGGCGTCAACCACGAGAGAAAATTCGCCAGCCCAACAGGCCAGAGCCATGCTAAAATCTCAAGTAACTGGTAAACAATATTTCTAGTTCGCGCGCGCGGGGCGGCCGAGCAGGTCCCCAGCTAATTCCTATCAGAGATGGTTCTGGTCCTGGGCGCCGCCCTCGGGGCCTCCCAAGAGCACCAAGATCGGTCCTAAGGCCCCCAAGAGGCCCTCTAAATGGTCCTACGGGCCTCCGGACACGACAAGGTCGCTCCAGGACGCCCAAGATGGCCCCCAGACGGCCCAAGGGGCCGCAAAGAAGCCCCAAGAGCGCTCCAGGAGGAGCCCAACGAGGGCCAAAAGAAGCAAACATCGTTGATTATCTTTTGTGTTACTATGTTTTTCGCGTTCTCGCATTTTCGGGCTTCCGACGCTCCAAGGCGGCCCCAGAGGCCCCCAAGACCGCACCAAGACGGCCCGAGAGGCCCCCAAGAGGGCCCCAAGACGGTCCAAGAGGGCTCCAAAACGGCCCCAGAGGCCCAAGATCGCCCAAGAGGGTCCCAAGACGGCCCCAAGAGGGGCTCAAGAAGGTTAACACGAGCCGACGATGCGAGCCTTCCGCCCCAAGAGGCCCCAAGGAGGCCCAAGATGCCCCCAAGAGAGCCCAGGAGGTCGCCTGGAGGTCGCCTGGAGGCCCCGCGAGGCCCCCAAGAGGCCCAAGAAGCCCCAAGAGGCTCCCCACACGGTCCCCAAGAGGTCCCAAGAGGCCACGAACGCGCAGGCAAACGCCTGCGATGGCACAAAACGGGCCGGCGGAATGAGCGAAGCGATGATATTGTGTAAGCCAAAGGCGATCCACGCCAGTAGAAATAAGAACCACGGCAAGAGCCACGTGACAAGGAGCGACGTGACAAGTTGATCTCCGATCAGACAATCCAAATCAAGCGCATCTTCCAAAGCCTCGAACGAGAAATTCAGTACCCAGGTCCCGAAGAACTCCAGAAACTCTGGCAAACGAACGCTGAGGTTAAACTGGCCGATGATGCCAAGCACCTGCAACTGATTTGCGACTTGCCCGAGGATATTTTTGGCGAGCCTCACATGCTTTCGCGCATCCATCGCCGTGACAGAGTTCAAGCGCATGACCCCAACGTAGAAGATCACGATTCCAATAATAGTCACAAGCGAAAGCATGACGGATCTGTCTCTGTTACAAGACTGGCACTTTCCTGTCTGCGAGCCTTCGAACCCCTCGACGCATAGACTACACGCTACACCTGTCCGCGTCTCCAAACATTGGTTCTGACCCCCGGCGCCTGGCAAACAAAGATCGTCAGACACGCACTGATAGATGGAGTTCCCTTGAAAGTCCTGCAAGTCCACAACTTCTTGAGACCAGAAGCCGGGTCTAAGTTCTGGGGGTAGGGTACTTTTGGACGAATCGCTCCAGCTGCAAACCTCAGCATCCCCATCGCATGCTACGCAACTCTTTGAGACCCTATCTAAAAAGAAGTCATCGGCACACCCGCAACCGTCAGTATAAGGAACCAAGCCCGTGTATTCGCCGCCGTACTGCTCCAGAGCACAGACGCACTCTTCCAGAGTTGCCTCGGAGTCGGTTGTCGTCATGAAAGGTGGGCAGGGTGCGCAAGAACCGTTGATGCCATCTTCCCTGTAGTAGCCGCGACTGCAGAGGCAATCACTTTCCGTCGCTGCTGC
Organism: Prorocentrum cordatum; assembly: GCA_963575745.1. Lineage (NCBI taxonomy): Eukaryota > Dinophyceae > Prorocentrales > Prorocentraceae > Prorocentrum > Prorocentrum cordatum. The sequence continues at coordinate 437,478 of CAUYUJ010018071.1, forward strand.
TTGCTCGCTCTCGGAGTTGTTAGGACAAGTAAGAGGACTCGCGAGCCCGAGGGGACAATACGAGTTGGGCAGACACCAAGCGCACCGGGCAGTTTGGCTGTCATAATACTTGCCGGCACCGCACATGCATCCTTGCAGCTCGTCATGGCTGGAGTTGGAAAGAAGATTGAGCATAATTCTGTCGGCTTCGAGGAGGCACAGACCCTGATTGTCAAGAATGTGTACCTGGCTGCCCACGTAACCCCATCCAGCAAACAAGCGTTCGAAACCCGAAATCGATTCGAGCTGAGAGTTGCCCTTAATAGCGAAGATCCCATACACGCCACTAACAACGCCGAAACCCGAAATGTCCTGCAGCGCGATGTTGCTTTCGATGGAGACATCCCCGAGCACAAACCAAAGCCCTTCGAAACCAGAGATGTCTTGGAGCGCGTCGTTGTGAGCGATATGGAGGTCCCCCTGCAATTCACGGAGCTGGCGAAACCCCGAGACATCCTGCAGCGCGTCGTTGTAAACGACGTCGAGACTGTAGACTGTGAAGTGGCCGAAGCCCGAGATGCCTTGGAGCGCGCTGTTGTAGCCGATAAATATCGAGAGCGAAATAGGTGGCCCAAGTGAAAAGAGCACTTCGAGCTGGAAGCCCGAGATGTCTTGGAGTCCAACGTTTCTGTTGATCCAAATGCGATTCCCGACGTTCTGGAGTGCGTTGAAGCCCGAGATGTCCTGGAGACCAGCGTTCTCGATGATAGACAAGTCGAACCCAACAGACACGAGCCAATTGAAACCCGAAATGTCCTCGAGCGCGCCGTTCTGGTCGATCGATAGGCTACTCATCACAATCCCAAGCTGGTCGAAGCCCGAAATGCGTTGGAGCGCAACGTTACCAGAGATGTGCATCAAGTTCCCGACGGTCGCGAGCTGGTCGAAACCAGAAATGTCTTGGAGCGCGTCGTTGGAAAGGATGTTGAAATCCGCCGACCCCTTTGGAGTTCCTCGGCGTGTGAAATGTTTCCCCTCCCCTCCCCCTCCCCCCCAAGGCCCTGCCCAGTCGGTTTGGAATCGGGTGGGGGGGCCCTGGGGCCCATCTGACAGCGCCCCCCCCCCCCCCTGTCAACGATCAAAGGGGGGGGGGGCGCGGGGTGACAGTGGGCCCCAGTCTACGGACCCACTGCGCGCGGGCTGGGCGCGTCACGGGGGGGGGGGCCTGGACGCCCGTTTGACAGTACGCCCCACTGTCAAACGGGCTCGGCACGGACGGTCGGGAGGGGGGGCGGCTGGTGGGGGCCCTTGACAGTGGGCCCCACTGTCAATGGGTTCACAGTGCGCTGTCGCTCGGGGAGGGGGGGGCGTCCTGGTGGCCTACTTGCGACGGATCCCT
>CAUYUJ010018071.1:438955-451455 GCA_963575745.1 Prorocentrum cordatum
TCCTGGGAGCGGCTGTGGGGCCTCGGCGAGCCATGAAGAAGGGAAGTGGCGCAAGTACTGAAACCGGTGATATTCCGAATGGCTTTTCCCAACCATTCTGCGGTCTTGGGGCTTCGTGTTCAACCAGGGGCGCCCCGCGTCCTGTTCTCTCCTCTCCTCTCCTCTCCTCTCTCCTCTCTCCTCTCCTCCTCCCCCTCCCCCCTCCTGCCATCCGTGCCTCTGCCCTCGGCATGCACATTCCGGCACACCCCTCACACGCATCGGGGCCCCACGTGGAGCTCCACCGAAGGCCCACATGGCAGCGCCCGCCTGGCGGCACCGCACCCATTTCGGCACACCCACCACACGCTGCGTGGCCCTGCATGGAGCTCCACCGGAGGCCCACATGGCCGCGCACGCACGGCGGCGACGCACCCACTCCGGCACACCCCCACTCACCACTAGCGCTTCGCGACCCCTCAGGGAGCTCCACCGAAGGGCCCAGATGGCAGCGCCCGCATGGCGGCACAGCACCGTTTCGGCAAACATCCCCCACATGTTTCGTGCCCCATGCCCATGAGACCTCGAGCCAGCACCAGCTGCCGCCCAGGCGGACGAAGCCTCCGGCGACAGCAGAGGTGCGACCCCGCCCTGCGGCCCTCAAGACTGAGCGATAAGTTTGAAAGCGTCTTCGTACCTGTGACTTCCCTGCATGTCCAGCCTGACCTCGGACATAAAAAAAAACATATAGGCGATGCTGTTGCATCCGTGTCTTGAGGAGTTCTAATTTGAGCATGCCGCCCTCCTCGATACCGTAAGGCGACAATTCACAGCGCATCCGCAACGTGCGGACATTCCAAAAAACAATACGACGCTCATGCTAACGATGTCTCCAGTGTGAGGCAGAGGCAGGCCCGCTCTCTGCCGGCCCTGCGTGTGTGCAGAACCTCGCTTGCGTTCCCGGGCGACCCAGCATCGGATGCGTCGAAACAGCTCCAGAACCTAAGAACACGACTTACCACACATTGAAGTCTCTGATGTGAGTGTGGCTCATCGGGCCCCAGGCATGAAGGGGCCCCGGGACACACAAATAAATAGACACAAACAACAGGATTCCCCATATTGCTCCATATGTTCTGGGTTTTTGTCTTCCCCCCCACCCCCACTTCCCATATTCCCCCATGTTTTCTGACGAAATCGACGATGAATTGGGTCCAGCATTTCGTGTATTCCACTAGAGAGGGAGGCCGAGGAGGAGGAAGAGGAGGAGGATGGGGAGCTGTAGCAGCACTTGCAGGAGCTCCCCAGTTCCATTTTCAGTTCCAGCTCCAGCTCCAGCTCCAGCTCAGTTCCAGCTCAAGCCCCAGATCCAGCTCCAGCCCAGCTCTAGCCCTAGCCCCATGAAACATGAGGAGCTCTTCGTTCCTGCTGAAACCGATGAGCCCCGCATGCTGCTCAAACTCCATGAGGCATGTGACCGTGTGACCCTCATGAACAATACAAAATTTCGTGCCCCCTAGGGGGACCTTCCAGACCCGTGGAGCCCGCCACCTCTAAAAGCTCTGGGACCGCGCCGCCTCATTCCCCCATTCCCAAATAACTACAATGGCGGTCACAGCGCACTTCGCTGGCGCCATGCGGCCAAGATTGTAATGGCGAAGCGTAGCGAGCCAGCAACATCTGGTGTAATAGTACCTACATGCATGCATGCCCATACCAACATACATGCATGCACACATACATACCTACCTATATACGTACATGCATACATACATACATACATACATACATGCATGCATACATACATACATACATACATACATACATACATACATACATACATACATACATACATCATGCATGCATGCATGCATGCATGCATGCGTGCATACGTGCATGTATATAGTCATGCGTGCATGCATGCATACAGATATACACTATTACATGTATACATACATACATACATACATACATACATACATACATACATACATACATACATACATACATAATAGAGGCATGCAAGCACACATACATATATGCATACATACATACGTACATACATGCATGCATGCATACAGACATACATACATACATGCATTGATACATACATTCATACATCCATACATCCATACATCCATACAACCATACATCCATACATCCGTCCCTAGATACATAGATACATCCGTGCATACATACATGCATGCATACATACATACCCACTTATCTACCGACCGACCAACCTACACATCGACCCACATGCACAAAGACCTACGTACATGCATACATACATATGATCATACATGCATCTATGCATGCATACATGCATACATGCATGCAGGCAGGTATCAATGCATGGATATATACATAATTACATACATACATACACGCAGATCTGCATGTATGCATACATGCATGCATGCATACACCAACATGCACATATACACACACATATATATATACACATACATACACGCGGTCATACATACATACATACATACATACACGCATGCATGCATACATGCAGATCATGTGTACATGTATGCATGCAGAAATACATGCATACCTCGACATATACATGTGCATAGACTGTGCATATACCTAGACATGCATACATATACATAAACATACATATTATAGACATATGTACATGCGTACATGCATACATGAATGCATATATGCATGCATGTGTAATTACGTGCATACATGCATGCACGCATGCATACATGCCTACATACATACATACGTGCATGCACGCATGCATGCTTGCATACATACATGCATACATACATGCATACAGATAGACATACATACGCACACATACATACATATATGCATGCTTACATACATACATACATGCATGCATACATACCTGCATGTATACATGCGAACGTGCATGCATGCATGCAAACATACATACAGGCATACATACAAGTGTGTGTATGAATTCCTGAGTTTGCTTCATCCTGATTTCACTTGCGCTGCAAGTCGCAAGCCCTGTCTGCTGCAGCCGGCCGTGGGCGCGTTGGTTCCCTGTGCCTTGGTGCTCTGTGGCGTGTGCCCTGCGTCTGCCGCAGCTGGCCGGCGGCGCGCTGGCGCACTCCATGGCTGGCGCCTCGCGGCGTCCTGTTTGCCGCAGCCCACTGCGGGTGTGCGCCGGCGCCCGACGCGCTGGTGCCGTGTGCGTTGGTGCCTTATGGGTCGTGGATCGCCACAGGCCGCTGTTGGCACGCGGGTGCCCCACGCTTGGTGCCCTGTGCGTTGGCGCCCCGTGGGTCCTTGCTTGCCGCAGGCCGCCGTTGGCACGCGGGTGCCCCACGGTTGGTGCCCTGTGCGCTGGTGCCCAATGGCTGGGTATCAAATCCGCTTCCCCTTATGGCGGCTAGAACCGCTCCCATCGATGAGCCGCTGCTACCCCCAGGCGACGCGCACGAGCACGGGCTCGTACCACTCTGAAGCTCGACAGCGGCAGTGCTCGATAGAGGAGGCCTATGGGCCATTGCTTGCCACAGCCCATTGTTGGCACGCTGGTGCCCCCGGGTTGGTGCCCTGTGCGTTGGTGCACTGTGGCTGGTGCTCTCACGCGCTGACCCCCACAGGGTGCCCTGCAGCGGCCTAGTGGACGGCGCCACGTGATTGGTGCCCTATGGCTGGGTGCCCTGTGGCTGGCGCGCGCGTCCAGACGGCACAGAATCGAGGTCAGTGGTCCGCGCGCGGGCATGGTGCAACAATGAACAGGAACGTAAGAAGAACGAGAACGGCAACAAAAGCACAGCACCCACTCCCCCCCCTCCCCACTCCAGACAAGATGAAAAAACGCCATGTCTTCACTATGCCTAGGAGCACAAGCGTCGGCCACCATCACAAACGCTGGATACGGAAAGGCGGGGCCTTCCGGACCACGGCAAAAACCCCGGCCACGAGCAGGCCCCCCCGACCCAGATCAGAGGAGCGGTCGGAAAACCAGAGCCCAACCCTGAGCCCAAAAGTGGTCCTCATTTCAGCGCCTTGACTGTATGGGACGGGGGCGACGACGACGACGACAAACCGACGACGACGACGACGACGACGACGACGACGACGACGACGACGACAGACGACGACGACGACGACGACGACGACGACGACGAGGTGTGGCCCCCAAGAGGACCGGGCGAGCGCCGCGTCCTTCGCGCCCCACTTGTCCTTGGAGGCGCCCCACTTGTCTGCCTGTCCGACGCGAGCTCGCGCCCTATCCGCGTCGCTCCTGTTCATTATCCTCCTCCCCGTCCTCCTCCCCCTCCTCCTCCTCCTCCTCCTCCTCCTCCTCCTCCTCCTCTTATTCCTCCTCATCCTCCTCATTCTCCTGCGCATCATCATGATCATCATCACCATCATCAGCATCATCATCGTCATCGTCATCGCCATCGCAATCATCATCAGCAGCAGCATCACCATCGCCAGCGTCATCGCCATCGTCATCGTCCACGTCATCGTGAGCACCAATATCATCATCAACATCAGCATCCGCATCAGCATCAGCATCAGTATCCATCCGTATCATCTGTATCATCATCATCATCATCATCATGATCATCATCATCATCATCATCATCATCATCATCATCATCATCATCATCAGCAGCAGCATCATCACCATCATCAGCATTGCCATCACCATCACCATCACCATCACCACCGACAGCTGCATCAGCTGCTGCTCCTCCACATCCCCCTCCCAGCCCCCTCACACCCCCATGGCATGTCCTCCTCATCCTCTTCCTCCTCATACCCCTCATCCCTCTGATAATCATGCCCATCATCACCATCCTGAAAACCCGCATCCTCTTCATGAAGAAAGAACCGAGGTGGATCTACACACATATATATAGGTACTAGAACCACGCGCGCGCTTCGCACGCGCTGAGGTTCCAGCGAGCTCCAGTTGTAGTCTAAAGTGTTCGGCATCGGAGGATATATATATATATATATATGAAAATTGTCACAAGGATCGTGCACCTCAGAGAGTTCCACCTGAGCCCCTCAGACGGGCTTGGCTGAGGGTCACCCCGCCCATGCCGGCACACCCCTCGCAGGCATCGCGTCCCACAGGGAGACCCACTTAATTACGTCACCAGAGACGAGGTTCGCACAATGGCACACCCCTCACGCGGACCGTGCCCCGCAAGTAAATTCATTTGCGGCACCAGAGAGGAGAGCTTCATAAAATCGCCCCGCTCACTTCGGCACTCTTCGCACACGTATCGTGGCCCGCTAGGACATCCACGGACGGCCCCAAAGACAAGGTTCGCATCCCGCCATCCCGCCTACTTCGGCACACCTCGCACACGGATCGTAATCATGGCCCACAGGGATCTCCACCCACGGCCCAAGAGGCAGGGTTCGCACTGCGCCCCCCCCGGTCATTGCGGCACACCCCATGACGTGGATCGTGCCCACAAGGAGCACCACCTAAAGGCCCAGAAGGTTCGTACAACGCCCCCCCCGCCCATGTTGGCACACCTGTCACCCGAATCATGCCCCAGAATAGGCATATTTCGGAACATGCCTGGCACGGGGCGTGCCCAGAGGAGGTCCACCTGCGGCCTCAGTTTGGCCTCTTGGAGCCCTCCTGGGAGTGCTTTGGCAGGCCTCTTGGGACGTCTCGGAGCCTTCTAGGACCGTCTCGGGGCTTGGACCGTCTTGGGCGACTCTGGCCTTCTTGGGCCGTCTTGGGCGTCGTCTTGGGGCCAACTTGGGCCGTTTTGGGCGCCTCTTGGGCCGCCTAGGCGCCCTCTTGGTCCGTCTTGGAGGCCTCATGGGATCCTCCGGGGCCATCTTGGGGGACTCTTGGGAGCCTCTTGGACCGTCTTCACAACCGTGAAGGCTGCAAAGGCGCACATGCTAAAAATGTAAGTTCCCTCTTGGGAATTACATGATTTTGGCCTCTTGAGGCCCTCTTGGGAGTGCTTTGGGAGCCTTCTTGGAGCGTCTTGGGGCCTTGTTGGGCCGTGTTGGGCAACTCGAGGCCTTCTTGCGCCGTCTTGGGGGCATCTTGGAACCCTTGTGGTTCGTTTTGGCACCCTCTTGGCCTCTCCGGGCCGCCTCTGGAGAGCGAAACGGGGGGGCGTCAGCGAGCGAATTAAAATTGTTGCGGGCTGGGCTGGCCCAGGCCAGGGGGGGCTACTCATACATTTTATGTGCATCTAGATACACATATACATACATACATACATACATACATACATACATGCACGCATGCATGCATACATACATACATACATACAGACATACATACATAAATGCAGACAGACAGACTGGCTGACAGATATACATACATACATACATACATACATACATACATACATACATACATACATACATACATACATACATACATACATACATACATACATGCCACCCCTAAACCGAGCCCCCCCCCCCCCAAGGACGCCCCAGACGCCCTTTCGGACGTCCTGGCGGCCCCCTGGACGCCCTTGGAAAAAAAGTCCACTGGCCCTCCCGGGCCTCCCAGGGCGCCTTGCCGAGCCTTGCGAGCAGACTCAAAGCGATCAGATGGGCCACCGGAGAGGCGCAAGAGATACCCAAGACAGCACAAGAGCGCTCCAAGAGGAACATTGATGGTCTGAAGACGGCCCAAGAGGCCCCCAAAACGCCCCAAGAGGCCCTTAAGAGAGCCCCGAAGAAGCAAACGTCGTCCCATTCCTTTGGGGAAATATTTTGTTTAGCATATCCGCTTGGTGGGTCTTGGCAGCGTCCAAGACGGCCCGATGGGCCCCCGATATCACCCCAAGACGGCCCAAGAGGCCCCCTGAGGGTTTGAAGACGGCCCAAGAGGGCCCAGGTCTGCCCCAGAGAGCCCCGAGACTGCCCACGAGAAGCCCAAGATGCCCCCAAAAGGTTCCCAAGAGAGACCCACGAAAACCATGGGAGACCCCCACGAAGGCCCTTGGAGGCCCCCAAGAGGGCCTGAGATGGCTTCAGAAGACCGCTGGAGGGCCCCAGCCCCCAAAGACGGCCCAAGAAGGCCCCAGGACGGCCCAAGAGGGCCCCAGGACGGCCCAAAAGAGCCCCAAAAACGCCCAGACGGCGTTCTCCTACGAAGAACGTCGGGCTGACCCGACGATTTTGGTTCCACGCTTGAGCTCGAGGTTGAAATTCCTCGATCAAGGGAAACAGGCAATGAATCTAGATTCGAAGTTCGACGAGCGAAAATATCCTGAATGCCTGGGGCCCTCCAGGCAGTCAGAAAGCGATCACAAATCGATTTGTTCGGAGCTACTGCGACTTCTTCGGCGTGTCATCCGAACACTCCTTACTTCCTCAAAGGGCCTCGCGCGTGGAAAAATCAGCATTCCTTCCCCACTCCTGCGAACAAGCGTGCAAGCGCATCGGGCGAACGCGGTGTCAGCAGGCACCAGGGATATCAGAAAATGAGCCAGTCGCCCGTCCAGGCCTCGAGGTCCCCCTACTGAAGCAAGTGATGATCGATTGCTTTGCAGGGGAAGCCTTAATGCAGTCATGTGTATATATACATATATACATATAGATGTGTACATAGGTATGTATGCCTGTACATATACGAACACGGACCAACGAGTTGCATTCGATCGGTGTGGCGGGAAAAGAAGACCCCCCCTTCCTTCTCCCCCCTCTGTGTGTCCTCTTCCTGCGCAAAGTCACAATCAGCATCATCATCGTCATCATCATCATCATCATCATCATCATCATCATCATCATCATCATCATCATCATCATCGTCATCGTCATCGTCATCGTCATCATCATCATCCTCGTCATCATCATCATCAGCATCGTCATCATCATCACCATCATCATCACCATCATCATCAGCGTCATCATCATCAGCATCATCGTCATCATCATCAGCAGCACCAGCATCGTCATCGCCATCGTCATCAGCATACTCCTAATAATAATAATATTACTCATCATCATCACCATCACCGTCATCATTCATGACCATGACCGTCATCATGATCATCATCAGCATCACCATCATTCGAAGCGTCAGTCAATCAATCAATCAATACATCAATTCATCAATCAACCAATCAATAAACCTATCAATCAAACAATCAATCAATCAATCAAACAATCATCACCATCAGGATCAGCATCAGCATCATCCTCATCAACCATCGTCATTATCCTCATCATCCACCTCATCATCAGCAGCAGCATGTTCCTTATCAACACCAGTGTAGACATCACCATCATCATCATCATCACCACAATCATGATGGTACCCTCCGAAATGGTCAACATCACCCTCGTAACCACCTTTCCCTTCATCATCATCAGCAGCATCATAATTAGCATCATCAGCATCCAAATCATCATCATCATCAGGATCATCATCAGCAATATCAACAGCATCCCAACCATCATCATCAATCATCGTTGTCGTCATCGTCGTCTTCGTCGTCATCGTCATCGTTATCGTCGTCAGCACCATCAGCACCATTAGCATCCTCACCCTCATCATCATCCTCATAATCGTACTCAGACGCAGAAGTGCATTCATACTCACATTCCGACTCACAATCAGAATCACGCTCATACTCATACTTATACTCATACTCTGACTCGTACTCATAATAATAATCCGACTCATGCTTATACTCATGCGCATACTCGTCATCATCCTTCTTCCCTCCCTCTTCTTCATCAGCATCATCATTCCTGCTGCTCCTCCTCCTCCCTCATCCTCCTCCTCCTCCTCCTCCCTCCCTCCCTCCCTCTCTCCTCCTCCTCCTCTTCCCTGCTCCTCCTCCTGCTCCTCCTCCCTGATCCTCCTTCCCCTTCCTTGTCCTCCTCCTCCTCCTCCTCTTCCTCCTCCTCCTCCTCCTCCTTCGTCCCTTCGGGCCCAACTTTCCACCCTGCCTCGTTCCCTGACGGTACCGAGGCCCCAAAAGGTGGGCCCGAGGGGCCTGGGGACGCCGGAAGACCTCGGGCAGGGCCCCTGTTCCCCCGAGGGGCCCCGGCCGTTCGTGCGGGCCCTGGCTGTTCGCGGGGACGACGACAACGACAACGTTGACAAGAACGACGACGACAACGACGACGACGACGACGACGACGACGGCAGAAAGAGGACAGAAGACGACAGAAAACGACAGAAGACGACAGAAGACGACAGAATACTACAGAAGACGGCGGACCGACGACGGATGACGACGGCAACCCCGACGACGACGGAAGACGGCCACGACAGACAACGACAAACGACAACAGACGACGACAGACGACGACAAACGACTGCGACAACAATGACGACGACGACGACGACGGCGACGACGGCGACAACGAAAACGACAACGGCAGAAGACGACAGACGACGACCGACGACGGTGACGACAGAAGACGACAGACGACGACATAAGGGGACAGACGACGACAGACGACAACGACGACGACGACAACGACGACGAGCAGGCGCTGCCTTACCACCAGCCCAATCTGCCTTGCCGCCGCCGCTGGGGGCCCAGTCCCTCCTGGTCGGGGCGGGGCACCCGCAGCGTCCTTCCTCGTCGTCGTCGCCGCCGCCGTCGTCTTCTTCGTTCATCGTCGTCGTCGTTCGTCGTCGTCATCGTCGTCGTCGTGGTCGCCCGTCGTCATCGTCGTCGTCGACGACGTCGTCGTCGTCGTTGTCGTTGTCGTCGCCGTCGTCGTCGTCGTCCTCGTCGTCCGTCGTCGTCCTCGTCATCCGCGGTCGCCGTCTGCGTCGTCACTGTCATCGTCGGTCGTCGTCGTCGACATCGTCGTCGTCGTCGTCCGTCGTAGTTGTCGTCGTCGTCGTTCGTCGTCCGTCGTCGTCGTCGGTCCGTCGTCGTCGTTTCGTCGTCGTGGTCGTCGCCCATCGTCGTCGTGGTCGTTGTCGTAGTCGTCGTCGTCGTTCGTCGTTCGTCGTCCGTCGTCGTCGGTCCGTCGTCGCCGTTTCGTCGTCGTCGTCGCCGCTGTCGTCGCCGCCATCGTCGTTTGTCGTCGTCGTTCGTCGTCGTCTGTCGTCGTCGTCGTCGTCGTTCGTCGTCGTCGTCGTCGCCGCTGTCGTGGTCGTCGTCGTCGTTCATCGCCGTCGTCGTTCGTCGTCGTCGTTATCGTTGTCGTCGTTATCGTTGTCGTCGTCGACGTCGCCCGTCGTCGTCGTCGTCGTCGTCGACGTCGTCGTCGTCGTTGCCGTCGCCATCCTCATCGTCGTCGTCGTCATCATCGTCGTCGTCCGCCGTAGTTGTCGTCGTCGTCGTCGTTCGTCGTCCGTCGTCGTCGTCGGTCCGTCGTCGTTTCGTCGTCGTCGTCGTCGTCGTCGCCGCCGCCGCCGCCGTCGTCGTCGTCGTCGTTCATCGCCGTCGTCGTCATCGTCGTCGACGCCGTCGTCGTCGTCATCGTCGTTGGCCGTCGTCGTCTTCGTCGTCGTCGTCGTTGATCGTCGTCGTGGGCGTCGTCGTCAACGTCTTCGTCAGTCGCCGTCGTCGTCGTCGTCATCGTCGTCGTCCTCGTCCGTCGTCGTCATCGTCACCGCCCGTCGTCCATCGTCGTCGCCGGTGCGTTGTCGTCATCTCGTCGACATGGTCGTCGTCGTCGCCGCCGCCGCCGTCGTCGTTGTCGTCATCGTCGTCGGTTCGTCGTCGTCGGTTCGTCGCCGTCGTCGTCAACGTCGTCGTCGTCGTCGTGGTTTCGTGGCCGTCGTCGCTTGTCATCGTCTTCGTCGTCGCTTGTCGTGGTCGTCGTAGTCCGTTTCGTCGTCGTCGTTGATGTCGTCGTCGTCGCCCGTGGTCGTAGTCATCGTCGTCCGCATCGTCGTCATCTTCGTCGCGGTCGTTGGTCATCCGCGGTCGTCGTGGGTCCGTCGTCGTCGTTTCGTCGTCGTCGTCGTTGTTCGTCGACATCGTCGTTGATCGTCGCCGTCGTCGTCGTTCGTCGTCGTCGTCGCCCGTCGACGTCGTCGTCGTCGTAGTCGTCGTCGTCGTTGCCGTTTCGTCGCCGTCGTCGTCGTAGTTCGACGTCGTCGTCGTCTTCGTCGTCGTTGTCGTCGTCGGTCGTCGTCGTCATCGTCCTCGTCGTCCATCGTCGTCGTTCGTCGTCGTCGTCGTAGTCTTTGTCGTCGTCGTGGTCGTCGTCGTAGTCGTCGTCGTAGTCAGTCGTCGTCGTCGTCGCCGTCGTCGTCGTCGTCGTCGTCGTTCGTCGTCCGTCGTCGTCGTCGTCGTCGGTCCGTCGTCGTTGTTTCGTCGTCGTCGTCCTCGTCGTCGCCGCCGCCGCCGCCACCGTCGTCGTCGTCGTCGTCGGTTCGGCGTCTTCGGTTCGTCGTCGTCGTCGTCGTCGCCGTGGTCGCCGTCGCCGTCGCCGTCACCGTCGCCGTCGTCGTTGTCGTCGGGTAGAGCGGTCGAAGAAAACCTGAACGCCGCACAGTGTCGTCCGCGGTGGGGCATTCGGGCAGCCCCGCGGGGACGCGCAGGGGGTTCACCCGTTGGGAGCCGCGCTGCGAGGGAGCCTCCCAGGGGTTGCAGCTGAAAGTGGGGGGAGACCAAAGAAGCCAACCAGGAGGGGCAGAAAGGAGACTGCCGCGAGTACTGAGGCGGGGCTGGTCGAGTGTGAATTCCACCGGGCTTTACAGGTGGGTGGACTGTGCAGGACCAATCACGCGCAAATATTAGCCAGCGCAGACTCCAAAGGGGTCAGAAGACTGAAATGAAGTGGACCAGAGTAGACTGAAGCAGACTGGAGCGGACTGCATCGGGCTGGGGTCGACTATAATCCGCTCTACTCTTGTCTACTCTACTCCACTCTACTCTACTCTGAAGTCTACCCTACTCTAATCGACTCTACTCTACTCTTCTCTGCCCTAGTCTACCCTACCCTACTCTACTCTTCTACTCTACAGCAGCCGAAAACATGATCAGGAAAACAATCATTCAAAATATCGGGGCCCGTTTCCTGGAAGTGTTGGTTAAAACAAACCATTTTCTGTTGTTAACGTTTCGTCCTCGGCGGCGGGCCTGCTCGTCTGGAAAGTTGGATTTCCGAATAGCGGCGGCGCACATTTTTCTCGCACATTGTCGTCGACGCGCGAGCGAACGAAAAGGTCGCCCTCGCCTCGGCGCCGCGCAGATTTCGCCAGAGAGTGGCGCTGTCGCCTCGGCGCGGCGCAACGTGTTCACTCGCCAATATGGGGGGGGGGGGCTGGCGCGAGTAATTAGGCGTTTTGTCGCCCTCGCCCAATCTCCGTGCGCATTTCGCTCGGAAGCGGCGTTCCGGCGCGGGCGCGGCGCATGGTTCGTTCGGCGGGTCGCGCGAACGCGACAACGGCAGCGGGGCCGCGCAGGAGCGGACGAAGTGCCGACCTCGCCCAAGCGCCGCGCAGCTTGTGAGTGAAAGTGGCAGTGATGTGTCAGCGCAGCGCCTGCTTCGTCTTCGCCGCGCCTATCGGAAGTTTTGCTGCTCTTGTCCCTTGGCGGCCCGCGTATCTTTCCCTTCGCCAAATCGTCGGAAGCGGGGCCGCGCAC
>CAUYUJ010018071.1:453955-483904 GCA_963575745.1 Prorocentrum cordatum
CGGGGGAGGGGAAGCTCACGAAGCTGGCTCGGGCCACAGGCCCCCCTCCTCTCGTCCTCCAGCCCCCCACGAGACCTCCAAAAGACGGCCCCCAGGCAGCCCCTGACGGCCCACAAGAGTGGCCCAAGATACCCCAAAGACGACCCCAGCAGGAGCCCAAAAGGGGCCCCACGAGTCCTCCAGAAGACCCCAAGAGGCCCCAAGAGAGCTCAAGGTACGAGAACAGCGCTTATGCAGCGCACCATGCTTAAACTCCCTTCAGGTCTCGCTCCAGCGCGGTACGGTGCCAAACCATTCCTAAACGTACAATTCATGGGTCGAAGATCGACATCGCTTCGGGAGACGCCAACGCGGTACGGTGCATACATATTGTCCGCGGACACGAGGGCTCACCCCGCCCATCTCGAGCGAGGTCCAGCCCGAGGCGCCAAGCCACTTCCAAAGGCGTGCCACCCCACTGCGCGCACAGCTCCCCGCGGCGTGCGGCGCGCGGTTTCTTCTCCTCCTCCTTCTCCTCCTCCTCCTCTTCCTCCTCCTCCTTTTCCTTCTCCTCCTCCTCCTCCTCCTCCTCTTCCTCCTCTCCTCCTCCTCCTCCTCCTCCTCCTCCTCTTCCTCCTCCTCCTCCTCCTCCTCCTCCTCGTCTTCTTCTTATTGTTATTATTAGTATTAGTAGTATTATTCTTATTATTATTCTTATTATTATTAGTAATATTATTATTACTATTACTAGTATGATTGTTATTAATATTATTATTATAATAATTATTGTTGTTATTACTATTATTATCATTATTACTATTAGTATTATTAGTATTATCATTATTACTATTCATATTATTATTAGTATTATTATTGTGATTATTAGTATGATTATTATTATCATTATGTGTCTTATCCTTCTTCTTATTCTTAATATTATTCTTATTCTTCTTATTAGTCTTATTCTTAGTATTATTATTATTATTCTTGTGATTATCATTAGTATTCTTATTAGTATTAGTATGCTTAGTATTCTTCGTATTCTTCTTATTCGCAGTATCATTATTATTCGTATTCTTCTTATTAGTATTCGCATTGTTATTACTATTATGATTATTAGTATTAGCCTTCTTCTTCTTCTTACTATTAGTCTTCTTCTTCGTAACAGTATTATTATTCTTCGTAGTGATGTTATTCTTCTTATTATTAGTACAATTATTACTATTATTATTATTGTAATGATTCGCAGTATTACTTTTATAATTATTAGTGATAGTATTGGTATTATTATTATTAATAGTAATATTATTAGTAGTAGTAGTATTATCATGATTATTAATATTAGTACCATTCGAATTATTGATAGTATTATTATTAATAATATTAATATTATGATTAGTCTTATTCTGATTAGTATTATGTGTCTTCTTAGTATTAGCATGATTATTATTCTTATCATTACTATTATTATGATTCCTCTTCTTCTTCTCCTCCTCCTCATCCTCCTCCTCCTTCTCCTTCTCCTCCTCCTTATTCTTCTTCTCATTAGTATTAGTATTATTTGTCTTCTTATTATTATTATTCCTCCTCCTCCTCGCACCCCCCTCACGCGGTCCTGGAGATGGCCCCAACACGCCGTCCAGGCTGGCCTCCCTCGCTGTTTGACAATGCGTGTATATTCTTCTTTCCCCCCGTCAGTTTTCATGGGCATCGTTTCTGTATGCATGGGCAGGTGGGGATGTGTTTGGTACTCGGGCTTGCGAAGCAGGTCAAAAGCCGGGCAAAGCTAGGGCGGGCCGCGCCGAAGCAAAGGACAAAAACAATACGGAGCAACGCCCGGCTCAGAAGCGGGCTCAGCGTCTAATATGACGTAGGAACTGGCAGACCGGCACGGTGACCACGAGCACAAAGCCCCCGGTAGGACGCGGGTGCGAAGCGGTGTAGGACGACCCCACACCAGGGAAGGTGACGCCTCAGGCTACCGTCGAAGGAGGTGTCCGACAGCGCCACACATACCCAGGACGGCGGTGATCAGGGGAGGGAAGCAGGCGTCCATACCCTGCGCCCCAGGTAACTTGCCGAACACGCAGTCCTGGACCAGGAAGGCCTTCACGACGTGGAGCAATCAAGCGAGCCAGGAGGAGCAGCGAGAACGTCTCCGAGACGGGCAGCTGGTGGGGATACTTTTTTGGGTCGGCGGCCGCGCGACAACGGTCTGGCGGCAACAGGCGATGTCCGGGACGGCGGCACAAAGCTAATTGCACACAAAGCGTGCGGTGCACGTGCACTGAGCAAAATGCTCCACATTCACCAGCAGTCGCACCTAGGCGCCGCCCAGTAAACCAAAGTGTACAAGCGGCCACGAGTGCGAGTGCAACGGAATGAGTCGCCCTTGCGGCGTCAAGCTCCGAGCAGCTTCCCAGGCAGACAACGATGCACGAGCCCGGGTAACGGCTGCTGGCGGTGGAAAACAAGGGCCGTCGGCGCTCAAGGCTGAACCACTCAGCACGCAGCCATCAAACTCCACCGCAGAGTGGGGGGGCCGGCGGCAACCGACGCATCGAGTCGTCACCAGCGGAGAAGGCCCGGGGAGGTGCGACGCGAAAAACGCGGGCTGTACCGGGCGGCATCACTCAGGCGAGGCATCCCGACACAGTAACCCTCAATGTCGGTGGACACCATCGACACTCCGAGTACCGCTGGTGGGGATACGCGAAGCGTTAAGAATTGTGGGCGGCTGGTTTTCAAAATGTGGCTCTCGGCCCAGCGCCGCGCACAGTTGTCTTAACAACTTAAGGGGGGTTCACGGAAGGAGGGCGGGCCGTTTTCATAATGCGGTTCTGGCCTGAGCGCCGCACACATTCGCTTTAAAAAATTGCAAGAGCTTCACGGATGGAGGGCGGGCCAGTGCCTCTCGCATTAGCGCCGCGAGCACTCGTCGTAAGAATGGGCAACAGTTTCACGGATGGGAGGCAGTCGTTTTCATAATGCGGCTCTCGCCTTAGCGCCGCGTACACTCGCTTTCAAAGTTGCACGTGCCTCACGGATGGAGAGCGATCCGTTTTCAAAATGTGGCTCCCGCCCTGGCGCCGCGCACATTCGCTTCAAAAGTTTGCAAGAGCTTCGCGCATGGAGGGCGGCTCCTTTTCAAAATGTGGCTCTCGCCTGAGCGCCGCGCATATTCGTTTTAAAAACTTGCAAGAGTTTGACAAGATTATCATGGTTAAAGACCCAGAAATGGTGTGGCACGATGTCGGAATGTCAGGGCGCAAGAGTCACGTTGACTCGCGGTGCTGAATCCCAGGAATGGTTTTCTGGCACGATTCCGGATCGTCAAGACGAAACTGTAACGGTAATTCTCGGCGTTCGAGTCCCAGGAGTAGTATTCTGGCACAGATCCAGAGTTTCAACCGGATGCTTTCCAACGGGGCACGTCCCTCAATGAGAGTGACCTCCTGTGGGGGCCGATGGAAAGGGAACTTCTAAGGAGGGTCTTCGGCAAGATAGGTTATGAGTCCTGGGTTTGAGCTGCTCCTCCTCCTGCCTCATCCCTCCTCCCTCCTCCCTGCTCAATCTTCCCTCCTCACTCCTCACTCCTCCTCCCTCCTCCTCCTCCTCCTCCTCCTCCTCCTCCTCCTCCTCCCCCTCCTCCTCCTCCTCCTCCTCCTCCTCCTCCGCCTCCTCCTCCTCGCTCCTCCTCCCCCTCCTCCTCCTCTTTTCTTGTTCTTCTTCTTATTCCTCCTCCTCCTCCTCCTCCTCTTCCTCCTCCTGCTTCGTAGCCATTTTGGCTCAAGAGCTGAATACATAGAGAGACGCGCCCACAGCCAGAGGCAGGGCTCCGCCGGAAGCGTGCACACACCTCCTGGGCGCGAGCGCGCCCGTGCAAGACCCTTTGGCCTCTTGGCGGCGTGTGTGTGCTGTGTGCATGTCCAGAGCGTGGAGCACATGCGCGTCATGTGGCACTCAGGAGTTCAACGATAAGTTGCAGAAGAACTCGGGGAAGTGCTACTAGTGTCACAAACCTGTCAAGCTGTACGTGCCGAAGCCCAAGAGTGGTGGAGGTCAGCAGCAGCAGCCAGATCTGAAGAACAAGGGGGGCAGCTCCGACAAGGACGTCACGGGCACCATCCAGGCGCTCGTCGTCGCCATGGGGCGCCTCACCGATCCCACCAGCAGGCAGATCCTGGCAGACCAGATCGCGGCAGCCGAGAAGGCGGCAGCAGTGCCAGCCGCCCCACCGGTGTCCGCAGCCGAGGCTGTCCGACGTGCTGAAGGCGCGTGGAAGGACGCTTCGGTGAAGCATGCGCAGGCGGCCGCCCAGGTCGCCGAGATTCAGGAGAACTTGAGGAAGGCGCTGACGAAAGAGGAGGAGACAGCTCGTGCGCTGGCATTGGCAGAGATCAACAAGCGCACGGCGGCGGTGGCCCTCGCTCGCGAGGTGGGCGTGGCCACGGGCGTGGGGAAGAGCGAGGGCGGTGCGCCATCGGCTGCCCAGCCGCCCATGATGAATGTCACGTGGGACGAGGAGTTTTTCAAGCAGCTCGATTCCATGGAGGAGCTCACCAAGGAGGAGAGGGACGAGTTGAAGACCGTGGAGCGCGAGCTGCAGCAAGTTCGAGACAGCGTCATCGGCAAGGCGGAGCAGGTCGGGAAATGGCGTGCTGAAATTTTGGCGATGCGCGAGAAGGTCCAGGAGCGGCAGCTGAAGAAGCGGAAGTCAGGCAACGAGGCGGCGCCAGAGGTCGGCGGCGCTGGTGGCGGCGCGGGCGCTGGCGCGGCTGCAGGCGCAGGCGCCCCAGATGGGGCGGCGGCGGCGGCGGCGACGCCAGACGCGGCCATGGGCGGCGAACCTGCTGTGGGGGCGCCCCCGCCAGGGCAGGCGGCCCCCTCCACGGCGACGGCGTCGACGGCCGCGGCGCCGACAGCAGGGGCGGCTGCAGCGCCCTGCGTCGGAGGGGAGCCAGGCCAGTCGCCGTCGGAGGAGGCCATCCAGGCCGAGATGGCTCGCATCCGCGCTGCGCAGTGCCTCGGCACGCGGCGGCGGCCAGCCCCGTGGAGGCGACCGCCACCCAGCCGCCAGGTCCACCAAATGCTGCTCCTTCCGCGTCCACCAGTTCGGAGGAAGCAAGTTGCACAATGTTTTTCAGTAACGTCACCTGTTTGGGTCCGAAATCTTGGTCATACCTGAAGACGGAGGAGATACTCAGCAGGTATTCGTTCTTGGGCATCGTGGAGAGTCACGTCTGCAAGCGCACTCGCGCGAAGTGGGCAAGACGGGCGAGGGCTCTCAAATTGAAGTTTCTGGACAATCCTGCACGAGGAACAGGGAGATCGACTTCGCCGGCGGCGGAGGGGCGCGCCAACGAGGGTGGGGAGATCTTCCTGGCTCAGGGGCACAGGAACGTTCATCGTGTTTTTGATCGGCCAAGTGAGACCGCTAGTAGCTATTGCTCCGAGGGCTCAGATGCTCTCGGCGACTTCATGCCGACGCTGGTGCACATGTGCGGTTTCTCTCTGCTGATAGTACTGTTTTACGCTCATCCGTCAGTGCAGTTCTCGGGCGAACATGCTCAGATATTCTCGAAGTCAGGTGCTTTTCTTCAGTCAGTGAAACTACCATGGCTCGCTGTCGGTGATTATAACATTGACGTGAATGTTTTTGCTCGCAGTGATGTCTGTAAACGCGTTGGCGGAGTGATTCGCAGGGCCAATGTCGAGCACACCTGCATAGGGGGATCAGGTAATTCGCACATTGACTTTGTCATGGCTTCAGAATGCTGCGTGCCATACATCATGAGCGTCAGTGCTGGTGTACACAATACGCGGGCTCCTCACATCGGTTTGGAAGTAAAGCTGCGAAGCAACGATGAACAACCCATCTCTCGCACGTTAGAAGTCGCAGCGCGTTTGCCTCAGGTTGCCCGTCCAGCCGCTACGGCAGCGGCAGGCTCTAAGTCCAGTGCCAAGCGGCTTGGGTACCAGCGTATGGTAGAAAAAAGCGTGAGCGCATTCGCACAGACTGCGATGATTTGCACGGCGAGGCTTTGTATAGCGAGCCGCGCCTAGTTCAGGAGCCTGGAGCTATCGACCCTCACCCCGCGGGTTCGCCCGAGGTCGTTGGGGATTTGAGTTCGGAACCAGTCTGTCCCGAGTTTGATATTTTTGAGCTTGGTCCCGAGGAGGAAGGCCCTTGGGCCGACGAATCCTCTTTCGTTCCCGTCGGAGCGGCTCTGTCTGGGAAGTCGGGTCTCCCTGGAGGGGTGGGGTCTGGCGATGTTGAGGGCACAAGTCAGTCCGCCACCAGAGCTGAGCGTCCCAGGAACACCGACTCCCTGGAGGGGGAAACTAGCAGTCTCGCCCCTGCCGATGCTGCTGCCTCTCCTGCTTCTCTCCCGCCCCTCTCTATCCCTCCCTCGTCGTGGGCAGCCGCTTCGGCTCAAACGCCTTGGCACTCACACTCCACGTTAGCAATGCTTTCGCTCGCTGGGTTGAGACGGCTGAGCAGACGATCTTGGGGCATCACGACCTCGGCGGGCGCGCGCGCTCGCGCAGCGCTGGATGCAGCCTCAAGGACACAGCGGTCAAGCAGGCCGATCACATACGTTAGCAGCCCTTGAAGGACGGCATCTCGTCCTGGCGGGCGCGAGTCCACAACGTCGCGCAGAGAACCCTCAGGCATAGGCGACGCCAGAATGGAGCACTTCAACTGACACAGCTGGCAGCTGCAGGTGTCCGTCTGACAGATCAACCTTTGGGCGGCGCAGGAATGGCCTATCCCGCTGGCGCTGGCAGCTGGGAACAGTTTCTGGGCCATCTTCGAAGGCTCGTCGATTTTGACGTCGAGATGCTAGCCCAGCTGGAGGAGCAAGCTCATCGTGCGTCTAAGAGGGCGCATAACAAAGCGGCGTCAGCATCGCTGCGTGATTTTCAACAGTGGTTTTCTTTGGACACACAAGGTGTGGTCCACAAGAGCATCAAAGATCCCGACCCTGAGCGAGATGAACTACACAATACTTCAGATGATGGCGTCTTGGTACACCCCAAGGATATCGTGGATCGCAAAGTGGAGGCTTATCATGCTAAGTGAAAGTCTTCAGAGGCCACTCGTGAGTCTATTGTGCGTACGTGTGCTGTGGTTCGTGAGCAGGCTGTGATCGAGCAGCTTCCTCCTCTCACAGTCAACGACGTACGAGCAGCTTTATCTCGAATGAAACCGAGGGCTGGCCTCGGCATAGACAGGCTGACGCCAGTCGACTTTCAACGACTGCCTGACGACGGCATCCAGGCCTTGTGCGACTTGTTTCTGCTCATAGAACACGGGTTGTCATGGCCATGGCAGAGTCTCTGTATCGTTGGAAAGTTGTTGGGGAAAAAATCAGGAGGCGATCGAGTCATAGGATTGATCGCGATGCTGGCCAGAGTCTGGTCCATGGCGCGCGAGGTGGAGATGAAGGGGTGGTCCGTCGAGCAGGCCGAAGTGGATCACTGGGGCGCCGCCGTCGCTGGGAACAGCGCTCTGCGCGAAGCATTCGTGCGAGCGCTGGAGGACGAGGTCCACACTCGGCTGCAGATCCCGAGCGGACACACGCTATGGGACATCGCCTCCTTCTATGATTCCATAGAGTTCCAACCCCTCGCAGAATGTGCTTTGGAAAAAGGCTTCCCACCAGTTATTCTATTTCTGGAACTTCAATTGTGTCTGGCACCTCGCATGCTGGAGCAACTCAGTTGTTTGTTTAGAGCCTTTCGAAGAGACACGCTCAGTGGTCCAGGGCTTGAGTAATGGCACGCGGTTTGCCAAATGCATCACGGCGAATAGATGTCGTCGGCTTTGCAATTCCTTCAGCGCACTTCGAGAACGCATATGGATAGATGATCCATCGCAAAGAGTGTCAGGGTCACGGGCTCATATCAGGGCGACCTTGATCAGAGGCGGCATCCAGACCGCCAAGGAGTTTCAGAAGCTTCATCTCGGCTTGGCGGACAAGAGCGCCATCACTTGTTCGCACCATGCCGATGCGATTGCTGTTGCGAGGGCACTGGGGCGCAAGGGCATTCACCTACGCGCGGCCCTTCAGACGGCATACCTCGGCGTCGACCTCAGCAGCGGTAGGCGCCAAGGTCGAGCCACCGTCCGTCAGCGGCATCTGAAGTCAGGCCAGTCACACGCTCGACTTCGACGTTTCGCACAGGCCGCTCGTCGGTGGCAAGCGTCGGCCAGACTTCAACGGGCAGGGCCACAAGCAGCAGCAGTCTATGGACATCACGTCCATGGCCAATTCGGATCGACGATGTTGGCTCAGCGGCGCCGGCTTGGCGCGGCGGCTAGACCGTCGAAGCGCGGGCGCTGCTTGACCACACTACTCTCTCTCAGATTGCCTGGGTGCGACCCAGGCCACCTTCTGCCCAAACAATGTACCTCTCAATGGTTGGCGGTGTGGCTGACTGAGGTCAGGCTGCGACGGTCCATCGAACTAGCATGGCCGAGAGCAGTGGCACACCTTCGTTCTCTTCCTCAGGGTCAGCGTGTGCGGCACGTGCGAGGCCCCATGACCACGGTGATCCTTTACTTGCTAGATGCGGGCTGGTCGCCCAACACTCCCACCGACTGGGACGTGCCGAGTGACGGCGCCGCCGAAGTTCACGCATGGCAAATCGACAGCAAATGGACCAGGCAGCCCCGTTATTGGCGGAGTTGGAGCGGACGTACGAGCTGAAGCAGTGGAAGGACGCATCTTCTTTGTTCTGTGGAGCTGGGCTCGAAGGAGAGGCTGATATGACCTCTTTGAGAGCCATGGTGGCAGATTTGTTGCACGCGAGGAAGGGCAGGGAGCTGTCCGAGTTACTGGTGACAGTGGCCACAGGAGGGTGGTGGCCGAAAGTTCGGAGTCATGAAGCTGGGCTACGAGCCGACGATCGCTGCGATCGCTGCGGCACGGAGCAGGACACACCGTTGCACAGATGCTGGACGTGTTCCCAAAATCAGGGGCCACGTGCATTCGATGAGTCTAACGATTTACTGCCGCGTGCTGTGAGTGAATCCGAGGCTTTCCCATGTTTCTGGATGCGGGGGCTCATCCCTTTTGCTTGGACCTCCATTCAGCCCCCTCCGTCTGTTGAGGTTATTTCTGGAGGCCGTCTCGGGAACGATGGTCTCGGGGCTGGCTGTCTAGGGACTGGGACTGCTATGGAGCCTCTTGTTGTTTTTGGAGATGCCTCAGGGGGTCGCGACACCCTCGACTTTAGGCTCAGGCGGGTTGGCATAGGACTCGCCACTTTCACTAGGTATGATCCGTTGGATTTGGGGCCTTTCCTCATGGGGCCCCTCACGGGAACGGCACAGACCGTTCCTCGAGGAGAACTAAGGGCGTTTGAATGGGCTCTGCGTTTCAGCGTAGGCGAACTGCTGTATGTTACAGATTGTGACGAAGTAGCTAGAGGGTGGTACGGCGAGCTGTTTCGCAGGCCTCAAGGCCCCCCGTCAGATATATGGCGTGACATCGCTACTGATCTCACAAGGTAGAGCTCCAGCGTGTATAGTTGTCGTTCAGATCCCGTCTCATTTGACAGGTGCTGAAGTGCTGGCCCGTGGTCTCCCCTCGTGGTTAGTGCTTGGCAACTCATGTGTTGATGCGATCGCGGGAGTGGCAGCGACACTCGCGCGGGTTTCTTCAGAGGATCGTCACAAGATTCATGAGGTCGAGCATCGGGCCCGACTTGTACGGAGGAGGTTGCTGCGTGTCGGCTTAGACTCCATTCGAGCGTCTCAGCGTTCTGGTGCCCAGAGAGTGCGAGGCGTTGGTAGAGTCCCTCCCCCTCCTCCCCCTCTTCCTTCTTTAGCTCTTGCACGCTTCGCGTCCGCACATACCCTGACCGAAAACGGGAGGGCGTGCAGCGTGTGTAAAGGCTCTGCGACCAAGGATGTGGTGTCCGAATGGCTAAAAAGTGAATGCCTCCATCTCCAGCATGTCAGCAGTGAGCTTTGTCGTGTTCCTAGGGGACGGCGTTTACACTTAGCCAGTGGCTGGACTCATCCCTCACACGCCTTGACCTATCATAAAGACCATAACATCTGGTTTTGCCGCACGTGTGGGTTCTTCGGCCAGGCTCAGCTCAGAGGCTTGGGAGAACCGTGCAAGCTGCCGATTTCGAAGGCCAGGCGCGAGTACCTTGAGAGGATTAATCGCGGCCTGTTTCCGAAGTGCTGAGCTTTTAAGCCTGGTTATCACTACGTGATGGCGGAAATCCTGGAAATCCTCCTCCTCCTCCTCCTCCTCCTCCTCCTCCTCCTCCTCCTCCGCCTCCTCCCTCTGCCTCCGCCTCCTCCTCCTCCTCCTCTCCTCCTCTTCCTCCTCCCCTCCTCCTCCTCCTCCTCCTCCTCCTCCTCCGCCTCCGCCTCCGCCTCCGCCTCCGCCTCCGCCTCCGCCTCCTCCTCCGCCTCCTCCTCCGCCTCCTCCTCCGCCTCCCGCCTGGTCCTCCTCCTCCTCCTCCTCCTCCTCCGCCTCCTCCTCTTCATCCTCATCCTCGTCCTGCTCCTGCTCCTGCTCCTGCTCCTGCGTGTCCGCCCCCTCTTCCCCCATCCTCCTCCCACACTCCTACCACACTCCCGCCATACCGCCCTGGCGGTCCGTGGCTACCGGAGCGCGGCCTCCCCAGCCGCCGCCACCAGCGTCCTCCAGGTGGCCACGCGGCGACCAGACGAAGAAGACGAAGACGAAGACAGCGACGACCACGGCTGCAACCGGCGGCGGCGTTGACGGCAGCGACCGCAGATGATACGTCGGCGGCGACGGCGGCGGAGACGACGGTGCCGCAGGCACTGAGAGGAGCGTCCTCTGGCCCGGTGGCGCTCTCAGTGCTCAACATGATGTTGCAAGTTGTCCTTTTGGACTGCCCGAGGCCTCCAACCAGCGAGTCTGCGGTCTGCTCCCTGGCTCTCCCGGGGTGCTCCGCGCGACGTTTCCCGAGGCCTCGGGGGCGAGCTTGGAATCCGAGCCTCCCACCTACCCTGAGATAGTCCAAGGGGCCTGTCGAAGGCCCATCTTAGGCGTCTTTGGGGCCGTCTTTGGGGGCTCGGGGAGGTCAAGCCCAAGAAGAATGTGGCGCTCCGGGACTGCCCAGGGGGCTCCCAAGACCGCCCCAAGACAGCCCCAGATGGCCCCGAGGGGGGCTCCAAAAGAGGTCCATTGGACCCTCCCCCAAAGAGGGCCCCCGAGGCCGCCAGCAGGTCCCCAAGACGCCCCAGAAATACCACCAGGTAGCCCCGAGAAGACCCAGGAGTCCTCAAGAAGCCCACGAGAAGAGCCAAAGACGACTCTAAAAGCACGAGCAAGGCATGGTGGCGGGATCATCCGAAGGCTACTAGACCTGCTTGACACGGGGACGGAAAGCGCAACTTTCTGTGATGGCGCGGTATGCTGGCTTGCCCGTTGTAATTCCTCTACGTCCTCACTTCCCCTCGCCGGTGCAGCATCCTTGGGGAGTATTGGGCCCCAATTGGGTCGCCTTCTGTGGGGATATCGTGCTGTGTCCTGGCCCTCTTGAACTGTCTTGCAAGACGATGCAAGAAACATCAGTGTAAACATACGGTGTTGGAGGTTGATCATGTGTTGTTAAGGGTGCCCTTAGCGGAATCGCCATTTTCGGGAGCCTCGAGGGTCTTGGACCGCTTGGACCGTGTGCTCTCCGAATATCGTGGTCTCCGCGGTTGGACCGTCCTCTTTCCACAGTTACGTTCTTCCAAGTTGGACCGCCCGCTGTCCGAATGTCAAGTTTTCACAGCCTGTACCGTCCATCTAAAAACTTGGAGCTGGCATAGGGAGACTGCAGAAACAATGTGTTTTCACCGCTTGGACCGCACGCTCTTCAGACCATGCGTTTTCCCCGTTCCGACCGTCCGCTGTCCGAATGTAGTGGATTCCCCGGTTGGACCGCCCGCTCTCCAGAACCATTCTGTCTTCCCCGTTTGGACCGCCCGCTGTCCGAACATCGCGTTTTCCCCGTTCGAACCGCCCATCAGCCATTTGAGGCATCATGTGTTTTACTCCCACCAGAACAAGCGCGAGGAAGGAAGTGCAGATATCACGGGGAGTGCACCGAAACAATGTGCTTCCCAGTTTGAGTTTGAACCGCCCGCTCTCCAGAACCCTGCGCTTCCCCGTTTGGACCAACCGCTGTCCGAGGGTCGTGTTTTCCCGGTTTGGACCGCCCGCTTTCTAGAATCATGTGCCTCCCCGTTTGGATCGCCCGCTGTCCGAACGTCGAGTTTTCCCCGTTCGAGCCGCCCAGCAGCCACCTGACACATCATTTGTTTTGCTTCACCGGCCAAAGCGCGAGGACGGGAGTGCAGACATCATGGGACGTGCACAGCAGCAGTGCGTGCGCTTCCCCGTGTGGCACCGCCCGCTCTCCAGACCTTTGCGCTTCCCCGTTTGCACCGTCCGCAGTCCGAGGGCGGTGTGTCTTCCCCGCCTGGACCGCCCGCTCTCCAGAACCACGCGCGTGTCCCCACTCGCACCGCCCGCCGTCCAGGTGCCACGCCGCCCCCGCTTGGCCACGTGCTTCCTTGCCTGGCACCGCCCGCCGGCCAAGTGCCATGCCAGTGCCACGCCGTCCCCGCCGTGCCACGGTCCCTCTACGCTCGGCGTGAGCTGCAGCTGGCTGGGTCGTCCTCGGCCCCTCGGGCCACACGGCCGACTCCGTGAATCCAGAGCCCAGGAATGCTGTCCTCTCTTGGGGGCGCGTCTTGTGCTTCCGCCGCCCTCCGCCGGCCTTCAGCCCGCTTCCGCCGGCGGAGGCGGCCTGGGTCCTCTTCCGCCGCCTTCCGCCAGCCTTCCGCCGCCTTCCGCCGATGAAGGGACGACAACTCCTTCGATCCTCGACGGCAAGGCCGTTCTTGCAACGCGCCAGATGACGACGAGGCCGACAAGAATGACGATGGCGATGACGACTGGTGGTGATGGCACTGCTGGCGACGACGGTGGCAGCGGCTTGTCCTGCGACTCCGCGCGCGGACGTGCCGTGGCCGAGCGGTGGGGAGCCCAATGTTTTCCGCCGTGCTGATGTCTGGCCATGCCTCAGTAAGCCGACAGTCGACCCGTATGACAAGGACGCGCGAGAAGGAGGCAGGGACCTTGGATTGCCACTTCGAAGCTTTTCGAGCGGAGCGCGGCCGACGAAAGTAGCCAAGGGTGGACCGAGGAGGCAAGGATGCAAGGGTACCCTTGGGAAGGGTGTCAGTCCTTGCTATACAGGTTGACTGCAGCGCGGGACAAGCCTTGGACACGGAGCACGGCGCGCCGGTCTTACCGCATGCTTTCCTTCGACCAGTCGGGCCCTTCGGAGAGCACCAAGCAGCAAGTCGGCAGGTGTGGCTGTCGGAGCTGCGCGGGCAATAACATCATCGGATGGTCGTGGAGACAATCTTGTTGGCTCTGTTTGGCCGCTTCTAGGCCTTCAAGAGGCGAGAACAAGACGAGGTTGAGAGCATCTCAACTTTGAGGATGTCCTCGGCGAAATCGCAATGTTAGGAGCCATCTTGAACCGTCTTGAGCCCACTGGGAGACAAGCTTGGGGCATGTTGGGCTACGTGTGGGCTACATCTTGGTCCGTCTCATTGGTCTCTGTTGGACCGTCTTGAAGCCTTCCAAGTGCGATACCAACACGATGCCGACAACATGTTATGTGTTGAAGATATCCGCAGCAACATCGTCATGCTGGAAAAGATAGAGACCAAGACAACGTCGACAACATATCATTGTTGTGAGGATGTCCCGAACGAAGTCGCGAGTTTGGGCAGGAGCCACGTCAACAACATCTCACTTGTGTGAGGATGCCCCTAGCGAAGACATCACCATTTGGGGCGGAAGTAGGGCGTGTTAGGCTCCCTGGCGCACCCCCGGAGACTCCGGAGCTTCCAAATCTGCCTTCCGTGGCCCCAACGACGTTCCAAGACGTTCCCGACTTGCAGAACGGTTGGCCCAAGACGCCTACGATGTCTCCAAGACGCCCCCAGACGCCTTCGAGACGCCCTGGGAGCCTTCCCAAGAGGGCCCCCAGAGACAAAGATTGATCGTCTTCCCTGGGTTTTCATTGTTTCTGGGGGTATGTCTTCTAAAGCTTCGGACTCTCCAAGACGGCCAAAGAGGCCCCGTAGACCGCCCCAAAACTGCCCAAGAGGCCCCTACGAGGGCCCCAGGACGGCCCAAGAAGGTTCCAAGACGGCCCAAAGAGGGGCCCAAGACGGCCAAAGATCGCCCCAAGAGGGCCCCAAGAGAGGCGAAGAGGGACAACACGAATCGAAAATCCGATATTCCCGCCCCGATTGTCCCCCAAAGGCCCCAAGAAACCCCCAAGCAGCCCAAACGAGGCCCCCAACAAGCCCTAAAAGGCCACCAAGCTGCCCAAAAGAGGCCCCAAGGCGGCCCCAAACAAGCTTCAAAACTGCCTCTACGAGGCTCCGCCAGGCCTTCGCCCACAAGAACCCCCACACATTGCCCAAGAAGCCCACGACGCCTCAACCGTGGACTCCACGCCTCTTCTGGGGGTCGGGGGAACTGCGTAAACCTGTTGACTCACGATTCTGAGCGGAAGCGGGGCGTGTGAGAGCCATGTGTGAGCGGAAGCGGGGCCTTCCAAGAGCGATCCCGAGACCTCTCAGACTGCGTTGGGGATGAGATCCCCAGCTCGCCATTTTGGCCACTAGGTCCCTTCTCAGATATCCGTTAACAGGGAATTTGAATGGAATTCCATGTTAACGAGGCCCTGGCCCCGCTCGGGCACCCGTTAACAGGGAATATTTCCCTGTTAACGGATGTCTGAGTCAGCTCAAGCACCAGACTTTCCATGTGAAAGGCTCCGCTAACAAGGAACAGGGCATTAGATCCCTGGGGGACGGGATGCCACCCCCCTCGAACCCCCCCTAATTTCATTCCTTCCGACTAACGGATCGCACGCTAAGCGCGCTTGCCGTCATCCGCCGCCCCCTGTGGCTGGCCACAGGAGCGCACGGCGTCCCCGGGCAAAGGTTCCCTGTGTATGTAGGTTAACGACCAAAGAGTCGAACCTACACAATGTCCCGTAGGTAGGGGTAGAAAAGGAAGAGGGTCGCGAGTCCTTTTCCAGGGCGCTGCGATGGAGGCAGCGCGGTATGTCGTACCAATACCGGAGCCAATACGTCAGCTGTAGATAAGGATGTAATGGTGATATGGGCGGACTTCACACACATTCCCGGAGGCCTTCGACCGAACCCGCCCACAACCTGGAAAGTTCGGGAAAGCATACGGGACGTGGTTTCTCCTCCAGAGACGGCCCCAAGAAGGCCTGCAAGACGGCCAAGACTGCTTCCAGGGCGGCCAAGATGTCCCAAGAGAGACCGAAATGGCCGCAAGATGTCCCCAAGATGGCCCAATATGCACACAAGACGGCCCGAGATGGCCCCAAGACGGCCCAAGACATCCCCAAGAAGCCTCAAAAACGGCCAAAGAGGCCTCCAAGAGGTCCTCCAGAAAGGCCCCAAGAGGCCAAAATCAGTCATGGCCCTCATGTGTTTGAAGGATCTGGGCATTTATGTATTCTCGGCCTTCCGACGGCCCAAGACGGCCCAAAAGACCTCCAAGATCGCCCTCAGAGCGCCCAAGAGGCCTCCAAGATGGCCCCCTGACGGCCTAAGAGGCCCCCAAGACGGCCACACGAGGGCCCCAAGACAACCCAAGAGGCCTGCCAGACGCCCAAGATGGCCTCCACGACAGCCCTGAAGCACCCCAAGGAGGCCCCAAGACGGCCCAGAGTGGCCCCTAAAATAAAGGATGCCCTCAAGAAGCCTCGAACAGGCCCTCAGGAAGCTCATAGCAGACTCCATGAATGCCTTCAGAGGCTCCAAAAAGGCCCTCTCCTCCTCATGTGTCATCCCTCTATTCTTCTTCTTATTATTATTATTAGTAGTAGTAGTAGTATTATTATTATTATTATTATTATTATTATGACCCGCTCTCTGGCCAGCACTTTTTGTCAGTCGAAGTGCAACGCTGGCGATTTATCATGCGGGACCCTGCGCACACGCTGGATGACGCCAGCGCAGGAACAGAGACTGAAATCCACAACAAAAAGTCTGGCGAGGCGAGGGCTGGCTTTGGGCGGACAGAAAAAGGCTTGAGAGACAGTGTCCATGGCGATCGTCAACATTACCATTGACATTAGCATGACCCGCTCTCTGGCCAGCACTTTTTGTCAGTCGAAGTGCAACGCTGGCGATTTATCATGCGGGACCCTGCGCACACGCTGGATGACGCCAGCGCAGGAACAGAGACTGAAATCCCGTAATCACGCCATTCCTATGCAGTAAGCTGGCTAGCAAGACGATTCACAATTGGCTGAGCGTGGCCACAGCACGGCGATGGACTACATGAATGAGAATATCGCCGATGAACTTAAAAATCTCTGGGGGGTATGGCTCCGCAACCTTCGAGAGCCATTTACCCCCCATCTTCCCTCGGATGTGCACATGTTTACGACCAGTGAAAGAACAGAGCCCGCCGCGACCGTGGCAGCGCAGGTGCGGGGCTTCGACCGTGCCACAGTGCTGAAAGACTAGCTTGGTTCTGTTGCGCATGGGCCCTCCAGCAGCACAGAAATCAACATCGACCACGGAGCCGCGAGCGAGAGCTCGGCGCCGAGAAGGAAAACACCAAAGGATGGAGGTCTGTGGGTTTTCCTCGCCGCAGCAGATGCCCAAATCCCAGGCGAGCTGCTGGAGGCGGCCTCCGGAGTCAATGAGACTATTGGCCTCGCGCACCTGTGCGCGGTGGCTAGCAGACAGGTCAGGCAAACCACGGTAATGCTCAGACGATCTCAGCGGCGGAGGCATGCGCCCTGATCTGTCCGTGCGGGCACGAGTGGTGGTGATGCACGGAGTCGCAAACCAGAGGGCCCACACCAGGCCTGCACGAAGCCAGCCAGCGATGGTGAGCACCACCTCGCGCCGGCCGAGGTCGAACTGCGGCCCTTGCAGCTTGTCGAAGGCTATGCAGGCGTAGCCCTTGCAGCGAAGGTATTTGCTCACCGGCGCAGTGCCAGCAAAGAGGTCAACGAAGACGCTGTGCTTCAGCATGGTAGCATCTGCACGCGCCGCCCGCAGGCTGGCAGCAAGAGCCGGGCCAGCTCGCGCTCGCGGCGCTGCGCCTCCTCGCGGAGCTGCGCAGGGATGCGGTGCATCATCGAGGCCAGCCTGGCATGCTTCTCGTAGCGCCGCACGCTCTGGAACGAGCGCCAGCCGCCCCTCTTCTGAACGTCGAGGAGGGCCCGCGAGCGGGAGGACACGTCCTCCGAGGCCCCCCCGCGGCGCAGGGAGCACGGCGTCACCTTCAGCTGCGCCAGGCCCAAGCCGAGGAGGCAGCTGTTCCAGGCCAGGAGGAAGTCGGTGTAGTGGAACAAAAAGAGCCGCTCCCGCTCCCCCCTGTTGGCCTTCAGAAGGCGCAGCGCCGACTCCAGCAGGCGGTGGCGCGGCAGGTCCAAGGCGACGCTGGTGTCGAACTCGCCGGTCTTGCCAAGCACGTCTAGCTCGCTCGCGCGGATCAGGATGGTCCAGAACTGGCAGGCCCGGGCGGCACGGGCGGCACCAGCTGAAGGCACGGGCGGCACCAGCTGAAGGCCGACGAGGCTGAGCGCCTCGCTCGGCCGCATGTACGTCTCGAACGTCAACAGCAGGAACAGAGCGTAGTCCGCCTTGCCGTCGGAGCAGAGTCGCAGGGCCATCAGCACAGCCAGCGACCGAGGGACTGGTGGGCGCGACAGCGGCTTCTCGAGCCGGCGCCACCCAGTGACCGCAGCAGTCGCCAGCGGCAAGCCCCGGCGCAGCGGGCGCGGCAGCTCGGGCAGCGCCCAGCGCACTGCGGCCAGCGTGCTGGAGGCATCCCCCTCGGGCAGCCCGCGGTCGTGCAGGAACTCCACGTACTGCTCCAGCAACAGGTCCCACTCGCTTGCAGGGAGGCGCTGAGGGGCACTGGGCACGTGCAGCCACGCCAGCAGCTTGCGCAGGGCGTTCAGGTAGTTGCTCTGCGTTGCCGTCGTCACGGCCGCGGCAGCCAGGGAGCTGATGTGGAACCCCAGCTCCTCCGCCTCCTCCGCACTGCGGGCGGCCGAGTGCAGCGATGAGCCCGGGCGCCGCCGCGCCGTCTCGCGGCGCAGCCGGCGCGCCGGGCCAGACTCCCCGCGATAGGGGACCAGGCGGCCCGGCGCAGGGTGGCGGGCCAAGCCCAGGGGGCCAGCAGCAGCCAGCGCGCGGCAGGGCAGCCGGCCCGAGGCCGGCGCAGGCTGCAGAGGGGGCGGGCTGGCAGGGCAGGCGGGGCGGCGAGGCAGAGCAATGCCCTCTGGCCGCGGCCTCCCGAGAGCCACGCCGCCTCCCGTCTCCGGCGCCACCAGAGGGCGCAGCACCCGACTCGGGGCAGGCGGGGCCCGGCTCGGACTCAGGTTCGCCGCTAGCGCCAGCACCCTGCAGAGCAGCGGGCTCGGGCCCAGGGAGCCCCGCGGCGAAGGGCCCCGCAAAGGCCCGCCGCTTGGAGCGCCCCGCCGCGAGCTGCTCGCGAAGCCCAGCAGCGCCCGCTGGCCCGTGAAGCCGCGCCTCGGCGAGCGCGATCGGCTGGGTGAAGGGCGAGTCGCCACAATCATCCTCGAGCCGAGGCGGCGGCTGGTGACTGCGTTCAACGTCCGCTGGGCAATCCGCTGAGGGGGCAAGTGCGGTGTGAAAATGACGAGCACGATGAGACGAAGATGGGTCGCATCTCCTGCTGGGCTCGTCCGCCGAGTTCCACTCTGAAGGAATCCACCGAAAAGAAACACGTGCTCCAAGGGCCAAGCACATGGCACAAAACTCGCGGCACCTCCGCAGCAGGTACCACGACGAGCTCCGCCCCTTGCACGAGGTGAGGACCCAGGCCATAGAGTCCGACAAAACTAAGTGCCGCTTCTGGGCGCTCAGGCGGCTGCGGGCCAGCCGCCGAACCTGCCACAAGGCTGCCTCCGCCTCGAGCGCAAGGATCTTGTCCTTGCGCCTCCAGCGGCGCGCAGCCACCACGCCCCAGTCGCCCCCGCGCGCCAGGGCCGACGGCACCTCCTCGAAGGCGGAGCGCAGCCCCAGCGCACGCAGCTGCTCGGGCGAGGCGTCGACAATGTCGCTCAGCGAGGGCTCAGCCTCCTCACCCTCGACCAGGCAGCGCGGGCGGCGGGAGGTGCGCAGCGCCCCACGGTACCGTCCCCGCTCTGAGGCGCGGCCGACGCGGCCCACCTCAGCGGGGGGCCAGGCCTTCTCGGTGACGCCGAAGCCATGCAGCGAGGCGTCGACCGAGGCGACGGCGGGCGACCAGGGTAGGCTCATGTCGGCGACGGCGAGCGGCAGCAGCGCCCAGGCAGCTCGAAGCTCGCGCCGAACTGAGGCCCACACGCGCGCCGGCTGTCCGAAGTAGCGGTCGGCGAAGACGTACACGGCCGAAAAGATGGACAGCATCTCGGGCCGCAGCAGCATGATGGCCGAGGCGTGGCCGACGGCCCGGGCAATCTGGCGCCCCGTGCGGCGCTGACGGCCCCAGCCCAGCGTGCGGAGGGCCAGCGCGACCTTCCAAAACTTCCTCGCCGTAGGCCGCCACTGCGTGCCCGTCGGGTCCAGCTCGAACCCGAGCAGCGGGGCGCCAGCAGGCTCTGGCGCGGCGCCCACTCCAGCGGCCGCCACGGCGCCCAGCATCTGCTCCAGGCGAGCGTTCGCCTCCGTGGGGCTCGTGCCAAGTGCCGCGAAGTTGTCGATGTAGATGAGAGAGGCCCCCGAGCCAGGGCAGACGGGTTCGCGAGGCACGTACTGGGCCAACCAGCGGTCCGCCGGGGCACAGGGGCGAAGGATCTCCATCATGGCATGCTGTATGAAGTAGACCGCCCATGACCAGCCCATCGGCACCACTCTCAGGCGCAGGCGCACCAAGCCGTCCGGCGGTGGCGCCCCAACGAGCCGACGAGCGGCAAGCGGCAGCGCGGCCCAGGGCACAGGCGGTAGGCCGAAGGCCTCACGCAGGTGCACTGGCAGCAAGAACTGGTAGAAGCAGCACGTGACGTCGCCCTGCGCGACGAAGAGGCGCCCCCCCGCCTGCAGCTCGATGTTGCCGAGGGCCTGCGCCGCAGCCAGGGGGACGTAGTCGGGCTCCGCGAACTCGGTGTTGGAGGCCCTTGTGTCGAAGATCAGCCTGAGGGTCCCATCCTTCTTGTAGACGAAGAAGGGCGCCACTTGTGAAAACGAAGTGCCCACCTCGAGCATGTCACGCTCGAGGAGGTCAGCCAAAAACTTCCCATAAGTGCGAGGATTGCTTGCCAGCCTTCGGTCAAAAGCCAATTTCGCCAACGAAGAAGAAGATGTGGAGCCTCTCATCAGC
This sequence comes from Prorocentrum cordatum, assembly GCA_963575745.1. Taxonomy (NCBI): domain Eukaryota; class Dinophyceae; order Prorocentrales; family Prorocentraceae; genus Prorocentrum; species Prorocentrum cordatum. The sequence goes on from CAUYUJ010018071.1 coordinate 474,343, forward strand.
AAAGTGCCAGACTCACCCATCAGCAGAGAACGTGGACCCTCTGGTAGTGCAGCAGCTAGCTCCACCGCGCCAGAGGCCACGCGCGGAAGAGAGACCTTCCCGCGCTGGTAGGAGGCGTACTTCCCGCTGGCCATGTCATCGAAGCCATAGCCAGGATCGGAGCCGATCACGGCGCGAGTGGCCGAGTCGGCGGTCAGGTCCGACGGGCAGCTGGGCACGGTGGCATAGGAGCTGCGAAGCCGCTCCAGCGCGTCAGTCTGAGGCCCAGAGGCTGCTCCAGGCCGTCGAACAGCACCGCGCCCTCCCATCTCATTGAGGGTCTGCAGACCAGCCGAGAACCCTCCCAAGCCCAGCGCATCCCCTTGACGCAGCACCGGCGAGGTGGGCGCTGGCAGCGGCAGCAGGTCCCTGGGATCTGCCGCAAGACCTGGCGGCATAGCGGCGGCGCAAGCGCTCAGCCGCCTCCCCTGGTGGTGTAGAAGCGGCGCCCAGCCGGGGGAACTCCGGGGCCGCTGCAGGGTAGCACGGGCGGGGAAGGCGTCAGCCCTGCCCCCCCGAGCCAGCGCCCGGGGTGCCAGTCTGCCAGTCCTTGCCCTTCTTGTTGTCCTTGAGCTTCTTCTTGTGGTCGGCGCCGAGCGGCTGGCCAGCTCCGCCGCCGCCGCCGCCGCCGCCTGTGGCCGCCGCCGCCAGAGCCCGTTCCTCACGGCCCTTGCGGCGCTCCTTGAGCACGGCGGCCTGCTCCTCCATGCGCTTCGCCACCCAGCGCTCCAGCTCGGGCGAGATGAGGGCGTAGCCCTTGGCGCGGTCGCCGCCGAGGAACAAGTGCCTCTCAGCCGCGAGGCCCGCCGCCACCGATCCCTCCGTGGAGGCGCGGATTCGCTCCTGGTACCGCTCCTCCCAGAGCTGGTAGCGGCGGGCCATGCTCTCGAAGCAGGCCAAGTTGCAGATGTTGAGCTGGTCATACTGCAGCCCATGCTGGATGCACTCCGAGAGGAAGAGGTGCTCGTCGATCCCCGGGTCCGACGTGGTCGCCCCCAGCGCCTGTCTCCACCAGTGATGGCGAGGCACGGGGGCCATGCCGCTGTGGGCAAAGGCCTCGATGAGCCACTGCACCGTGCGCGGGCCCTCCACGGGCCAGGCGTCGTCCAGGACCTCCTCACGCAGCAGGTGGCGAGCTGACTCGAAGCTGCGCGTGCGCTCGCCGCGCACGTTGTACTCGACAGCCAGCGTGCGGAGGTCCTCCGCCGCGGCCGCCTCGCCCTCGCCAGCTGGCAGCGGCGTCGGCGGGTCGCGGCAGAGGCGGTACCAGACTCCCTCCCGGCACAGCAGGGCCTGGCCAGCGGCGCCGAATGCGAGGTCCGAAGGGCGGATCGTGATGCTCTCCCCGCGTCGGCGGGGACCCTGGTTCTCGCCGACAAACCACTCGGAGCCCACGATGCAGGCGTGCGCCACCAGCGCGCCGGGGTCATAGAAGCCTGGGTCGACGTCGGCGGCTGGCACCAGCGAGCCATGCGCGGGGGCAGACATCGCGCCAGCGTCGGCCAGGGGTGCGGGCACCCGCCCTCCTCCCTCGGCCGCCGGAGGCGCGCCAGCCCAGCCAGCCAGGTAGGCCTCGGCTCTCCGCCGGAAGGCGCTGCCGTGAGCGATGTCCCCAGGGCGGAAGGCGTAGCGGAAGATCTTCGGCCCGTAGAGCCGGCTCGGGATGCCGCCAGCCACACCACTAGGCAGAGCAGCCTCGTAGTCCTCCAGCAGCTCCTCATAGACGTCGCCGTCGGGCGTGAGCACCACGTGGCCCCCGACGGTGCGCCGCAGCACCAGGCGCTCGTGCCAGACCCCCTCCGACGCGTCGAACAGGGCCCAGAAGCGCCTTCCGGCGGCCACCGCGAGGTCATCTGCCATCAGGCGGACGGTGGCACTCCACCCTCAAGCCGGCCGCGAGCCCCAGCCGGCAGCGTCAGCTGCTTGATCCCTTCCAGCCCTGTGGCCACCACGAGCGGCGACGCCGGCCTCGGTGGCGTCCACCAGCGGGCCGCGAACCAGCCCGTCACGAGCTGCCCCGCCGCGACGGCAAGCAGCTGGGCGGTGGACCAGCCGGGAGACCCGCAGTCGCACTGGCAACCGCAGATGGGCGCCGGCGGCGCGGAGCGGGCCAGCAGGCAGAAAGAGCCTATGGAGAAGGCACAGGCGATTGCGGACGGGTCGACCGGCATCCTTCGCCGGACAGAAAAAGGCTTGAGAGACAGTGTCCATGGCGATCGTCAACATTACCATTGACATTAGCATTATTATTATTATTATTATTATTATTATTATTATTATTATTATTATTATTCTTATTATTATTATTATTATTATTATTATTATTATTATTATTTTTATTATTCTTCTTCTTCTTATTATTATTATTTTCCTTCTTCTTCTCCATCCCAATGGTATTATCCGCCGACCTCTTGTGGGTCCCCAGGCGTGTGACATGTTCCCCCCCCTCCCTCTGATGTGGGGCCCCGCGGGGCCACAAAAGTGCGCGTTTGACCCCCCCCTCTGGCCCGGGACGCCACCCGGGTGAACGCGTCATGGGGGAGCAGAGGCACCACAACGGCCAAGAGGACCCCAAGAGGCCCCCAAGACGGTCCAGAAGGGCCCCGAGTCGCCGAATGACTGCTCTAGACTCTAGACGCCCAAGATGGCACCCAGACGGCCCAAGATGCTTCCAAGACGCCCCAACAGGCCTCCAAGAGGGCCCCGAAAGGCACAAATTCCCCCATTCCCGTGGGGAAGCGTATGTTTTTAACAGATGCGACTCCTGGGTTTTCATACCGTGCAAGACGGCCAGTTCACACGGGACCCAAGACGGTCAACAAGAAACCCAAGACCGCCCAAGAGGGCCCCAAAACGACGCCAAGAGGGGGCCCAGAGGGGGAACTCGAACGGACATGTCCAGCTTTCGGCCCCAGGACAGCCCCAGGTTGTCCCAAGAAGCCCCCGAAAGGGCCCCGTCAAGACCCCAGGAAGCACGAAGAGAGGCCCAACACGCCCCGAAGAGCCTCCCAGGAGGCTCCCAAGAGGTCGCCCCAAATCTGCCTCCAAGACGCCCCCGAAAAGGCCTCCGACGAAACCCCATCAACCATCCAAGAAGCCTCAGACCCACAAGCCAGGCACGGTGCCGGGATGGACCGAAGGCCATTCGATCAGCATGCGCTCGCGGCGAACACTGCGAATGTCAGCCGCGCGAGACACAACGATCCCAAAGAGCATCCCTCATGACTCTGACGCTGCCCCCCTTAGTCCCCCGAGAGCGTTCCGCAGAGACCCCCCGAAGCATCCCTGAAACTCCGACCCAAAACGAAGGAGCCCGCACAAGGTTCCCAGATCCAGGGTGCAAACATGCGTATCGGCGGCGCCGGAATCGTCCCACACTGCCCACAGAAGCCCGAGTTATGGACACAAGACAAAAATCCTGCTTTCTTCATTCTCCTCCTCTTCCTCCTCCTCCTCCTCCTCCTCCTCCTCCTCCTCCTCCTCCTCCTCCTCCTCCTCCTCTGTTTCTTGTTCTTCCTCCTCCTCCTCCTCCGCCACCTCCTCCTCCGCCTCATCCCCCTCCTCGTTTTCTCCTTCCTCCCCCTCCTCGCCATCCTTCTGCGGCTCCTCGTTCCTAGTTTTCTCCTCCTCATCGGCTTCGCTGTCCCTATCGTTCCCCACTTGTGTTCCTACTTCCACGGACCACGGCACGAGCGCCCGAATGGGCATCAGTTGCACGCTATGCACACTTCAGGGCGCCCTTCTTTACGTCGGGCGCGGCATGGTCAGGGCTCACGGATAATGCCGACTGCAGTAGCGTTCTTTTGCAAGCGCCGTTGCACTGATACTCTTGCCAACTGAGCGCCGTGAAAGCAAGGTCCTTGCAATCTGCGCACACTACTGCCACTCCCTGCGCCAAGCGTTCCGTCTCCAGCGCGCTACTGACGTGGCCCTGCCGTGGGAACTTCAAGTTGCACGCCGCGCGCGTCAATTCTTGCTGAAACCTTCTTCCGCATCGGGCACTCCCTTCGCGGTTACGCCGCGGTTGCAACAGACCCCGCACACGAATCTGGCTCCTTTATTCTTCGGGCGGTATTCCACTTGCTCCTTCCACGCATGCTTCGTGTCCGAAAACGCCCCCCCGCACGTCACGCAAGCCAGTGGTCCCGATTATGCATCCACATTCCTCTTGCGATTCGCCGCCTCGCAATTCACTTTCCGGGCCGCATTGCCCTTCTCCTCTGCGCATGTCCGCCACGGCCTGTCCCTGCTCTTTTTCGCTTCATTTTATTCCTCCGACTCGTCGCCCCCTCTTCGAACAGCGCCAAGCACGTCGAGCTCGAGCACCGTACGCGGATCAAGGTCTTTCTAACTTCGCAATGCCAGTGCGCGACTTCTGCTGCGACCAGTCTTGCCAACGACTTCCCCGCAATATCTCGCCCGGGCGCACTTGCGCTCGCCCGCGTCGCCGACCCCTTCGCCGCCCCCGCGCGCGCCGTCCAACGACGCCCCTGCCCCCCCGTCGCATTCGTAACCCACGCCGCTCACGTCGCGCACCAATTCTCGCTCGCGCTCTTCATCTCCGCCGCGCAGTCCTTGCCGAAGGCCAGCCTCTCTTTTCTCTGGAACTTGTATTTCGTGAACGCCTCCTCTAATAGCCTGCAGATTGCACAGCCCGCGCTCGTCTCGCGGCAGCGGCTTCACCCACCCACCCCCCAAGCCCCCACCCTCTCCTCGGAGAACCTCAAACAACTTTTTCGCGCCAACCATCTCGCCTTCATTATAAGCCTTCCAATCGAAAGACCGGAAGATCAATAGGTTTTCTCGCCGTCGCACCCACGCAATGGCAACGCAACTTGACATCCAACTTCCGCCGCGCCCTCGTTCAAAATCCGCTAAGACTGCGCCCGCCGTTCGCCATTGCGCGGCGCGCGCCGCGATGGCCAAAGACCGCGCGATCATGAACTGCGAGCGCTTCGCGCCCAACATTGGACACTGACAATACTCATCCAAGAACCACTGGCGCCACTTCAATCGGAATATTAGATACAACCTGGCTCCCAGCCTGGCAGGTGTCATTTCTTCGCAAAACCTCCCCCTCTTCATCTCCCACGACCTCGTCCTCGTGCAACACCCATCCACGTATCATCGCTGCGCGCCCCCGCAGACGCGGCTCCTTCGACACGTCCAGGTGACCCTAGAGCGCCACGGGCATGCCAGTTGCCAGCGGGGGGGGCCCCAGCAAGCTTGCGCACACCTTCTCGTGGCACCCCAACCACCGCATTTTGTCCTCCACCGTGCGCGGCCGTCTCTGTTCTCCCCGATGGCACGGGCGATATCTTGCTGCGACCCATAGAAGCTGCTCTCCTCGTTCCTTCGCCCATTGATTGCACTGCTCTCTGCTTCCCGACGTGGCACCGAATGCCCTGATGGGCATAAACCGCCGCAACGGCTTCTACAACTTTTGTTCCCGAAATCGCGCGTCACCGGGCGACGTCGCAACGAGTTTCCTCTTCTGTCGCTCAGCTTTGCACGCCCCACAAGTCCAACCCGTTATTTTCGGCAATTGCCTCTGCATCTCCTCGACAACGGGCGTCCCCGCACAGCAGTGCGCCGCTCACCCACGTCCCCGGCACGCCCGTCGGCCTGCCACGCAAGAAACTGCGCGCACGTTCAATCAGCGCTCCTCGGCGAAACTCGTCCTGCACCCCAAGGAACCAATCGCCCTGGTCTCTCCCACACGCTTGCACTCCGTCAACTCCGTCATTTTTTCCAAAACATGTGCTGCCCGTTGTCTTCCGCGACACCTGGCGCGTACTTCCCCGCACTTGCTGGACACAACGTGTGCAGCGTATTGATCGCTGTTCCCGTCGGCGGCTCCAGCTAATAGATATCATATGTCGTAATCTCACACTGCGTATTATCAACAGTAGCTTTCGTAACATGATGAATAATATTACTATTTCTCGTAGCTGTATTAGTCTGAACCGTTCGAATCCTCCGATAACTGATTTGAGCCATATTCTTCTTCTTGTTATTATTATTCACACGCATTAGTAGTATAAGCTGGTTGTGTTGCAAGTGTTCATACAATGTGCTGTCTTCTTCGCCTTCTCAAAATGATTATTCTTATTCCTCCCCCGCGTGTTCCCAGAAAGATTTCCACAAATGCTGAGGGAATACATAGTTCGATAGCGTGGCCGAGCTCTGGCCACAACATCCGGCCACATAGGCGCTTCCAAAGGCAGGGGCGACAGTGTTTCGCCGCAGGCATCTTCGATCCGCCGCCCCCTGTGGTTTGCCGCTGGAGTGCACGGCGGCGCGCCAAACTTCTGAATGGTTGCCGTGTTTTCCCCAAACAGCTGTGCTGACTGGGGTGCTCTTGTGGTAGAGGCTAGTACAAGCCGAAGGAATTCAAAGCAGAGAGCTCCTCCAAACAAATTTGGCGGTCCAGCCCGTGTCGCCTAAGACATCCTCACAAATCTCGTTTCTGAGTTGTCCAAGATTAAGCGTTCCACCTGAGACATCATCGCGAATCTGAGCTCAAAGATGCCCCGCGAGCGAGGGTCTGGCCCGTTTCGCCTGAGACATCCTCGATAATCTGAGCTCCCAGACGCTGCGCGAAAGGTGGCTCAGCCCGTTTCGCCTTAGACACCCTTACAATTCTGAGCTCCCAGATGCCGCGCGAGAGGTGGTCAAGCCCGTTTCGCTTGAGGCAACCTCAAAACTCTGAGCTCTCAAATGTCGCGCGAGAGGTGGTCCGGCCCGTTTCGCTTGAGACATCCTGGCAAATCTGAACTCTGGGATGCCTCGTGAGAGGTGGTCCGACCCGTTTCGCCTCAGACATTCTGAAACTCTGAACTCCCAGATGACTCGCGAGTGGGTGTCTGGCCCGTTTCCACAAAGACATCCTCCAAATTCTAAGCTCCCGGATATCCCACGAGAGGTGGTCTGGCCCGTTTCGCCTGAGACATCTTCGCAACTCTCAGCTCCGACATGCCGCGCGAAAGTGATCCAGACCGTTTCGCTTCAAACACCCTCGAAACTCTTAGCTCCGAGATGCCGCGCGAGAGGTGGTCCGGTCCGTTTCGCTTGAGACATCCTCGCTAATCTGAGCTCCCAGATGCCGCGCGAGCGGTGATCTGGCCCGTTTCGGCTGAAAATCCTCCAAACTCTCAGCTCCTAGATGCCACGCGAGAGGTGATCTGGCCCGTTTCGCCTGAAACATCCTCGAAACTCTCAGCTCTGAGATGCCGCGCGCGAGATCGTCCAGCCCGTTTCGCTTGAGACATCCTCGAAACTCTGAGCTCCCAAATGTCGCGCGAGAGGTGGTCTGGCCCGTTTCGCCTGAGACATCCTGGCAACTCTGAGCTCCATGCCGCGTGAGAGGTGGTCCGGCCCAATTCGTCTGAGACATCTGCAAGCAAAGAGGTCCTCCAAAGAATGTCATTGCCCAGCCCGTTTCGCCTGAGACATCCTCACAACTCTCGTTTCTGAGTTGTCTGGATTGAACGCTTCGCCTGCGACGTCATCGCGAATCTGAGCTCTGAGATGCCGCGCGACAGGTAGTCCTGTCCGTTTCGCCTGAGTCATTCTCGCAAATCTGAACTCTGAGATGCCGCGCGCGAGGTGGTCTGGCCCGTTTCGCCTGAGACATCCTCGCAAATCTGAGTTCTGCGATGCCGCGCGCGAGGTGGTCTGCCCCCTTTCGCTTGTGACATCCTCAAAACTCTCAGCTCTGAGATGCCCCGCGAAGAAATGGTCCGCCCCAATTCGTCTGAGACATCCTGAGAGCAGAGAGCTCGGCCAAAAATTTGGTTGTCCAGCCCGTTTCCCCTGAAAGATCTTGCAAATCTCGTTTCTGAGTTGTCTGGGATGGAGCATTTCGCATGAGACATCCTCGCGAATCTGAGCTCTGCGATGCCGCGCGAGAGGTGGTCCAGGCCGTTTCGCCTGCGACAGCATCGCGAATCTGAGCCCGGAGACGTCGCGCGAGAGGTGGTCCGGCCCGTTTCGCATGAGACGTCCTCGAAACTCTGAGCTCTGAGATGCCTCGTGAGAGGTGGTCCGAAACGTTTCGCTTGAGACGTCCTCGAAACTTTAAGCTCTGAGATGCCTCGTGAGAGGTGGTCTGCCCCGTTTCGCCGGAGACATCCTCGAAAATCTGAGCTCTGAGATGCCGCGCGAGAGGTGGTCCGCCCCGTGTCCCCGAGAGGACTCCGCGCCGGCTTTTGGCGCTTGGGATTCGTCGGGGCGGGTCTTTCTCTCTCTCTCTCTCTATCCCTCTCTCTCTCTCTCCCACGGTCTCTCTCGTCCGGGGAGGGGGGGAAATGCCGAGGAGTGCCTCTCCGCAATCGCCAACGCGCTGGGCCCGGGTCAAGTTGTTCCGGGTTGGGCCGCTTCTGTCTGCGCCTGTCCTCTCGTGGGGCCGCCCATAGGGTTTCTTGAGCCTCGCTTCGAGGCTCCTTGGGCTGTTCCCTAAGGATCCTACGCCCGGGCTATACTTTTTGCGCAGGAGCGCGCATGCCACGAGTCGGCGACGACGCCAGGTCGCCGTGGCCAGTTGGCCCAGACTCGAAGAGGGAGGGACGGGCGGGAGGGAGGGGAGGGAGGGCGGCAGAGTGGGCGGGAGCATGCAGCAGCAAGAGGGGGGGGATGAAGAAGAGGGCCAAAATACCTCCCAAGCAGCAGCGCCATTCGCAAGCGAGGGGGGTTCTTTAAACATCAGCAAGCGCGAGCGCCACGCGCCAGGGCCGCGGATTCCCTTGGCCCGGGCGGGGGCTCAAACGCAGCATAGCTCTGGACGTCCTCCGACTTGGACGCGCCGCGTGCGCGGCCAGCCGCGCGCTCAACACCGCTGCATGGGAGGACTAGGATGCTAGGCCTGGGGAAGATGGAGGGGGAAGATGGAGGGGGAACGGGGGTGGGGGGGGATGGAGGGGAGGCACAGTGATTACTATAGGGGGCCCCAGCGCTGATCCAAGAAATCCGCGCGGAGCGCCGTTTTTCTTCATCGAGAGATGGAGAAGAGGTCCTTCGTCTGCGAAGAGAACCTCCGGCGCGAACCTCCAAACGAAGAAGCACGCGGCGCCCGCGCAGCGGCCCCGCTGTTGCGGCGGCCAACTGCACGGAAGCGGCGCCGTGGCCATGGGCACTGGGTGCCCGAATCGGCGCTGGCTCAAGCCTTCCTCCTCCTCCTCCTCCTCATCATCCTCCTCCTCCTCACATCATCATCATCATCATCATCATCATCATCATCATCATCATCATCATCATCATCATCATCATCATCATCATCATCATCATCATCATCATCATCATCATCATCATCATCAGCTACACCACCACCACCACCATCATCATCATCATCACCACCATCATCATCATCATCATCAGCACCACCACCACCATCATCATCATCATCATCATCCTCATCATCATCATCATCAGCAGCATCATCATCATCATCAGCATCATCATCATCATCACCACCATCATCAGCATCATCATCATCATCAGCATCATCATCAGCAGCATCATCAGC
>CAUYUJ010018071.1:484004-506504 GCA_963575745.1 Prorocentrum cordatum
CATGCTCCTCCTCCCTCCTCCGCCTCCTCCTCCTCCTTCTCCTCTCCTCCTCCCTCCTCCCCCCTACTCCCCCTCCCTCCCTCCCTCGCTCCCTAAACCCTACCTCCAGTGAGATTTCAGGTGTACTCTAGGGCTTGACTAATATCAAGTGTAGTATCAGTTCAGAGGTTGAATGATGCACAGCAGTGTAGCAGCAACAGTGATGACCCGACGTAATCATATTAGGGCTCAGGGATTTGCGCACTAAACAATCCAATTTGGTAGCGGAGCTACGGCTCCATACCACACGCGCGGCCCCATCGCGCGCGCCCGGCGCCGCCAGGCGCCATCTCGAGGAGCAGATCCTCGGCCTCGCGTTGCCAGCGCAGCGCTCCGTGCCGACCTTCCCAGTGGAGGTCAGCGCCTACCTCACGAAGGTCAGCGTCTTCGAGGAGACGCACCAGAGTATCTTCGGGGTGAACCGCAACTCCTCAGATACTGACAGGACGATTTTTGTCGCGGAGATCTTCGCCCCCGACAGCAGCCAGACAGGCTGCGTGTGTTGGACATATTCCTTAGCACGTTTGTGATAAGACACAATGGCTGACTACAAACATCCAGACCGATTGCAGGAGTTCACTCGATATGTCCCACCAGGATGGAAGCCATTCGACGACTCGTACCCCTTCAAGGCTTACATGCAAAGGCTGCATCTCTGGTGGCGGCTGGCGCCGCTAGACGAGCGAGAAGCTGGACCAAGTATGGCGTCAAGGCTTCTGGATCGAGCATTCACTATCGCGATGAGTCTAGAGGTCACTAGAGGCGATCAGAAGTTCAAGGGAGACGCAGCACTTGCATTGCCTTGAGTTGATGAAGAGCGAGACGCAGCAGATAACATCGTAGTTGAAGCAGGTATACCGGGAGCAGGACATATGATGCAGAAGCTGACCGAGGCATTCGAAGCACACGATCAAGACAAGCAGGGTGATGTCTTGGATAAGCTTCTGGACACTCGACGCAACAACGTCGGACTGACCCACATGTTGTTCAAATGGGGTGGATTACCGACGAGGCGTATAGCAGACATCAAGTTGCACATAGATGGAGATTTGGACAAGTTCTAGACAGTGCATTCAATGCTCACACGTATCGCCAAGTCGGAAATGAACACAGGCAGCCCGGGAAACCACTACATGGAGGAACAGAGCGAGACAGAGCACGTGTTGGACTACTACCAAGACTACGAAGACGGCGAGCTGATAGACTGGACCTATGACGAGGAGAGTGGTCTGCACTACAGAGAGTTCTGGACAGAGAATGGCGATGGAATCTACGGTGCATATGACGACGACGGTATTTGGTATGAGGTAGAAGAGATAGCGGCATGGCTTGACGACGTGGAGCTGGAACAAGCATATCAGATGTCTGGTTTTCGACCTCGCTACATATTCGGCGGCAACTCTCGGCGAAAAGGCAAAGGCAAAGGCAAGAGCAGAGGCAAAGGACGAGGACGATCTAAAGGACGCGGATCTGGCGGAAAAGGACGAGGCAAAGGACGATGGAGCAGCAACCACTACGAGGACGATCATCAAGCACACTGGGAGGCAAAAGCAGCGGCAAGATGAGCACCAAGAGCCGAAAGTCAGGTGGTGGCGATAGCGGTAGCAACGGATGCAATGTTTGTGGTTCCAAGTGGCACAAGAATGCGAACTGCCCAGCGAACAAAGGACAACCTGCACCAGGACAGGGACAAGGACATGGTAGCGGACAAAAGGAAGGTGGTCATGGATTCGCATCGGTGGTTGGTTCGAATGCGGGTGGCACGCAGGACGACATTCGACTCAACCTGCATACCTATCAAGACCTGCCGCGAAAGGAGGCGCCACCATCCTCAGCATCATCGAGTGCAGGCTCTTGGGACATACCTCAGACGCCTACTGCTTGTTCTCCACATCCTATGCACGAAGAGGCTGCAGACGGCACAAATGAGACGCAGTACATCGACTGCCCAACCTACAAAATGGACGAGTATGATCATTACGAATATGAGTCATCCCTCAGTGAGCGAGCTGCAGATGTCGAGTACGAGGCATATCAGAACAAGGACTATCAGGAGTATGAATACCCATCTCAGCTCTATTGGGGAGGAACCAAGAAAGACCGTAAGAAAGGACAGCAACATGGAGATCATCGAGGTAAAGGACCAACGGTATTCAAGACATCTCTCCTGGACTCTATTCCAGAGGTACAAAAGGAGGAGACGAACAACAACCCCTTTGGCAGCGGCTCGGACCGCATGACCAGGATATCGACGCAGACATCGACGGAGCTCGGATCTCAGCCTTGCAAGATTGACTTTTCCTCGAGACCTGCGAAGCCGACGACGACCACGGAAGACGACGACGACCAGGACCAGCACCAACGGATACGAGCCAGATCTCCGGAGGCTACATCATCGGCACGAGCACCTGGCTCACCGCAAAAAGGATCCTTCTCGGACTTGCTGCACACCCCACTGCTGAGTCGACACATCTTGCTTGGAGATGACGATGGCGACAGCAATGCTGGCAAGGCATTTGCATACCACACGGTTCGAGGAGAACGGCGGCTGGGCCTCATCATCGAGCCGTGCGCTGCCGAGGGTCTTGGAGGCACAGGGACTCTTCGTGAAGTTTGTGAAGTGCTGCTCTGGCCCAAAGGTCAGCAGCTGGAAGTGACGAGCTCGGCAGCGAAGCTTTCTGGAATCGACGGAGTGGCCAATCCATCTCTTGGACTTGGGCAGCTACCCCTGAACTTGGAGGCTCTGCCGAACAGCAGCTTCACGATGGACATGCTGGGCGGCACTGGCAGCAGGTGCCCATCGTTAATGCCGCTGGAGAGCATGATCAACAACACGATGGGCCTCCTAACGGGCATCTTACCGAACAAAGATGGAGTGCTCATCATCAACAGCCTGGACGGCCTCGGCAACAAGCTGCGCCTGACGGCATTCATGCAAGCTCTCTAAACGGAATCTGGACACTACATCCTACCGATCGATGACCCGAGTGCTGGAACAGGGAAGGAACGAGACCGACTCCGACGAGCAGTGAGAGCATACATGGATAAGATCATGGACGGCGAAGGCATTGGAGTGTCAAGCACGGAAGGTTCTCTTTTCTCTCAGAATGACGAACCAAGCCAGCAGCAGCGTTTGAGCACCTATGTACCTGACTCGCATGGCGGAACGCACAGCCGGAAGATGGAGACGGTGACTCCAGCTGCTGTTGGCGAGCCAAGCCAGCGGCGGCGTTTGAGCACCTTTGTACCTGACTCGCATAGCGTGAAACCCAGCGGGAAGATGGAGATGGTGACTCCAGCTGCTGCTGGCGCGACAATGACAACTGGTGTGAACGACGACTCAGTAGCTCAGACCTCAGAGTGGAATGAGAGTGAGATTCGACACACCAGAAGCAAAAGTGAACGACACCTACCACGGCGAGCAGATGACATGTAGGGCCTACTACCAGCGATGGAGATCTGTTAAGGCGACGAAGTGGAACGGCACTAATCTCTGGCCTAGCGACTTCGACGATGGAACGAGGAAATACATGGAAGGAGTTTACCGAGCTATGCCTGAGGAGTTCTACTTCGAAACCCAGCTGCCCGTGGTGACGTCGGAGAACTACGTGAGGTGGTTGACACACATGGGCACCTAATGTTGACATGCAAGAACGAATTTCAAGCAGCGGTCGTCTCAGTCATCGTGCATCTACCCAAGGTCTTCTGATAGGCTTTCACATATATTACCGATATGGCTGGAACATGGCGAGTACACACCATCAGAATCACCTTCATCATCTTCGACGAGTTTGCAAGATATCGGTCACCTTCTGGTCACCGACGTGTACGCCATGGTCAATAGCCAGCAGGCACAAGGATGCAAAGACTCTTCAGATGGAGCGAAGTTGGCAGAGACTGACGATCAAATTTATGAACAAGGATATCAGCGACTCCAAGAGCAACGATCAGCGACATGCAGTGGAGAACCCGCACAACAGTGATTTCTGGGACACGTCGGATTTCTCACTGACAGTCGACAGCGGTGTCATGAAAACCTACGCGACGCATCAGTGCGCCTTCGGAGCCTCGAACGAGCTGAACGAGCCTGTCAGGAAGCGGACTCGGCTGGACGCGACCTTCCCATTAAGGGCATCCGTGAGGCACTGCAGGTGCAAGGTGGCACACGGACATCTTACTGGCGCGGTGGACGGCATCAAGCGGACAGCCAAGGCAGCAATATATCCCAAGAACTTCTGCGACGGCATCATCAAGGACATCTTCCGTCTGGTCCGCGCCTGTGTCTACTGGGGATGCAAGCGTTGCAGGCTTGGCACGAAGACCGACAAAGAACACACCAGGAAGCCAGGCAACTGCAAACTTGCACCAGCACCACCACCAGGACAGGCAGCACTGAAGAAGAAGAAGAAGAAGAAGGCACCCGCAGCAGCACCATCAGAAGAGCAGCAATACGATGACGATCCAGAAGTACCAGAGGCAGCGGCTTTACCGGCACCGGCTCCAGTCGAGCAGGAAAACAAGAGTGACGAGGACGAGCCAGCGATGAAGAAGGAGAAGGATGAGGACTTACCAGCTATCAAGGAGGAGCGCGATGAGGACGAGCCAGCCATCAAACCATTGGAGCCTCTACATCACGGCGGCGAACAACAGGTACCTCAGGCTCTTCCAGGGGTACTGGGCGCAGAGGTTGCTCCACCTCCAGCGCCTGCACCTCATGCTGCGGCTCGCCCCAAAAAGGAGAAGACGGAAATCAAGCAGGAGCCCGAGATAGCCATGAAGAAATGGTACGATGTGAAGCCGAACTTCGATCTCAGCAAGATGGTCACCAGGCTGAAGAAGACCACCGACAAGAAGAAGCTCGTGCGCCTCTTGTTGGGCTTCCACATCCGCTTCTGGCATGCTCCTGTGCCGGACATGATTGTATTTCTCAAAAGCGCGGAGTGTTGGACGAAGACCATCAGTACGGTGATTGCTCTGGTTACGCAGGCATGTTTGATCTACAAAGTCACGCGAGACCGATGACGAAACCACAGGCAGGAATTACAGTACCTTCGCGATTTAATCATCGAGTTCAGTTCGACTTGTTCTTCATGTGGGACAAGACGTGGACTCTGAGAATCGACGAACTCTCGAGATACAAAGTGGCGGACGTTGTGGCAGACAGAACGCCGAAGGAGCTGGTGACGACCATCATGCGTGTCTGGATCCGCTATTGTGGGCCAATGCAGATCATGATTCTTGACCAAGAAGGCGGCCTAGTCTCAGAGTTGGCGTCGAGGACCTGCGACAAGCTGAATATCAAGAGACGTTATGTTGGCACCGACGATCACACTATGACAGGGCTCGTGGAGAGATAGATCCAGCTGATTCGTCTATCTGCCACGAAGCTCAAGAGGACATGCACACTGCAGGGCTTTGAGGTCTCCGAGGTCGACTTGGTACAAGGGGCCGCGATGGTTTCCGACAGCATGGTCAGCTACGGGGGCCAGACTGCATCACAGGTCGTTCTGGGCTTTACTCCAAGCGACTACTACGACTTGGAGGCGATCACGCTGGACTCGGTACAGGGCGCGACCACGAGGTGCCCTGACCCGTTCGAGGCGGCAGTACGCCTTCGACTTCTCGCTAAGTCGAAGATGGCCAGGGCGATCGTGGAGGACAGGATCACCAGGGCGAACCGCACTCGAGTACAGCAGCATGGACCCGAGCAGGAGATGAAGCCTGGAGACAGCATGGACGTCTACCGAATTCCCGAGCGGAAGGACCAGTCTGGCTGGCGTGGCCCAGCAGAGTTGGTCAAGATTACTGAAGGCACGGCGATTGTGGTTTGGAACGGAGTTACCTACATTGTACCAGTTCGATATTTGAGGAAGCACGTGGCCAACTTCATGGTATATCAGGTTGGGGGCACCACGTCACCAGAGGCGATGCTGATCGAGACCTTCAGGAAGCTCATGGACATCGTCGATGGCAGCACATACGGACAGCTCACACGACTGGGCAAGACAGTGGATCAGAATGGAAAGGTAGGGTGCTCGCCAGATGTCAAGACTCTGATCGCCATCCAATCTTGGAAGCTGTGCATGCTGACCTACCAGCGGCTGTTTCAACTCAAGACCGTGGATGGAGTCTTGTACGGCACCTCTCTGCGGCGAGTGCCGGCACTGCATGGAGTTCGATATGGCCTCATCGTACTCTGGGAGCGCAGCGACCATTCCAAGTACGTGGCCTACGAGATAGATCCAAGCAAAGGCGTCGTGATCAACAACCTGAGCGAGATCAAGTGGGAGAACATATCCTTTCTCGTTTTCTACTCACTATCGACTCAGACGGACCCTTTCTTGGACGAACATACGCAACCGAACATTGACGACCTATCTCGTATCGATTCCGCTCCAGAGTCGATCATCGATGTCGACCGCGACGTGGCTGAAATGATCAGCCTGATTCCCGACATGGATGATTGGATGTCTGATCTGGAGGCTGCGACGCACGACAAGACAATGAGTCGCGACGAAACGATGCTGGACCAGACGCAGGCGATACAGCATCCGGCGGAGGTTAACAGGCCCATCGCTCGCAACGCTCAGGCAGTGGTTCCTGGACCCCAGACGGCGGACCCTCGCGCGAGACCGTGGGATCCTGGACATCAGCCACAGCATGCAGTACCTCCTCCGAGGCTTGGTGGATCTAGAGCTGGAGCTCCATTGGCACCTCCAGCGGCAGCTGAACCGGGGACGGCACTTGTGCCGACACAAAGTTCACGAGAGCCACCGCGAGCACAGCTGATACCGTCAGAACCTCCTGTGTTACCAGTACACGGACAGACTCCACGACAGGCGCCTCCTGTACAGCAAAAGCCTCAGCTTCCTCAGCCTCCGCGACATGAACTAGGAGCAGCACAGGGCAATGAGGACGTCAGGAGTGTGCCGACACCAGATCACAGCATGGGCGATACTATGGACCTCACAAGAGAACTCGATCGCGTCCTGGGGCGAGCTGGAGTGCAAGAACAAACAAGTGCTCCGACTACAGCAGCACCGACAGTGGCAGAACCAACACGAACAAAGCACAAGCCATTGAGCGAGATTCTGGAGCAGCCGATCGTGGAGAGAGAGAAGCGCAGCAACACAGAGCTTGGAGATCATGGCAATACGAGCCTCTTGCCAAAGACTCAGCGACGACGTCTTGATGACAGTGAGGAGCGGATCGAGCACAACCGAGATGATCACGACCACACACCCCTGCAGGATGCAGGACCACAGGCCGAAGGCGGACAACCTCCTTCTCAAGATGCTGACCAGCGTGACGAGATCCAACCAGGACCGTATGGTCCACCGGCAGTCCTGGAACCAGCTGGTCCGGCCATTGATCTAACGGGTGATCTCGAACACATATTGGGTGACTCATCTCAGCAGCATGAGAATCCGCATCCACTTGAAGATGGGGATCTCTTCTCCAGGCACAGCGTGCTGCACAGTGCGATCGAGTATGACGATAACGACATGTATACGATAAACGACATCAAGGAAGCATATCTCGACGACCCCATCGCGACGATAATTGAGGAGCACAATCGAGCGGACGCCTACATTTCGAGCCTACAAGAGGGCAGTTTACCGTGGAATGCGACCGAAGCTCTCTGGACGTTCAAAGGCCCTTGGCGACGGAGCAGCTGTTTCTCGGTTGCCTTAGGACAGGCGAAGTGCAGTGTCATATCGGAGCCAAGGAGTCGGACACGCTAACCGAAGAGGATATCCTGATTCACTGGAAGAAGGTCGAAGAGGCAGACTTGAAGGAGTTGGCGGCCTTCGTTGACCACAAGGTCTTCGCCTGTCGAGCCAGGCGATCTCTCTCAAGCACGAACAGTATCGACGCCGTGTGGTTCAGGAAGTGGAAGTACGACGCCAAGTCCAAGGAGTGGATTGTGAAGAGCAGATTGACAAACAGGAGCACGAGATACAGCGACACTCGAGTACTGCCAGCAGGTTGAGCCAGAAGTTGATTGTCTCGACGGCGCAGGCGCATCCAGAGTTTGAGCTCGAGAACTGGGACATCAGCACGGCCTTCCTACAGGGCCTCAGCTTCGACGAGATCCGTCGTCGCTCCAAGGAGCTCAAGATCAACTGTGAGACGGTGCGGAAGGTCTATCTGCTTCTGCCGAGCAATGTATGGAGATTGATGGACATGTTACCCGGCAGCGAGATGAACGTGAAGAGCTGGGATATCCAGATGTTCATCTTGGAGCTTCCCAAGCCTATGTATGGGATGGTCGATGCACCGCATCTGTGGCAGGTTGCTCTTTCTCTGTATCGAGTGGACGTTCTTCGAGCGCGAGTGAGTCTATGGGATGAGAACTTCGTCTACTGGACATACGATGACCTACCCGACCGAGAACGTGAGCCGCATGAGGAGGAAAAGGCTACAGATGGAGTTGCGGCAGCTCTCTCGATACACGTGGACGACTTGTTGGTAGCAGCCCGAGCTAGGGTTCAGAGCTATATCAAGCTTCTGGAGGCCGCCAAGTTCGGAGCAGTGAAGAGGCAGCAGCTACCGTTCACACACAACGGCGCGCAGTACACGAGATTGGCTATCGGAACGATTTTGCTGCAACAAGTTGACCTCCTCCAGAAGATAGCATCATGCGAGATTCCCGACGGACACGCTAATAAGATGGTGACTGGACAGTATGCACATGGTTTCAGGAGTACTCTCACATCGATGCTGTTTCTGTGCCAATGCACCATTCATATCATGACAGAGGTGACGCAACTACAAGGTTTCAACAACGAGCCGAAGATTGTCCACCTCAAGCGAGCGAATGCACTACTCAAGCGAGCACGACAAGATACCTCACTGGTTGGACTGCACTACCCGAAGATGACACCACCTTTTTGCCTGAGAGCAATAAGCAACGCCAATCACACAACGAAGACCTCAGTATGTCCTCAAGAGGGCCAGCTCGCGCTTCTCATGGAGGACAGAGATTTGATGATCAACGACGACCACACTCTGACTCCTGCGAGGGTGGCGGCAATGTCAGGCAAGTGTCACATACTGATGGCCATCAGCAGCAAGGCGAAGAAGGTGGCGCACTCGACTTCGATGGGCGAGACGAATTGCGGGTTGGCAGTGGTGGGTGGAGCTCGGATGGTGGCAGTGCGGATGACGGAGATGGTAGTTGCACTGAAGGGTGCGACCCGGCAGAAGATAGCAGTTTTGATCGACATGAACCTGAATGGACAGTACATTGCACCCATCGACCACTCGACGGACTGCAAGGACATGTTCGAACTGGTGACCAGCCTCAAAGGGGTGCCTCAGGACAAGCATCAACGGTTGGCAGTCATGGCACTCTGAGAGGAAATGATGTCAGGCAGAATACGCTACAGTATGCATATCCCTACAGATGTGATGATCGCCGACGCGCTAACGAAGCCTGGAGTCTTTCCTCAGCTGATGTTGATGCCGACGACAAGAGTGCCCAGGCTCACAATGAACAAGAAAGTGATTACCTGTAAACCAATTGTACATCGACCGGAGAATTTCACAGAGAGTGACCTCGAGAACATAGGGCGTTTCTGATATTCTTTGTTGAGACGAATATGGCATTTCGCAGGTGATCAAGAGCGATCTCTTCAGCAGCGCTTGATTTTTTGATATATGTATACATGTGCTGATACCTGGAAATGGGAATCCTCCTCTCCTTCGGCCACGACTGGACCGAGATCAGCACCCTCGACCGCGACTGGGTCGAGTTCCGCTTCAATGTAACGTATTAGGCCTGCTACGCCGGCCTGCTCATGCTTTGTCGTTTTTTCGTTTCAGTTTGGCTGATCTGGATAGCTAAATCCTGGAGAGTAGAATGAGAGAGATCAAGTGTAGCATCAGTTCAGAAGTTGAACGATGTACAGCAGTGTAGCAGCAACAGTGATGACCCGACGTAATCATATTAGGGCTCAGGGATTTGCGCACTAAACAATCCAGTCATCCCTCCCTCCCTCCCTCCCTCCCTCCCTCCTCCTTCCTCCCTCCTCCCTCTTCCCTCCTCCCTCCTCCCTCCTCCCTCCTCCCTTCCCCCTCCTCCCTCCTCCCTCCTCGCTCCTCCCTTCCCCCTCCTCCCTCCTCCCTCCTCCCTCCTCCTCCTCCTCCTCAAGCAACTTGGGCTCGAGCACCAAGTCCTCTCAGCCCCGTGCGTGAGGCAGGTTATTCAGTCCAGCTCCCACCGCCTCCACGGGGCGCTTGGGGGGTAATCAGTCTGCCGCCCCTGTTTTTTCGCGGACGATCTGATTGGCAAAGTGTGGGAGAAATGGGCAAGGCAAAGAATACGGTACCTCAGCAGCAGCAGCAGCCAGCTCGCATGTGGTCCAGCTGCCACGGCTGTCATCGGCACGAGTGGAACGACGCGTTGGCGCACAATTCGGACAAATGTACACGCTGCAGCAGACAGGTGAAGATATGCACGCCGCAGGGTGGAGGCCCGCATGGGGCTCAGGGTGGCAGAGGAGGCAGCGGCCGCAAAGGAGGTGCAGCAGGAGTCAACCGGCTTCAGATCGCCGTCGCGGCGCCTCCGATCGAGGTACTCACCCGTAGAAAGGCACCAACTATACACCAACACCGATCCTGGCCAGGATCACCCTGGGCCCAGGATCGGTGTATACGCCCTCCTGCCTTGGGCAAGAAGGCATATACACCGATCATGGGCCCAGGGTGATCCTGGGCCAGGATCGGTGTTGGTGTATAGTTGGTGCCCTCCGAACCCGGGCTCTCGGCGTCGCCAAGGACCCACTGATTGCGGCGGCGCTCACGGCGGCCATCCAGCAGCAGGCGCAGCCCGCGGACCCCCTCAGACAGCAGAGGAGGTGGTCAAGCGGGCTGCCAGCGCGCGGAAGGACGCGAACTACAAGCACGACCAGGCGGTGCAGCAAGTCAGCAGGTGCCGCGAAACGCTCTCGCGGGCGGAGGCGAAGGAGGCAGAGACCGTGAGGGTCCACGCCGAGGCCGAGATCGCCCGCAGGACGGCGGTCAAGGCCTTGGCGGCGCAGGCGGGCTTCACCGCAGCCCCCGCTGCCGAGGCAGCGGATCAGGCACCCAAGGACGGCAAGGTCAACTTCGAAATCGATTGGGACACGGACTTCTTCGACAAGGTTCGGTCCGGCGAGTACGAGTGCGAGGGCACCGAGAAGCAGACCCTGCTCAAGCTCGAGGCCGACCTGCAGGCAACCAAGAAGGATCTCACGGTCAAGAGCGAGTCCATCACGAACTGGAAGGATAAGGTGAAGGCCACGCAGGAGGCAGTCACCGCTCGCCACGCCAAGAAGCGCAGGGCCGAGGGAGGTGGTGCTGCTGAGGCCACTCCCGCAGGCACCGCGTCTGCGACAGCGGCGAGCCAGGCCCCTGCGGCAGCTGACAGCAGCGCCGCGGGGTCGGCTGCGGCGGCATGGGGCCCCACGGGCGAGACCGACGCCGCCGCCCGCCAGCGCACCGAGGCGATGAAGGCCAAGGAGGCGGCAGCGGCGGCGGCGGCGCAGGCAGCGCAGGCCGCGGCCAACACCATGGCTGGCGCAGCCGATTAGGACGCCGCCCAGGGCCCTCAGGCCGCGGCGGCGACGCCAGCGCGATCATCACAGGGGGCCAGCAGTGCCCCCAACAGGCTCGCGAGGGCGCCCTCGCCTCGTGTAACATGTTCAGTCTCAGAGGGCCAGCAGGTTTTCATCACCGTCGACGGCACAGCCGAGTTCGGCGAGTTCTTTCTCACCGTCCACGAGTTCTCGGGAGCAGGAGCCCAAAGCCTCAGCAGGGGAGGCTCCAGGCTCACCAGCTGCATCATCTCGTTCGAAGCGATCGTCAGCTGATTCAAGTGGGGATTCAGCGTCACCGGTCACACAGATTTTCTTCAGTAACGTCACTTTCCTCGGTCGAAAGGCGTGCCATCTCCGATCGGACAAAGTATTCCAGCATTTCGCCATTTGCGAGACGCACATTGGAGACAGCACAGTTGCAGATTGGAAGAGAAAAACACGTCTCGCCAAATTTCGTTGCCATGTGAATGCAGCACGGCCCACGGGGCGTCGATATCTCACTGCCTCGGGGCAATCGCGTGCTACGGAAGGTGGCGAACTCTTTCTGCCCGAAGGCCACCGTCAAACACATGCCTTGTCTCAACACAGCAGTGAGTTGTCTCAGCTATGCTCGGAGGGTTTGAGTATGCTCGACGGATTTCTCCCTGAAGTTGCGAGGCAGCAAGGCTATAGCATAGTAGTTTTCACTTTTTACGGGCACCACTCCCAGGGATACGCTGGTCAAAACCTCGAACGTCTGGCCACGCTTGGGTCCATTTTGCAGGCCCTGCATCTTCCGTGGGTGGTGCTCGGAGATTTTAACATGCCGTCGTCCGAGCTCTCGTCGGGCTCGCCGGGGGGCCTTCTTGGTAAAATCGGGACGTCTGTGCTGAAAGCTCCAGTTGAACACGCGTGCGTCAGCAAAAGTGGTGCGTCTCACATGGATTGCACACTGGCTTCGCCGTCAGCCATACCGCACATATAAGGCGCGCAGGCGATTCAGGATGCGCCGTGGAAGCCTCGCTGCGCACTAGTGCTTCAGCTCAGGAGTTCGGGTGCGCAACTGATCACTCGTTCGCTTCTGCCCCCTGAAAGGTTGCCTCAAGTTGCCCGGCCACAGGCTCAGGCACAGAGCAGGTCTAGGCCATCGCAGGCGCGGTCGAAACAGATTGCCCACCAGGCCTTTGCTCGCGAAAAACAGATTTCCATTATTTCAGAGCTCTTCGGGGATATTCTAGATTCAGCCCCCCCTTAAACCAATTCTAGCTTGCCCCAGCCAACTCTCGGTACTGATCCGTCTAGCATTCCCTCGATGCCAGATGATTCCGAGCTCATGGCTGGGCGTCATTTTGATTTGCATGAGGATGAAGTGGATCCGTGGGATGGCGAGTCCAGCTTCGTTGGGCCCACGACCCCCATCCGCCTCTTCCTCCTCGCCCTCGCCCTCGCCCCCCCCCTTCTCTCGTGTCGGGAGGTGCCTGGGTGAATCCACCAGCCTCGACGGATCCCGATGTCGCTTCAGCTGCAGGTGATAACAGGGACCCCTCCAGCGAGAGACACCCCCGCCCCATTCAACTCCACGGGCTCTGCCGCTGCCCCGGCGTTCGCCCCCCCCTCGCACCTGTGGCCACTGGCTCGTGCTCAGGCAGGTTATTGTCCTCCAGTAATTTTCACAGGTTTGGGGGCCAGCGAGGGCATCACTCGCGCCCACGGTTGGAGGACCCCACGTCCTTCGCGTCAGCAGTGCATATGCAGCGCAGATCAGCAGCGTTGAATACTTGTACCAAGTTCATCACGACCTGGACCCCTCTGACAAGCCGACTCGAGCTCAGGGCCCCAGGTTTGTCACGCATCGCGTGGGACAGTGTGAACACTATCGAGATACGGCCTTGCAGGATGTCGCAGCCAACTGGTGGGAGCGCGTGCAGGTGGTACTGCATGAATTGTCTCAACACAAGCGGCGTGGGAACGGGCTCAGCCAGTCTGAAGCTCTCGCCGTGGCGAGAGCCAAGTTGGCTGGGCAGCCGCCTGGCTGCGCATGTAAGTAGGTTGGCAGGTCTTCAGAAGCTACCACGTGGACGTCATGGCTCACAGTTCTTGTCGAGCTCAGGGACATTCCGTGCCAGCAGCTGGACATCTACGCTAGCGAGGCCAAGCAGGTGGCGCAGCGAGCTCGTAGTCTTGCCATTCCGGCTTCGCTTGCGGATGTCAAGGATTGGATTGGATAGCAGGAGAACACGGGAGCCATATTTCGAGCTACGACAGATTCACCTCTTGCCGACCTGGAGTTTCCAGCTTCGGCCAACTAGAATCGAGACGCCCTTTTCCATCCCAAGGATGTCGTGGATCACAAGGCAGCGCACTGGCACCCCTTGTGGACATCACGATTCAAACAGACAGTACCAGAACTTCGATGGCTTTTTGAACGCATACGGTGGCATGCAGCGCCTGACCCCTCGACGCCACCCACGGCGGAGGATATTCGTGCAGCTGTTCGGCGGATGAAACCCCGGGCTGGCCAAGGGGTTGATCGGGTCTTCCCGATCGACCTCGAGAGGCTACCCGAGCAAGCACTCAGCGAACTTGCTGTGAGATACACCATGTGTGAACAATGCCAGACGTGGCCCTGGCAACTTATGCCAGTGCTAAGACGGTTGTTGCCCGGGAAGAGTTCGGGCAACCGCGTGATAGGCCTCATGTGTATGATCTGCAGAATTTGGTCACTCTCACGAGAACCTCTCATCCAGGAATGGGCCAGCGCGGGGCAGCCAGATTGGGGGGCTGCGATTGCGGGAAATTCCGCCCTGCACGAGGCTTACCTGAGAGCCCTCGACGAGGAACTGTTCACGAAGATGAAGGCCTCACATGGGCACGGATCATTAAATATACGATGAAATGGAATGGCAAGTACTTGTTGAAGGGGCAATCCGCTATGGTTTTCCCCCAGCTACGCTAGGACTCGAACTACAACTTGTGCAGGACCTCGCCTTTTAGACCGAGGCGACGCAGTCCCATGTCCATTTCAGAGTACGCGAAGCATCATTCAAGGACTCAGGAGTGGCGCGAGGTTCGCCAAGGTGGTCACCAACATGGCGATGGCACGCCTCACAGTTTGCCACCCACGGCTGTCACAGCGACTCTGGATTGATGATCTCTCCCAGACAGCCGCGGGGTCGAGGTCCTCTAGTTGCAACGATTTGGCGGAGGGCATCACGACCAGGTGACCACGATCAATCTGCTCGCCGAGTTTTCCCTTCAGCTTGAGAAGAAGAGCACCATCACTTGTTCGGATATGCAAGACACCCGTAGTATTCAGAAGCGGTTGAAGACCCGCGGCATCTCAATGGCTGCAGCCCCTCAGGCCTCTCACCTCGGCATCGACCTAGCTAGTGGCAAGAGGCATGGGCGAGCGATGCGTCGGAAAAGATTCGCCGCGACTCTCAAGCAACATAATAGAGCTCGTAAGTTTGCCTGCACGTCCAAGCGGTTTACGGCTTTGCAGGCGGTGGAGCTGGCAGGCCCCCAGGCAGGAGCACGATACGGACATCAGACACATGGACTTCCCACGACATCGCTGACTCACCTTCGTCGGCGCCTAGGCGCCGTCACAGGAGGCCACAGGCGTCGGTGCCTTACTACCTTATTCGATATCACGGCTCCTGGCCCAGATCCAGGGTATTCTTTACCCCGCCAATGCCTGGCCGGATGGTTGCGAATGTGGTTGGAAGCACCTCGGTTTCGAAAATCCACACCGGAACTTTGGAGCGCCACAGTTTCGGATTTTCTGTAGCGTGAACCTCGCCATCGGGCGAGACAAATACGTGGTCAGAAGCACGGCTGTGATTCACGACCTCCTCGGCGCTGGATGGGATATCCCAGAGCCAACGTTGTGGTATCAAGCAGCCGATGCAGCAGGGCACCAGACTGGGTGGAATTTTGCAGGAACCGAGTTCCAGGCCAGTGATCAGGCCGTGGAGCTCCTCGACGCTTTCACCAGGTCCATTCAGCAGAAAGAATGGCAGCACGCTGCAGTTTCAACATATTGCGGGGGAGGTATGGAGGCTGGAGTCGACAAGTTCAATCTAAGAAAGCAGTTGTACCGGTTGGAGCAGATCCCCAGGATCGGTCGAAGGCTGGCCCACCCTCTGGTCACGATTGCAGTCGGCGGGGCCTGGACGGCTTCCCGCAAGGCCGAAGCAGGTTATCAGATTCCATCACAGTGTGCACGCTGTGGTAGTGGATCAGAGACGCCACATCATCGTTTCTGGACCTGCAGGTGTAATCACGGATCACCAGCTTTTGATGTGTCCCAAGAGTTATGTCTTAAAGCGCCGACTCAAGGTGACAGCATGGAATGCTATTGGTATCGAGGGATCATCCCCTCACATCTCACGGCTGTGGACCCACCACGCACGAGGAGAGCTGGACGGTCAGTCACAACGACGACCTCGACCAGAACTTCTTCGGCGAGGGCGTCGAGTCCGCACCCATTCTGCTTCATGGTGGTGCCTCAGGCGGCAACGACACACATGATCCTCGACTTCGTCGGATAGGGTTAGCGGTGTCTGCTGTCGGGGAGATCCCTGGACCAGGTTCACGTTTTGTGTTTGGACCGCTTCCAGGAGTGCGCCAAACCGTCCCGAGGGGCGAGCTGCTGGCTTTTCTCCTAGGTATTCGATGGTCCGCAGGTTTCATGATCTTTGTCACAGGCAAAGAAAAGGTCTGCAGAGGATGGTGGGAACGCCTCTATTTCTCTCCGCAAGGTAAAAACTCCGACCTGTGGCGTGAAGCCGGGTCAGTTCTTCAGCAGCAGCACAGGCTGCCGCGCCAGATTGCAGTGATCCAGGTGCCGTCTCTTGTCTCGGGCGAGGAGGTCGTCAGTCGTGGCCTTGCGGGCCACCTCATTGCTGGCAATGTTTTCGTTGACCACCTGGCTGGAGAGGCGGCCTCACGAGCACGAGTCCCGCAGGACCAGCGTGCCCGTGTTTTGCAGATTGAGCACGAGGCCTGTCTCATCCGTCAACGGTTGCTCCGAGCTACGCTCGAATCGATGAAAAAAGGAAGGCTCCCCGAAGGCCCCGTGTGCCTCCCAGGGTCTCACCTCCTGCGCCTGCCACGGTGGCCTGCTTTTCCACTGCCCATCGCGTATCGGAGTGTGGAAAAAGATGCTTGGCTTGTAAGGGATCGACGACTGTGGCTGCGAAGAAGGAGTTTTTCGAATCGGCATGTTTCCAGCTTGAGCACCAGTCCTCAGGGGTCTTGAGGGCTCCTCGGGGGAAGCGTCTGCATCTCGCTGGAGGGTGGGCCCATGCGTCTCACCAAATACTTTATCATGAATCCCTGTCTCCGTGGTATTGTGCGGCGTGTGGGTGCTACCATCAGCAGCAGCTCCGTGGTTTGGCTGATGAGTGCAAGGCACCCCCAAGAACCCCACTTACCAAAGCACGGCGAGGTTGTCTCGACCGTATCTCTCGAGGTCTTACGCCCAAAGTTCTCAGCAAAGCTGCGAAGGCGGCTAGATCCTCCGAATGAATGATGAACTCGCTTCGCGATCGGTCTTATCTTATCGTACCTCCCTCCTCCTCCTCCTCCTCCTCCTCCTCCTCCTCCTCCTCCTGCTCCTCCTCCCCCTCCCCCTCCCCCTCCTTCTCCTCCTCCTCCTCCTCCTCCTCCTCCTCCTCCTGCTCCTGCTCCTCCTCCCCCTCCCCTCCTCCTCCTCCTCCTCCTCCTCCTCCTCCTCCTCCTCCTCCTCCTCCCTCCTCCTCCTCCTCCTCTTCCTCCCTCCTCCTCATAGTCCTCCTCTTCCTCCTCCTCTTCCTCCTCCTCCTCCTCCTACTACTACTCCATTCTTTCTCCTTATAGATAACTCCTCCCTGTCGCACCCCGAGGCCAGCTGTCGGGGCGGGCCGGGCGTTTCGCCTGAGACGCCCTCACACTTGAGGACTCTGAAGCTTAAAATGTGACAAAGTGGCAACAGCTTCACAGATGGAGGGCGGGTCGCTTTCAAAATGCGGCTGTCGCCTTAGCGCCACGCACGTTTGTTTTTGACATTTGCAACAAGAGCGTCACGGATTGAGGGCGGGTGGCTTTCAAAATGTGGCTATCGCCTTAGCGCCGCACACTTTCGTCTTAACATGTGCAAGAGTTTCACGCATTAAGGGCGGGTGGTTTTCAACATGTGGTTCTCGCCTTAGCGCCGCGCATACTCGTTTAAAAAATCTGCAAGAGCTTTACGCATTGAGGGTGGGTGGTTTTCAAAATGTGGCTCTCGCCTTAGCGCCGCGCACATTCGTTTTAAACACTGCAGGAGCTTCACGGATTGAGTGCGGGTGGTTTTCAAAATGTGGCTCTCGCCTTAGCGCCGCGCACTTCCGTCTTAAACATGTGCAAGAGTTTCACGCATTAAGGGCGATTCCTTTTCAAAATGTGGCTCTCGCCTTAGCGCCGCGCGCATTTGTTTCGAACATTCGTGATCGTTTCACGGTTTCCCATGATCAACGTACCAGACATGGTGTTCTGGAAGGATTCAAGATTATGCGGGCGCAACAGCTATGTTGATTCGCTGTGTCGAAGTCCCAAAGATGGCGTTCTGACACGGTTCTGGATCGTCAAGACGCAGCAGTCAGATTGATACGTGGCGTTGAAATCCCGAGAACAAGGTTTTGGCACGCTTCAGGTTCTTCAAACTGCTGTCTTCCAACGAGGCAGCTTCCTCAATGGAAATGAACCGTTGTAGGGGCCTATGAAGAGGGAGCTTGGAAGGAGGGTAAATTCCAGCATCGTTGATAACTCTTGGGTTTCCACTGGTCCTCCTCCTGCTCCTCCTCCTCCTCCTCCTCCTCCTCCTCCTCCTCCTCCTCCTCCTCCCCCCTGCTCCGCCCGGCAGCTTCCGCCGAAGAGAATGCGTCAAATTCTTGATCCTTAAAGGCGAGGCCGCCAGAAGGCGCCATAAAACTCCACCATTCGGACGGGTTCTGTGCAACTTGGGCTGGGCGACGGTTGCCCGATGACGCCGTCGCGCCTCGGTTGCTCAGGCCGGCAGCCCGCGGGCTCTCAGAAGCTCGCGCGGGCCCCGACGGAAAACGCACGATTTCAAGATATACACCCTGACCTCCTGAAAGGGGATTCGCCACAGAACTTTGCACCACAAGCGGCGATGGACACCACGCCCACGCACAGCCGCTTGGAGAAAGGCATCTGCGGTCGCAAAAAAGTCAGGAGAAGAAAGCAAAGAGAGGACAGAGGATGATGAACAGGAGAGGAAACCACGTGGGCCGCGCGCGTCAGGCCGTGACGCCGCCCTCAACCAGTGCCCGCAGTCCAGCACGGCGGCGAAGAGGGGGCACCGCAGTGAGGAGGGGTCTGCGAGGTCGATGGTTCAAAAGAACACGCTCGGCCACGGCTGGCAGAGGGGGGGGACTGGTGGAAGCGGCACCGCGCGCGCATCGGCGTCGGCGATCGCAGTCGCCCTTGCCCTCCGCTCCTCCTCCCTCTTCCCTCCCTCCTCCTCGACTGCTCTTGGTCCACCTCGTTCTCCCCTGCACCGCACGGGCTGAAAATGATTGCACCCCGCCGATCCATGCGAGGCTACAGCAGCAAAAACCACTGGGTGGCCAGCCCCCCTAGGTGACGAAGCAAGGGAGAGAGGGACAAGGTACAGGAGAACTTTGAGGAGGAGGAAGAAGGAAGGAGGAGCAGGAGGAGGAAGGAGGAGGAACGAGGAGGAGGAGGAAGAGGAAGAGGAGGAGGAGGAGAAGGGAAGAGGACGACGAGGAGGAGGAGGAGGAGGAGGAGGAGGATGAAGATGAGGATGAGGATGAGGATGAGGATGACAATGAGGATGAGGATGAGGATGAGGATGAGGATGAGGATGAGGATGAGGATGACGATGAGGATGATGATGATGATGATGATGATGATGATGATGATGATCATGATCATGATGATGATGATGATGATGATGATGATGATGATGATGATGATGATGATGATGATGATGGATGATGATGATGATGATGATGATGATGAGATGATGATGAGATGATGATGATGACGATGATGATGATGATGATGATGATGATGATGATGATGATGATGATGATGATGATGATGATGATGATGATGATGATGATGATGATGATGATGATGATGATGATGATGATGATGATGATGATGATGATGATGATGATGATGATGATGATGATGATGATGATGATGATGATGATGATGATGGTGATGATGTTGATGACGACGATGACGACGACGACGACGACGAGGAGGAGGAGGAGGAGGAGGATGAGGAGGATGACGACGACGACGACGAAGACGACGACTATGATGATGCTGATGATGCTGATGATGATGATGAGGAGGAGGAGGAGGAGGAGGAGACGAAGGAGGAAGGGACAGGGAGGAGGAAGGCAGTGAGGAGAAGGAGGAGGAGGAGGAGGGCCAGCCCGGGACCTGGGGCGAGCGGCAGATCTGCGCGCGCGCCCGCGCGCTGGCCTCTAGTCTGGGTGCCGCCGACGCAGCCTCTCGGCGGTGCTGCGCAGCCGCCCGGGCTGCGCCACGGCGGGGGGCACGCCGCCGCAGCGGGACACAAAGGAAGCCCTCCTCCGCGGCGGCGAGTGCCACGCCCATCTGTCCTCGTCGGCCAGCGCGCGCCCTGGGCCCAGCTGGGAAGGTATGTACACCGATCCTGGGCCCAGGATGGTCCTGGCCAGAATCGGTGTAGGTGTACAGTTGGTGGCCTCCGATGGGCCTCCCCGCGCACTGCAGCGGAAACGCACCGGCTGCGCAGCGCAGGGGGGGGCGGGCGAGCGGGCAGCGGGGGCGCGGCGGCCCAGGTGCTCTCCGCCGCCAGGCGGGGGCAGCAAGAAACAAGGGGCAGCCTGAGGGCACTGGGTGCGGTACCCGTGGTGGGCATTAACGGCACGTTGGGCCAGGAGGAGGCGGAAGTAGAAGAGGAAGCGGCGAGTGGAGGCGTGGGGAGTGCAAGCGGTGCCGGTGCCCCAGAACTCTCGTTCGACCTCAAAGTCCTCCGGCCGACGAAACTGGCGTTCGGGCCCACGACCGTTCTGGCCGAGCGGCGGCTGCTGGAGAGCGCGGCGCTATGAAAGTTTGGTGTAACAAAAACATGCTGTCTACCGCAGCATGCCGCGCACGCGCAGTCTCCAGGAGCAGGAGGACAAGGGAGGCAGGGAGAAAGGGCTTCACCAGCGACATAGCGAGAGGAATGGGGGGGGGGAAACGAGTGTGGGGGGGGGAACGAAGCACACTGGCTGCGGCCGCCTCTCAGCGTGCCCGCGCGACCGGGAGGGCGCTGGCCGTGCGCGGCGGCGGCTCGAGGAGGCAGCGGGGCACCCGCTTCTTGCAGGGGGTGTGCCTGTCGAGCGCCACTGTGCCTGCCGAGCCCGGGAAGAGCGGCTTCTTCTTGACGGGCGTCTGCGGGTCGAGGGTGGACGGCGCCCGTGCGAGGTGGTCCGGCAGGCGCACCTTCAGCGGGATGCGCTCGCGCTGGGCCTGGGACAGCGCATCCACGCGCCCGGCGGAGGCGACGGGGGCGCTCCTTGCGGAGGCGTCTGCGGCGCAGCGGGCCCTCGGCTCCTCCGCCGCGGCGCGCGGGGCGGGGCGCTGCTGCGCGGCGGCCCAGCCGGGCGCGAGGGGTCCAGCTGGCGGCCGTGCTCCGGCAGTCTGAGGCGCGCCGCCGCACGCTGGCGGGGACCACACGCCCGGGGGCGGCCTGGCCGCTGCCTCGCAACCCCTCGGAAGGCCCGCCTGGGCGCCCACGGGCGTGCCCGGAAGGGGCGCGAGCGGCGTGCCGACGAAGGGTGCCGGCCTGCCGGGCGCGAGGCGGTTCCTCCCACGGGGGGGCCAGCGCTGGTCCTCGCCGTCGGAGGCGCCCGACGAGGCGCATCTCGCGATGTCGTTCGACGCGTTGGAGCCGCCGTCCGTGGTGTCCTCCTCGCAGAGCACCTGGACCTTCCTCGCGTCGCGCGGGCCGGGCGCGGGCGCCGCCGCCCTCGGGGCGGCGGGGGCGCGGCCGTCCGCTCCGTGCATCGTCGGCGGGGCACTGGGCGGCCTCCCTGGGCGGCGCCAGGCGCGCCCGAGGGGCAGCGGCGCGGCACGCGCGCGCGCGCGTGTGAGGCCGCGGGGGCACAGGGGGCCTGCAGAGCCGACGAAACACAGCTGGAGCCAAAATGGCTGCGGAGTCTGAATGGTGATTGTTCTTTTTAGATGTTCCCAGTGGGGTCTCTGGCCAAACCGCCGGCCGCGCGGAAAAGGAGGCTCACGTGGGCGCTCTCGCCAAAGATGGCCTCACGATGGCTTCCAAGATGTGGCAAATATGGCCTCCAAGACGGCCACGATGGCTCCAAGAGAGCCCAAGATGCCCGCGAGGTGTTGCCAAGACGGCCCAGGATGCAACAAGACCGACAAGACGGACAAAGACGACCTCAAGATGGCCCAAGGCGGCCCTAGAGTCCCCGAAAAGGCTTCCAAGGCGGTCCAAGAGGCCTCCAAGACTCTTTCAAGGAAGTCCCGAAGAGGCCAAACTCACTGCTTTGCCTTCGATCGTTCCCGAAACAGTGCTTGCACTTAGGGCATCTACTTCTTTTCTCAGGAACTGGGCCTGCGGGCCTCTCGGGCCGCCATGTGGCCGCCGTCGCCGCCTCGTCGCCGCCCGTCGCCATCCGTCGCCTGGGCCTGCGGGCCGCTCTGGCCTTAATGCCGCCTCGTCGCCGCCCGTCGCCGCCCGTGGCCTGGGCCTGCGGGCCGCTCTGGCCACCATGTGGCCGCCGTCGCCGCCCCGTCGCCGCCCCGTCGCCGCCCGTCGCCCCCCGCGGCATCGCCTGGGATCGCCACTCTTGATTCCTTGGAATCGATTCCAAGGGAGGTAAGA
>CAUYUJ010018071.1:511504-521504 GCA_963575745.1 Prorocentrum cordatum
GTATCAGCACCAGCAACAGCAACATCAACCACAACAATAACAACAACATAAACCACAAGAACAACCATAAATTTAAGACTGTTCGCTCTTACTGGCACGGGTGTCTTGCATTCTGTATACCCCAACCCTCGATACCCGCCCACTTCGTCTTCGATTGCACCCCCTTTCGGGGGGAATATCTTCACTGTCGGCCAGCCATTGACTGAGGTGCGAAGAACTCTCGAGCGAGAGCGCCGTTCCTGAGTTCGGGGGCCTCTCTAGCCAAGGGCTCTCGGAATACATATGGAGAAATATCAAGCGGGAGCCCTTATCGCCGTGTCGGGGCCTCCACCAACTTGCATGAATTACGAGGACGTCTCGAGCGAGAGCAGCACTCTTGAGTTCGGGGGCCTCTCTGGCAAGGGCCTTTGCGAATACAGAGGCCTCGAGCGAGAGCGCCGTTCCTGAGTTCGGGGGCCCTTCCTGACCAGGGGCTCTCGGAGCAAATCGCGAGGAGGTATCGAGCAGGAGCCCTTGTCGTCGTGGCTGGGCCTCCGCCAACTTGACTGAATTGCGAAGAAATCTCGAGCGAGAACGCCGTTCATGAATTCGGGGGCCTCTCTGGCCAGGGTGTCTCGGGGTAAATTGTGAGGTAGTATCGAGCGGGGGCCATTGTCGTTGTAGCTGGGCCTCCAAAGGCCCACATTCACACTCAATCCAACGCTCGCGCGCGACCCTCGTTTTCAGAGAAAATGTAGCCAACGTCGAGGCGAGAGAACGCACAGCCGTTTCCAGCAATCTGCAATTATAACTTCCAAAAACAACACCATCAACAGTAACAACAACAGCAACAACAACAACAGCAACTACCAACAATCAGTTTGAACTGTTCGCTCTTCCCCGCTCGCGTGCCACTCAACACGTATATCCCAAACCAAACCTCGATACCCGCCCTCTTCGTCTTCGATCGTACCCCCTTCGGGGTGTATATTTCTCACCTGCAAGGTGTGCATTTCGTGCAGCCTCTAAGGCAGGGAAAGAGAGGACGGATGTAAGGAAGGGACAAGGGGGAGGGAGGAAGATGGACCACGAGAGAAAATAGCAGGAGTGGGGCTGGGAGCAGAAAACACGTGACAGGACCAGACTCGCAAATCGGGCGGGAAGGCCCCAACAGGCGGGTCGGGGAGGCGGGCCAATACGGCCAGGTCGAGCAGGCGGGTTGCTAAATCGAGCGTCCTGCATGAGTCGCGAGGAAAGTCTTGAGCGATAGCGCGATTCCCCAATTAATCTTGAAGAACTCCGCAGCGTGAGCGTGATTCCTGAGCGTCGAGGGCGTGGCGTCTGAATAAACTGCAAGGATTCTCTGCAAAAAATCGGTCGGACTCAAGACCCAGAGCGAATAAACAGAAACACGCGACTGAATCAACCGAAATGGGCCGCCCCCGCCCTGACGCCAAAACGGAACCGAGACAACGCGAAAACATGACGGGACCGCTCCCCCGCGGAAAAGCGGCGAAACTCAACGCAGACGACCACGCCCACTCTGGACCCTGATTCGGCCCGTGTCCCGCAAAAGAACGGACCGATTCAGACTCCAGGGCGGGCGCGATATTTAATCAGAAGTTTGCAGTGTTCCCGCGGTCGGCGTCGCGACGGCGCGACAACGAAGGTGTAAGGGGACCTGACAGGCGGGGCGGGGTCAGTGCATGTTGCCCTCGGGGGCAAGGAGTCGCAGCAGTAGTAGTAGTAGTAGTAGTAGTAGTAGTAGTAGTAGTAGTAGTAGTAGTAGTAGTAGTAGTAGTAGTAGTAGTAGTAGTAGTAGCAGTAGTAGTAGTAGTAGTAGTAGTAGTAGTAGTAGTAGTAGTAGTAGTAGTAGTAGTAGTAGTAGTAGTAGTAGTAGTAGTAGTAGTAGTAGTAGTAGTAGTAGTAGTAGTAGTAGTAGTAGTAGTAGTAGTAGTAGTAGTAGTAGTAGTAGTAGTAGTAGTAGTAGTAGTAGTAGTAGTAGGTGTGAGTATAAGTATACGTGGTAAGTAGTCGTAGTAGTCGTAGTAGTCGTAGTAGTAGTAGCAGTAGTAGTAGTAGTAGTAGTAGTAGTAGTAGTAGTAGTAGTAGTAGTAGTAGTAGTAAGTGTAGTAGTAGTAGTAGTAGTAGTAGTAGTAGTAGTAGTAGTAGTAGTCGTAGTAGTACTAGTAGCAGTGGTAGTAGTAGTAGTAGTAGTAGTAGTAGTAGTAGTAGTAGTAGTAGTACTAGTAGTAGTAGGTAGTAGGTCGTAGGTCGTAGGTAGTAGGTAGTAGGCAGTAGATAGTAGAAGTAGTAGTAGTAGTAGTAGTAGTTGGTGTAGTAGTAGTAGTTAGTGCAGTAGTTCGGGGAGGAGGAGTCGTAGGAGTAGTAGACAAGTAGTTAAGTAGTAATGGTATAGTAGTAGTAAAGAGAGTAGTGAGTAGTAGTAGTAGTAGTAGTCGTGAGTTAGTAGTAGTAGTGGTAGTACAGTACTAGTAGTTAGTAGTTACTAGTACTAGTCAGTGAGTAGTAGTAGTAGTAGTAGTAGTAGTAGTAGTAGTAGTAGTCGTAGTAGTAGTCGTAGTAGTAGTAGTAGTGGTGGTAGTAGTAGTAGTACTAGTCGTAGTACTGGTAGTGGTAGTAGTAGTAGTAGTAGTAGTAGTAGTAGTAGTAATAGTAGTGGTAGTAGCAGTAATAGAAGTAGTAATGGTAGTAGTAGTATTAGTAGAAATAGTAATAGTAGTAGTAGTAGTAGTACTAGTAGTAGTAGTAGTAGTAGTAGTAGTAGTAGTAGTAGTAAGCGTAGTAGTAGACGTGGTAGTAAGAGTAGTAGTAGTAGTAGTAGTAGTAGTAGTAGTATAGGAGTAGTATAGTGGTAGCATAATCATAGTAGTAGTACTACTACTACTACTACTACTACGACTACTACTAAGAGTAGTCGTAGTAGTAATAGTAATAGAAAAAGTACTAGTACTCGTACTCGTACTAGTAGTCGTAGTAGTAGTAGTAGTAGTAGTAGTAGTAGTAGTAGTACTAGTAGTAGTACTAGTAGTAGTAGTAGTACTAGTAATAGTAGTAGTAGTGTAGTAGTAGTAGTAGTAGTAGTAGTAGTAGTAGTAGTAGTAGTAGTAGTAGTAGTCGTCGTAGTAGTAGTAGTAGTACTACTACTACTACTAGTAGTAGTAGTAGTCGTAGTAAGAGTGGTGGAAGCACAACGAAGAGGCGGGACGGGAGGAAGCGGAGGGCGTCTCAGGAGAACAAGAACCCCACTCAGCATGCGGGGGATAAGCAATCGGAGGCTGGCGCGAGTCTCTTCGCTCGGCACTGGGCCCCCTCTCTCTGGCGCGCGGAGCGCGCCAGGGGCCCTCCCGCGCGGCCGGGGGCGGGGGGCCCAGCGCCGACCCAAAGAATTCGCGCGGGTCTCAGAGAGTTTACTTTCCATGTCGGTTTTCTCCCTCGATATAAAATTAATCGACGTCGCGTCGCGTCATAAGCGATCTGGGCACAACGCTGCCCAACACAGGCAGCTCGGCGATGACAACACGACAGGCTACGCGCAGCCGTGCAAAGGAATAGCCGGGTGCTGCCAGAAGAGGCCCTGGCCCAAGGTGGCGCGGGGGGTGGCGCGGATGGCCACCAGGAGAACCCTTCACGAGGCTTTGCCCTGTTTGGCGTTGACTTGCACTGTTTTGCATTGCGTTGCACTGCTGTGCATTGCCTTGCATTGCTGCGCAT
Organism: Prorocentrum cordatum; assembly: GCA_963575745.1. Lineage (NCBI taxonomy): Eukaryota > Dinophyceae > Prorocentrales > Prorocentraceae > Prorocentrum > Prorocentrum cordatum. The sequence goes on from CAUYUJ010018071.1 coordinate 515,219, forward strand.
TGCGTTGCCTCGTGCTGCAATTGCTGTGCATTGCGTTGCGTTGATTTGCATTGAGTTGCATTGCGTTGTGTTGCTGTGCGTTGGTTTTCATGGCGTTGCATTGCATGGCAGTGTTGGTTCATTGAGATGGACTGGTGTGCACTGCCTTGCATTGCTTTCCTTTGATTTGCAGTGGTTCGCTTTGCTCTCCATTGCCTTGCATTGATTAGCACTGATGTGCATTGCGTTGTATTGAGTCCAACCAGCCCTTTGGGCGACAGGTGGTCTAAGGAGGGTCTCTTTCCTCTTCCACGACCCCTCTTCCCTTCGGGGAGGGGAACCCTCCCCCTCCCCTCCCCGAGGTTTTTTGGAGAGGGATCGCGAGGTGTCGGAGGCTCCTTTTTCGGCCATAGGGAGGGCCGTTCTTTGCCACCCCTCACGAGGATCGCGGCCCCCGAGGCGGGGACGAGCATCGAGTACCCCCCTCTTTTGACCAGCCGCCTCCAAAATGGCCCCAAGAGGCCCTCCAGGGCTCCCCGGAGGCCCCCAAGCGGGTTCCACTAGCGCCCCAAGAGGCCCCAAGAGGGCTCCAAGAGGCCCCCGAGAGGCCTCTAAGAGGCACCCGAATGGCCCCCAAGCTGCCGCAGAGAGCCCACGATGATGTTCAAGATGGCTCAAGATAGTCCAAGCTGGCTCAAAATGGTCCCAAAATGCCCCAAGAGGCCCCAAGACCGCTCCAAGACGGCTCCGGATGGCCACGGAGCCTCCCAAGGATGCCGCCGAGATGCCCAAATCATTCAAAAACGTACCGAAAATTGACGAATCCCACCAGCCCTTTGGGCGACAGGTGGTCTAAGGAGTGTCTCTTTCCTCTTCCACAACCCCTCTTCCCGTCGGGAAGGGGAATCCTCCCCTTCCCCTCCGTGAGGTTTTTGAGAGGCCCGCGAGGTGTCAGAGGGTCCTTTTTCGGACCATGGGAGCGTCAGCCCCCGAGGCGGGAACGAACATCGAGTACCCCCTCTCTTTTGACCGGCCGCCTCCAAGATGGCCCCAAGAGGCCCCCCAGGGCCCCCAAGAGGCTCCGGAGAAGGCCCAAAGAGCGACGTAAGAAGCCCCAAGAGGCTTCCAAGAGGCGCCGGAGGCCTCCTAGAGGCCACGAACGGCCCGAAGGAGCCCAAGATGACCTCCAAGATGAAGCTGGCTCAAGATGGCTCCCAAGATGCTCCAAGCGGCCCCGAGACCGCTCCAAGACGGCTCGAGATGGCCACGAAGCCTCCCAAGCCTCCTTCGCTGTTTGACTACGCGTGTCTCGTCCTCTCTCCCCCCGTCAACTCTCATGGGCATCGTTTCTGGATGGGCTGGTGGGGATACTTTTGGTCGCGGCCGCAAGCGAAAACGCAGGCGGCGTCAGAAGTCGTCCCGGGCTACGGGCGACTCCAGCGAGCGCAGTCACGGCTGCCAGAGCTGCCGCCGAGGGACGCTGAGCGGCGCCGGGGGCTGAAGGCGGGCTGCAGGAACTGCCAGGTGTGCCAGGCGGCCGAAGTGCAACCGTCCCAGAAGCGAGACCACCAGGAAGACGAACGAGTTGTACCCTGTCGCGGCAGGCGCCAGAGGCAATCGTGCCACCGAGCGTGGCAACGCGCGGGGCTGCGCAAACAGTCCAGCGCACCTGTGTCGCATGCCATCAGTGGCAGCTGGCGGGGATACTTTTGTCAGCGGCCGCAGGCGAGAGCGCCAGCGGCGAGTCCAGTCAGAGCGGGCCGCGGAGGACACACAGTGTCATGCGGATCGTCCAGCTCAGGGAGATCCACCGACGGCTCCAGATACAGGCTTGGCTTAAGAGTCCCCCCGCCTATGCTGATACACCCCTCAAAGGGATCGCGCCCCACAGGGACCTCCACCTGTGTCCCCAGAGGCAAGGTTCGCATAGTGGCACGCTTCTCGCGCGGATCGTGCCCAGCACGTAACTGCATCTGCGGCACCAGAGGGGAGCTTCGTAGCGTCGCCTGGCTTACTTCGGCACACCTCTCGCACGGATCGTGGCCCGCAGGGACTTCCACGGACGGTCCCAGAGGCAAGGTTCGCATGCCGCCGAGCGGCATGCGAACCCCTCGCCTACTTCGGCACACCTCTCGCACGGGTCGTGGCCCACAAGGATCTCCACCCATGGCCCCAAAGGTACGGTTCGCAATACGCCCCTCCGCCCATTCCGGCACACCCCACCACGCAAATCGTACACAGAAGGAACACCACCTTGCTGGCACACCCGTCACGCGAATCATGCCCCAGAAGAATCTCCACCTATGGCACCAATGGACAGCTTCGCATGGCGTCCCCCGCCCATTTCGGAACATGCCTCGCACGGGTCGAGTCCAAGGTCGACCTGCGGCCTCAATGGGCGTGTTCTCTCGGGGGCATCCGAATTACTCGGCACACCTTCACGCGGACCGTGCCCCACAAAGAGCTCAACGAACCCGTGCACGCGTGCTCCGCACCAGCACAATTTCCGCGACGTCCCGCGGCGTAAAGTGTATGAAGAGAGACCCGCGCCCCGCGCTGCACAAGCCAATTGCTGGCTGATCTATAGCCTTCGGCTCATGTCGCTACTGTGCCTGAGTTTTAGGCCAGGGGATTCTTGGACACCTGTCTGTTGGCATGCTTCTCGGGCACCTCGAGGCGCGCCTTTTGAAGCTTATTGGGGCCTCTTAGGGGCCTCTTGGGGCCTCTTTTTGAACTCTTGGGGGCCTCTTGAGGGTCTGCCACTTGGAGCGGAAGGCTCGATATGTCCGTTTGAGTTCCCCCTCTTGGATCCCTCTTGGGGCCCCATTGGGCCGTCTTGGGCGCCTCTTGGACCGTCTTGGGGCTCTCTTGGGCCCTCTTGCCTCTTGGGCCGTCTTGGGGTGATCTTTGGGGCTTCTAAGCCGTTTGGACGCTGATGAGACCCAAAATGCGAATGTGCTAAAATGCGTATTTGCCGTAAGGATGGGACAACTTTTGTCTCCTGGGGCTCTCTCGGGACGCAGGAGCCTTCTTAAGACGTCTTCGGAACCTCTTGAACCGTCTTGAAACAGTATTCGGGCGTCTTCGGCCCTATCAGGCCGCTCTGGTCGTTTGGTCATGGCCTCCGGAACTGTTTCGAATGGCGGGGGGGAGGCCTGGGAGGCCCCGGAAGGGGTCAAAATGTCGCAGGCCGAGAGAATGGGGGATGGGGGAGGGAAGGGGGGGGGGATGGTGTTCGAGGACGGCAACTGCGAGGTGCTGAAATCCCCTGTCGGAGAGGAGGAGTACTGCAAAGCCTTCTGCGCGCGCCAGGCCAGGAAGCAGGGAGGCATCCTATCGTTCCTGGCGGAGTTTGGAGACCCCCACGTCACGCATTACCTGCTGAGGCAATGCGTCAACGCTGGAAGGATGACCTACCTGGCTCGCACCACCCCGGCTGTGGTGCTGCGGGACGCCGCCGCCCCTTACGACGAGGAGGTGGTGGACGCGGCCGCCGCGGCGGGCCAGCGTTGGACAGGGTTGCAGAGGAGGCAGGCCGCCTTCGCTACCTCCGCGGCCAGGCTGGGGGTGAGGCGCATCTCGATGGATGTGGGCGCCGCGCACGTGGCGTCGCAGGCGGCCACCCACGACCTGTGCGAGCGCATCCGGCCTGGGCACTGGTGGGACGACGGCGTGTCGGGCAGGCCTCTGGCGAACGCCGCGGCCAGGTTGGCAGCCACCTTGGCCCGCGACGCCCTCGGGGTGGCGACCCGGGCAGAGTTGACCCAGGCTTACCTGGGAGGTAAGCTGCGGAGCAAAGCGGTCGAGGCATGGTGCGAGGAGAGCCAGCCAGCTGACGGGGTTCGATCGAGCGCGCACTCAGCGCAGGGAGCGGGGACTCGGTACGAGCTCACCCCATCCAGGACACTTGACATGACTCTTTCCGCGGGCGAGTTCGCAGACAACGTCGCGACCCTGCTCGGTGTCGATGTGTTGGATGAGGGCAGCGCGTGCCCGCTGTGCGCGGCCCCGCTGGACGCGAGGGGTACGCATTGCTTGTCGTGCATGAGCGGAGGGGACGCCAAGCTTGTGCAGAATGCGAGCAAAGACGTCTTCTACGACAACTCTGCTTGCGGCGGGCTGCGCCCCACGCTGGAGGCAGCAGGGCTGCTGGATGACCCCGGGACACGCGAAGCACGACAGGCAGCAGACGAGCACCGCCTGGCAGACGTGCTGGTGATCCTCCACATCACCTTAGCACGGTTTCTGCCGAACGGCAGCCGCGCGGTGAGGGCAGACAAGGTCTGTTTCGACTTCGCCTTGATCAACGCCCTGGGGCCGTCGCACTGGGCGGACACGGCCATAGCGCCGGGGCTTGCGGCCGAGGCGTACGACGAGCAGAAGCGACAGCGCAACCGGACGGAGGAGCGATGCCGTGAGCACGGCCTCCAATTCAGGCCGGTCGCGTTCGAGGCCCAGGGCGGCATGTCGAAGGGCGCGGACGCAGCGGTCCGTGCGCTGGCGACGGCGGTGGCGAGCAGAGAGGGTCGGGGGCCGGCCACGGTGCGGAGGGAGATGATTCATCGCATCGCCGTCATTGTGGCGAGAGGGAGCGCCGCGCGCAGAGCGCGCTGGGCGAAGGTGAACGGGGCTCGTCCCTCGTTTGCGTCAGCGGCCAGACTAACGTGGGCCGCGGACCACGAGGAGCCCTAGTCCTCTGCTTCTTCCTCTCCTCCCTCCTCCCCTCTTCCTGGTTCTGGCAGTTTTCCCGGCAGAGGAGTTAAGATGTGTGATTTAAGTCATTTGTTATAGGGGGATTAGAATTAGAAGCCTGAATGCCGGCGCTGCTCTCCTTCCCGCCTGTCTTCGGGGTGGTTTCGCCGTCCCTCCTTCCGCCGTCTTGCGTCGCTCCTCTGCCTGCTCTCCCTCCTGCTCGTCCCTCGGGCTGTCGCCCGGGCTTCGCCCTCCTCTCCTCCCTCCTCGTCGCGGTCGTTCCCTGTCGCTCGCTCTCCTCCCTCCTTCGGCACTGGGCTCGTCCTGGTCCCCGGGTATCGTTCCCTCCTCTGCCCCCTGCTGCTGTTGCTCTTCCGGGTCGTCCACCTCGAGGGCCGCACGGCGGGCACGGCGCGCATGGGCAGATGTTCGACGTCCCCGGTCCATGGCGTCAGCGACGCTGGGCGATTCGCATCTTCCTCCTTCCTGTTCGTATCGGTGGCCCAAACAGCTTCGGACACACGCTGCCGCGGCACGCATGTGGCGTGTCGGGTTGACACGTTTGGTGTCGTCTGTGGGGCCACGAGACATTCTACGGCTCTCTTTCTCTGGATGCCCGAGGCGAGCTTCTGGAGGACCTCGAGGGGTGGTGGTGGGGAAATTCCGGGAGGGTGTCCTGGCCCTGGTCCCAGGCCCCTGGCACCCTGACAGATTGCATACAACCACGCGCGCGCTTTGCGCGCGCTTCGGGTTCTAGTCGGTCACAAGCAATCGGGCCAGAGGGTGCTGGCCGTTGTGAGTCCTCTTGGGACTGTTTTGCAGCCTCTTGGGGCCACGGGCCACGTTAGGTCCCCTTGGGCATTCCTATGCCGTCTTCGACCCTTCTTGGGACATCTCTGGGCGCTCTTGGGCCGTTTGGGGGCCATCCTGGTCCTTTTTGGGCTCCAGTGGCGGCAATCTTGCGGTTGCCCTGGGCCAGCTTGGGACCCTCTAATGGCCCTCTTCGGGCGCTACTTGGGACATCTTGGGGGCTGGGTGCCCTTGGGGAGCCTGTGATTGGTTTACGGGGAGAAGTCTTCGGGGATCGTTGGGTCTTGGGGTTTGGTCTTAGGAGTCTTGGGGCCGTCTGAAGGGCGGCTCTGGGGGGTATTGAGCACGCCGAAGAGCGCCAGCACCAACGCTACGAACCTCGTGATCCCGAAGCTAGCAAAGAAAAGGCGCAGGGGGAAGACGGCGGAGGGAAGGAGAAAAGGGTTGAGGAAAGGATGGTGGATGCAAGCAAAACATGTTTCGGCGCCGCGGGCGAGCATCTAGTGCAAGAAAGTAACCGCAGTGATGCTGGCTGGAAGTTGCCCGTGCTCGAAGCACAGAGCATCTAGTGTTCGAAAGTAAACGCAGTGATGCTGGCAGGAGGCTTGGCCCGTGCTCGAAGTGGCGCAACAAAAATGGCTCGGTGCCGCGTACGAGCATCTAGTGCTGGAAGTTAGCCGCAATGGTGCTCGCTGGAACTCTTGACGAGCTCACGGCTCCAGTGACGTCATGACCCAGAGATCGCTGCAATTCTAGTGTCGAAGAAACGAACAGCACAAATCGGAAAACAACGAAATACCAGAAA
>CAUYUJ010018071.1:526504-574004 GCA_963575745.1 Prorocentrum cordatum
AGGTTCATGAGGCTCAAGGAACTCAGAGAGCTCACGGGCTCGTAGGGCTCTGCAACCTCATTGGGCTCATAGGGCTCGTTGGAGTAACACGGCTCTCGGAGCCAATAAGGTTTGTGGGTCCATGGGGGTCATAGTGCTCATGCGGCTCATGGGGAGTATAAGGCTCATGGGGCTGTCGGGACTGATAGGACGCACGGGTCTCGTAGGGCGCATGGGGCTAATAGAGCTCATAGGGTTTACAGGCACCATAAGACCCACAGGACTCATAGGGCTCATGGGGCTCATGGGGGTCGTAGGGCTCACGGGGTCAAGGGGTCGTGGGACTCATAAGGCTCATCGGGTTCAATGAGGCTCAGAGGGCCCATGGGTCCCTCGGTGCTGGTCAAGCACATGGGGGTCACAGGGCTCATAGGTCTCATGAGTGCTCGCTTGGCTCATAGGGCTCATGAGGCTCATCGGGCCCATAAGGTCGGGGGCCTCATATGGTTCGTAGGGCTCATAGGGCTCATAAGGCTCGGGGCCGCATGGGGGTCATAGGGCTCATAGGGCTCATGGGGCGTGCAGGGTTCATGCGGCTTAATAGGCTCATAGGGCTCATGGGACTCATGGTCCCATAGTGCTCCTAGGGGTCATGGGCCTCACTGGGCTCCTAGAGCTCATGGGGCTCATGGGACCATCGGGTTTATAGGTCTCTCGGGGCTCATAGAGCTCATGGGGCTCATAGAACTCATAGGGCTCATGAGGCTCATAGGGTTTATAAGGGTCATAGGGCTCATGTGGCTCACAGAGGCGCACGAGGCTCGCAGGGCTCATAAGGCTCATAGGGCTCGTTGGGCTCACCGAGGCCATAGGGCTCCGAGGTCTCAGAGCGGCCATGGCGGTCATAGGGTTGAGGCCGCGTGGGCTCGCGCGACGGATGCGATCAAGTCGACGCTGCGATCAGACAGGGGCGGTGGATGTGTTTGGGCACCCGTGCGATGCGAGTGACGGTGGAGCAGTCGGATGCGACGTGGTGCCTGGCATTCGCTCGGCTGCGTTGCACGGCCGAATCGCGCGTGCGAGTGCGGTCGGCCAGGGCACTCACCTGGAGGAGGGGCGCTTCCGGACCGCCATCTTCGTCACGGCCGTGCTCTTCTTGGGCTTCGCCTTCCCCGCCGCCGTGTTCTTCGTGGCCTTCGTGGTCTTCGCGTCGCCAGCGATGACGGGTGACGGGGTCGTCGCAGCACCGGGGTGGACGGTCTCCGTGGTGATGATGCTCGGGTACTGGGAGGCGTATTTCATGATGGCCTGCACGGCGGCTTTGTGCATGTTGCTGGCTACCTTCACGTGGACATTGGTCAGCTCATTGATGGTGAACATCGCGCCTTGGAGGGTCGTCCCTGTCCGCTAGATCTTGACGCGATTATTGAGTACCTCGGCAGTCGCTTGCCACGCAGCTTTGTTTTCCTGAGCTGGAACCTCCACCTTCGCCTTGAAGAACGCTTTGTCGAGCAGCGCAACTGCGTGGTCGGCCACGTGCTTTTGGGAAGTTGCTGCCGTTGGAACTGTTGTTCCGTACGTCGTTTTGACGTACGCCCAGCTGATGTTCAAGAACGGGTTTGTGCTCGAGCCTGGTGGCAGCAGACTCTCCGTGGCGGTGACGGTGCCGCGGGGGGCGTCGGGGAGAGCCATCGTGTCTTTCGGGCGGCTCGCGAGGGTCGACAATCCGTGGTGGTATGCTGGCTTGCCGGCCCGGACGCTCGCCATGTCGGCGATCACGAGCCTTGCGCCAGCGTTCTTCTGGGCACCGACGTCAATGGATTCGAGGGACACGAGGAGCGTGTATAGCGTCGCACGGTCGCCGCCACTGCGCGACTGGGTCGTCGGGGCGGAGGTAGCGACTGCTCTGAGGTGGATCGGATCCAGACGGATGTTCGACTGGGTCTTCTTGCTCGCCTTCATGGTGCTGAGCTTCGGGGCCATGCCGTCGAAATGTAGCGGCGGCCGTGTACAACGGGTGGATGTCCGCTTGAGCCGAGAATGGGCTGTGATGATGAGGATGATGATGATGATGATGATGATGATGATGATGATGATGATGATGATGATGATGATGTCGCTGGTGATGACGACGACAATGACGGAGATGGTGCGGTCGATGCTGAAATTCAGAAGGATGCAATGACAATGAAGATGATGAGTATGATGGCGATGGTGAAGGGGATGAGGATGACGATGCTGATGAAAATGGTGATTCCTGCCTGCGCGACAGTGTGGCGCATCAGAGGTTTCGGTAGGCTCATGGGGGATAGGGGCTCATGGGCTTCATAGGGCTCGGAGTGCTCATAGGGCTCATCGGGCTGATGGGGGTCATGGGCTCAGAGGCCTCAGGGGGCTCATAAGGCTTTTCGGGCTCATGAGGCTCGAAGGGATCATAGGGCGCATAGGGCTCATAGGGTCTTATGGGGCCCGTAGTGCTTATAGGGCCCAGAGGGCTCATAGGGCGCATGAGGCTCAGAGGACTCATAGGGCTCAGAAGGCGCATGCGGGTGTCGTAAGGCTCATGAGGCTTGCTGGGCTCACAGGGCACTTTGGGCTCGTAGGGCTCATAGGGATCATAGGGATTGTGGATCTCATGGGGCCCACGGGGCTCATAGGGCTCATGGGGCTCGCAAGGGTTGCAGGGCTCATAGATCTCCTGGGCCTCACTGGGCTCGTGGGGCTCATAGGCTCTTCGGGCGCATGGGGTAAAGGGCTCATCGGGTTCATGGGACTAATAGGGCTCCTGGGGCTCGTAGGGTCGTAGGACTCATAGGGCTCGTAGGGCCCATTGGGGTCATAGGGCTCGCGTGGCCCGTAGGGCTCATGGGACTTATGGGGCTCATAGTGCTGACAGAACTCACGGGGCATGTAGGGCTCATAGGGGTCATTGGTCTCATAGGGCTCATAGGGATCGTAGGCTCATAGGGTTCTTGGGGCTCACTGGGCAGAAAAATGCCATAGGGCTCATAAGGCCTCATGGGGCCCGTAGTGCTCATAGGGCTCATGGGGGTCATAAGGAGCCGTACGGGTCATAGGGCTCGTAGGGCTCATACGGGTCATAAGGCTGACAGGGCCCATAGGACTGTTTGGGCTCATATGGCTCATGGGGCTCATACGGGGTCATACGGATCATAAAGCTCTCGGGGCTCATAGGGGTCATAGGGCGCATGGTGCTCTCAGGGCGCATAGAGCTCATGAGGCTCGTAGGCCTCATATGTCTCAGAAGGCCCATGGGCCCCGCAGGGCTGAAAAGGCCTATGGGGCTCACAGCGTTCAGAAGGGCCATGGAAAGGGAAGGCATAAGACGTGCACGCCCTTCGGAGATCCTGTCTGCCGGTACCTTCCTCCTCCTCCTCGTTCTCTGGTTGTTGTGTGTGTGTGTCTCTCTCTCTCTCCCCCTGCATAATATGTCTATATATATATATATATGTATCTCTGTTTGTCTCGCTCTGTCTCCCTCTATCTCTCTATCTCTCTCTTTTTCTATCTCTCTCTTCATCTCTCTCGCCCACTCTTTCCAAGGAGACGTGGGGGCCAACAGGAAACGATGCATCCAAGGATGTTGGTTCGTGTGCAGACTTTTGCAACGCGGCTCGCTTCAGACGGCAATGGCAATCGATCAATTCATTTTTTGGGTGCCATGGAGGTTGCCAGGATCGCTGACAGCGAAGCGAAGCTGGACGGTGAAACGAGGTGAAACAGGGACTGTTGGTGAGAAGCGCGGAAGGGTGCCAAAAAGGACGGGGAGCGTCAGGAGCAGGAGGAGGGAGGAGGACTCATTGGGTTAATGGAGCTCGTGGCGCTCGTGGGGCGTTTTCGGCCCATAGGGTTGACACGGGTCATAGGGGTCATAGGGCTCATAGGGCTCATGGGGCTCGTAGGGTTCATGGGGCTCACGCGGACTTATTGAAGTCATAGGGCTCGTGGGACTCGTAGGGCTCATAGGGCTCGTAGGGCTCATGGGGCTCATACGGCTGATGGGGCTCAGGGGGCTCGTACGCCTCACGGGGGTGATGTGGCGTGTGCGGCGCATAGGGCTGATAGTCCCCGTAGGGCTCGTAGGGCTCATGGGGTTCATAAGGGGCTCATAAGGCTGATGGTGCGTATGGGACCCGTGGGGCTCATACGGCACATGGGGCCCACAGGGTCCAGAGGGCTCGGAGCGTTCATAGGGCTCATCGGGGTCATACCGGTCATAGAGCTCATAGGGCGCATCGGGGTCATAGGGCGCATCGAGCTCGAAGGGCTCATGGGGCTCGAGGAGGGGAGGGAACGGTGTCGCGCGGAGGAGCGTCGGAGAGGGGGAATGTTCATGCGGCTGCGGGCCGCTTTCGGCTCGCATTCGGCGCTGAGGAGGCTGGGCGTTTACGCAATGCTGGACCAGGAGGTGCCTTCGCTTTGCTAGGCGGAGTCCCGTCGAGTAGCAGCTCGGGCCGCACGACGTTTTTCGTCAGGGCGTGGCCTGCGGGATATATATATATATATATATATATATATATATATATATATAGAGTGTCTCAAGCGGCCTTCAAGAAAGCGGCGGAAAGGCAAAGCCGACGCACTATGTTGCTGTGGGACTTCGTTTTCAGACAAGATGAAGCGTAGATCCACCCACAACGAAGTCATAGAGAAACTCGAAGCGCTTCGCGTGTGCCACCGCACACTGTAAGAAACCTCCCCTGCTTAGAGGGATTCACCTCGCCTTTGAACTCAGGGCGGCAGGCGGGGACAGGGAGGCGAGAAAAAAGGAACGACTACGGAACACAGTCTAGGACAGAGCTCTGAGACGTGTTGTCCGAAGGCCTCCTATTCTGAGGAAAACAAGTACAAACTCACATTCGCACAGTGTCTCAAGCGGCCTTCAAGAAAGCGGCGGAAAGGCAAAGCCGACGCACTATGTTGTTGTGGGACTTCGTTTTCAGACAAGATGAAGCGTAGATCCACCCACAACGAAGAAGTCAGAGAGAAACTCGAAGCGCTTCGCGTGTGCCACCGCACACTGTAAGAAACCTCCCATACGCATAATGATGTCTAGGGTGGTGGTGGGGTAGCTGGTCGGCGCGTTAACGATACTGGCGAAAAGCATTCTTGAGCAGGTCCGGGAGTTGGCGACCGGCCGCAATCGCGTCCCGCCTCTGGCGGGCTGTCATTTTGTGCAGTTGCCGCAGGAGTGTCGCATGCTTCTCATCGCGTCTTACCGACGCAGGGCATTTCCATGTTCCACGATCCTGAATTTGTTGGATACTGAGCGCCTTGAGGTAGGCGTCGGTGGACGGACCCGTGCGGCGAAAACAGTGCGGCACAATCCTCAGGGCGTTCAGCTCGAGCGCCTCACAGGCCTCTTTGATAGCTTTCTCGTAGGACGGCAGCGTGAGATGACGGAAGACTCGCTCGCCGTCGTGAGCAGATCCGTGCAGATAAGCTGCGACATCCTTCGCGAAGGCACGATCGAGGATGCCGATGATCAGCGCGTCGTCTTGCTCACCCGACTTGGTCTTACCAGCCCGTGTGCTAGGAGAGAGAACCAGGCTCCAGTCGGTGTAGCGCGATCCTCGCTGCCAAATCGGCGGCAACAAATCCTCTCTCTTGATGTCCAGCAGGGCGCCTGGGCGCACATAGGTATCAACCTGCAGCACCACGGCCAGGGCACACCAAAAGTAGAAGGCTTGATTCTTGAGCAACAGCCATTGGACAATCAGCCACGCCGCCTCGATCGGGCACGGGTCCCGAATGCGTCCAGGCATCTGACGAAGCCAGCCTCTAAGCGCAGCCTTGGCCCTGGGCAACACGCGTCCCCCGCGACCGAGGTGGGAGAGCCGCAGCAGCGCGTAACCGTAGAGGGTCCACCTTCCCAGCTGGGGCTGCTCCCTCTGGGCGTACAGCCACTCGAAGTAGTCCGACATCGCAGAGTCTGCCGCCTCGTGCGTGCGGAGGCCGGGCGCCCTGCCAGCCGCCCACGCCTCGAACTCCCCGACCTCCGCCTTGCAGGTGCTCAGGGTGGCGGGCGAAACGCTGTTCTCGACCAGGTTTCGACGAGGCTGAGGGGCAGGTCCGTGACGAACTGCAGGGGGCCGAGCGAGACGCTGCCGTCGAACGCCGCCTCTCTGCGCGGGAGCGCGCAAGGGCGCGCCACTGCTGGCCCACGTATGCGATGAGCCTGTCCGGGACTCGGTCGAGCTCGTCGCCGACGTGCGGGGCCGACCTCCACTGGTCAAAGCCCCCTCGTTGACGACGTCGGAGTCCTGGATCGTGCGCTTGTTGGAGACTGGCCGAGCTAACGACATCTCTAACCGTGGCATTCTGATCAACTGGAAAGATATGGTGTCGCCGGGCGTGGGCCCGAATCAACCGAGCTACATTGAAGCAGAACCTCGAGCCGTAGACTCCTGCGAACCGAGAGGCCTGTGTCCATCGGTAGGCCTGCTTGTCCGCATCCCAGACGTGAAACTTGCCCGTCACTACCGTGTGGGTGCGATTTCCATGACACTTTCTAGATAACAACTCCAGGCCAGGAAGAGTGCCAACCAACCGAGTAGGTTTCTTAATGGTTCCCTCGAAGCCGCAAGCGTGAAACTCGACAACTGACACACGTGAGTCATACAAAATTTCCATGATTGGCTCGAAGCCCCAGAGACGAGATGTGAGAGGGTTCTCCAGAACAAAGGCCACGTTGAACTTCAGACATTCTCGGATAACTTCTGACGACAACCATGCATGTTGGGCGCCCAGCCAATCCTTCTCGCGAGCAACCTCGAGATTGCGAACGCCTCGCCTAGCAATACTGAAGGCACTACAAGGGGTACCCAACCACACACATAACACTTGGCCCCGCTGAATGAGACCGACGATATACTGCCCGATGCCGGGGTCCAAGAGGTCATACTCGGGGCCCTTCGAGAGCTCGATACCTTCTCCGCTTGGAATTCCCAGTGAGGCCACGGCCCTGGCAAGGCCCTCACGTCCCGCAAACAACTCCAGAAAGATGGCCCCTCTCCTGATCCGCAGCGCACGGTTTAGGTCGTAGCTCTTGGCCTTGGAGGCCGCCGAGTCCGAGCCCTGAGAGAGCTTTGATGGAGTCCCCGTGGAGGTCCTGCGGGGGGCCGCCGTACACGCTGAGGCCCTGAAGGTACCAGTAGAAGGCCCCGTAGAGGTCCTGCAGGGCGCCGTCCCCGATGAGGAGGGACATCCCGACGAAGCCCAAGTAGCGCCAGCCACAGAGGAGCTCGTAGGGGGCCTCGCGGAGGTACACGGAGAGGGAGCCCAGGCCCTGGAGGAGCAGGCAGAAGTTGAAGCACAGGCACCCGCAGGAGGATCGTGAGGCACGGCAAAGTGTGTTTGTTTTTTCCTCCGAGCAGCGGGTGCCACTCGCACAGCACCATCATCTGGCAAGTGCAACAGACGGGCCAAGGCGCCCGAAGCTCCGCCTGTCGGGCGGACTCTGCAGGCGGCCCGGACGATTGCCATGTCCTGACCGCCCTGCTCCAGGCCGAGGTTGCGCGACCTCTCTGTCGGGTCGGCACCTCGATCAAAACGGCGAGAGCCCGCATCCGTCGGGTTGCGGACCCCTTCGAGGTGACGGGTCGCCCACTGCACATCGCAGGCGATCTGCAAAGCTGCGGCACGCTGACCAAGGTACCGCAGGCCCCAGTTGGTCTTCTCCGCGCCTCGCCCACGCCCGCGATCAAAGGCGCAACAGGCGACCAAGCTGTCGGAGAGAGAAAGGGGCCGCTTCTTGTGGCAGCGAGGGTTGCGACAAGCACGCCGCAGCCCAGTCAACATCACCCTGCCCTCTTTGGTGTTGATGTGCTCAGAGGGGTCGTCCCACTTTCGCTCGAAGAGGGTCTTCCAGCGCTCGGGCGGGCCCCAATTGGCGCCAAGAGCCGGCACTCGCTGAGGGCCCCCCCGCAGGACTCGCTCTCGAAGTGCGCGTCTAACCCCGCCAGGGGCCAGCCCGTCGCTCTCCTTGCGGCGTTGGCGCTCCAGCTGAGTTGGAGGCCGGGGAGGCGCGACCACCACGGGCAACTCCCGGTCATCCCGCCACTGCTCGGGCGAGCCCCCCAGAGGCGAGAGGCCAGCGCTGTCACAGAGCTCGAGGTAGGGGGCCAACTCGCAGCTCGGGTCGGTCCGATCCTCGATGAAGCGCCAGCGTTCGTGGTAGGCTGCCGCCTCTCTGAGCTCCGCGTCCGAGGCGCTCGCGACGGCCAGACAGCAGCCCAGATCCGAAGAGTCCGAGCAGTAGGCCATGCGCAGCCGCGGAGCACCCAGATCACGCTGGCAGAGGAAGACGAGACCGAGGATCACCTTGATCTCCTGGCGCACCGAGCCCCACACCCGGCAGCGCCGCTCCAGCGAGCGCTGAATGAACTGGTAGACTGCCCACAGACTGGATAGCGCCGGCCTGTTGAGCATGAAGAGGTGAACCACACGGCCGACCCAGGCGCGGAGGACTCCTCCTCGAAGCCGTCGTCGTCGGAGTAGCTCTTTGCCGGCCAGATAGACGCGCCACACTCGGCGGGGCTGATGATGCAACAGTCGCCGATGCCCATCGAGGATGGCGCCCAGGTGCTCTAGCGAGAAGGCGTGCTCCACTATGTCGCGTGTGCGCATGTCACGCGCAGAGAACTGATGAAGAACGTTATGTACATCTGAAGTGTCGGTATTAGCAGACAGCAGGGCAGCGTTGTCCACGTAGGTCGAGGTGATCGGGCTCGCGAAAGAAGCCCGGGGTGCACGACGCTTCTCCCGAGCGGCTCGAGAGACGCCTCCTGGGACCCCCGCGGCAACGATATGCTCCACAGCTGAATGACAAAAGTAAAGGGCCCACGTAAAACCCATGCTCAGCGCTCTGAAGCAGGGGCACACGATGTCGGTGGGCTGCAGCGGCACCATCTCCTCAAGGTCGTCGTCCCAGACCTCCGTGACCCCATAGACGCTGGCCTCGTCCGGGTCATCCATCCCGAACCAGCTGGCCATGCGCCAGTTGTCAAACTGGTAGAAGCCGTCGACCACGTCCAACGAGCTCCCAGAGAAGGGCAACGAGAAAAGACCACCCTGTCCCTTGAGCAGCTCAGCCTCCCCCTCGGCACTCAGCTCGGCATCGGCGATGTCAGAAAGCTCCGCCAGGCTGAGGTCCACGTCCGCCAGGGCGGCGATCGCGCCCAGGTCCGTGTGAGGAGGCGTCTTGCACTTCTCGTTGGTCGAGCGAGCGTCCACGATCAGCCTGGTCATCCCAGTCTTCTTCCAGACAAAGAATATAGAGACCCTCGAGAAGATGCGCCGCCTGAAAGTGATGAGCTGTCGGTCGTACAAGTTGGCGAACAACTCACGGCGGCACTGCTTTGAGCGTCGTAGGTCCGGGCGCCAGTACGGGGTGACAGAAACGCCTCTCAAACGGTCTGCCTCGAGCTCGCCATCACTCTTCAAAACGTGTTTTCTGAAGTCCGTCGCCAGGCGCAGCGCGTCCGGGGGGAGCACGGACTCTAGAGGTAGAGGGCGAGCGGCACCCTTCGTCACCTTCAGCTTGTCGGGAAGGTACGGTGCCATATGTTGCAGCTCCTGCGTGTACAGGTCTTTTGCTTTGCACATTTCGCTGAGCGCGCTCAGCGGGGTCAGGTCTCGCGGCCGGCTGCCGTAGAGCGAGATGCGATCATCCAAGGATTCCAAGATCGACATCTGAGAAAAAGAGGCCTTGCCCGGGCTGCCTCGGCATAGGCAGTCAACGTCTGAACATGCTCTGGTGCGACACAGGAAGTTGAGCGAACGAACGGACTCCAAAAGACGCTGGTCCTGATGCCCACGTTGTCCACGCATTCCTCGCCGCCGGCGTCCGGAGCCCCCGGAGGAGCCCTTCGCCAGGCGAACAGGCAGAGGGAGAGGATCGCCACGCCGTCGCCGGCCATGATCATCTCGACCACGGCGAACAAAACTCGGAACCCGAAGCAACAGACTGGAGGCTCCTACCCGCGGGAAGCATGCGCCAGCGAGGCCGACCAGGTACTCGACCCCGCGCGGGCAGAGCAAGGCGCTAGCCCTGCCCCCCCCCGCCGCCGTCGGCGGCGCCGCCCTTGTTCCCCATCGACGCACCTTTGGGCCCCTTGGGGCCGCCGCGCCGCTTGTCCTCAGCCGCCCGTTCTTCACGAAGCAGACGGGACTGCTGGAGGGCGAAGGCCCGCTGGTGCTGCTTCTCGGCAATCCACTTGGTGAACTTGGGCACGGCAACGCGGCCCTTGTCCTCAGTCGAGCCCGCCAGCATGTAGCCGAGCCCGCTGTAGTCTGGATGCCTCGCGTCCTTCTCCACGGCGAGCTCGCGCTGGATGAGCCGCCTGACGAGCTGCTCGCCCATGGCCGAGTTTGCCACATTGTACTGGTCGCACGTGAGGCCCAGGCGCAGCGCTTCCAGGATGATGCGATGGTCGTGCGCGATCCCACTGTTGGGCGAGACCCCTGCAGCCACACACCAGTTCTGATGATAGCTGTCGAAAGAGCCGTCGGTGGTCTCCAGGATCCCGTCCAGATACTCCTTGACCGCGCGGGGGTCGGCGAAGGGAAAGTCGTCGAACTTGGTCTCCTCGAGCTTACCCACTGCGTCCTTGGCCTGCAAGAACCTCTTGCCGCCCGACGTGCGGTAGGTGCCGAGAAGTCGGAGATCTCCCCCGCCGCCGACCCTGCTCTTCCAGTCTGCCAGGTCGTTCTGGTTGACTCGCTCCACGTGCACCCCCGACGTCGTGTCATTCGCATCGAGCTGCACCACCCCCTTGGTCTCGCGAAGCATCGCGCGCCCAGCGTCGTCCAAGATGCCGGGCTCCACCTGCTCGCCGAACCTGGGGTGCGCGGTGTCGGAGACCACCCGCACCTCGGCGTCGTCCACCTCGATATCCTCCCCCGCGATGTCAGCCAGCACCTTCGCCCTGGCGATGGCCTCGCTGAGCTCCCTGACGGGGATGGGGTCAAAGAGGAAGCAGTCGTTGCGACACCTGTCGGGGACGGGCCGGCCTCGAGCCAGGGGCTCAAACCTGACCGTCGCAGTGTCCAAGATCTGCAAGTCGCCTGTCGGTGTGAGCACAACCCATCGCCCTGACGAGATACGAACGAGCAACACTCGGTGATGCCAGGTAAAACCCTGATCATCATCATACCGAACCAAGATCTGACGTTCCTTGATATCCAAGGCGCTCATTGTTTATCTCCGAGGCGAAGAGAGGATGGCGTAGCAGGACCGCCCCTGGCACGGGCCACCTGTGGTTGCTCGAAGGTCGGCGTAGGTTGGACCACGGGCGCAGCACGTCGATGTGAGCACCGACCCACAAGCAATCCGATGACGAAACCCGCGAAGCCGATGCTGAAGGTGACACTGATACAGAAGCTCACCGTCACCGACGAACTCAACTGGGACTGCACTGACTCCAGCTGACGTGTCAAGATTCGCTCGATGTGACCACAACCTGTGTCTGACAACGGCTCGCAGTGGGTTCCCTCAAAATGACAGTGGCAAACTGGCTCGCTGGCCGGAGTGTTGAGCGCCACCAGATCGCGCAGAACAGAGTAAAGGAAATGCAGATCCTGTGGGAAGCGCGTGGTGCCAGCAACGTCGGCCCGACGGGCCTTCTCGAGAAAAAAGGAGCGACTACGGAACACAGCTATACACATATACTAGAACCACGCGCGCGCTTCGCGCGTGTTTAGGTTCTCTGTTGGGGGCCTCTTTTGGGCCTCTTGGGGGCCTCTCGGGGGCCTCTTGGGACGGAAAGCTCGACATGCCGGTTCGTATTTTGGGTCCCTCTAGGGGTCGTCCTGAAGCCCTCTTAGGCCGTCTTGGGCCTCTGTCGGGCCATTTGGGGGCTCTCTTGGGCCGGCTTGGGGGCCTCTTGGGGGCATCTTGGGGGCCTCTTGGGCCCTCTTGGGACGATGTTGGAAGTTTTTTGCGTAGTCTTGGTGTGTCGGAAACCCGAAAACGCGAACAGCCAAAAAACAACTAAAAACGCAATGAAAATCTACTATGTTGGCCTCCTGGGGCCTTCTTGGAGTCTTGGAGCGTTCTTGGGGCCTCTTGGGGGCGTCTTGGGGGCCTCTTGGGCCATCACGGGGCCATCTTCGGCGGCTTGGTGCGCTCTCGGGCTGTCTTGGCGGCCTCTGGGCGCCCTCTGCGGGCGCCAAGGGGGGCTTCCGAGGCGCAGGGAGCGCCCTGGAGCGTTCAAATAGGCTCGCCGGCGCCGGGGACTAAAGTCGGGTGCGGGGGGGGGTGGGGGAGTTTTGGAAAAGTGGGCTGCCCCTGGGCCCGGGGACCTGGACGCTCGGTATATTATATAAGCGGTGGGCCGAAGCCTCACGCGGCACCTCAACGGCCAGGCCGGCGAGTGGAAGGGGGCAGACGGCAACCGCTAGGAAGCTGCACTGCCAGGGTGCACGCATGCAACGCGCTGCAAAAATAGGCTGGCTGCCAGGGCGGTCGGCTGCCAGGGTCTGCGGCTGGTGGGTATATTTTTTCATCAGCGGCCGCAGGCGAGCGCGCCAGCGGCGGGTCCAGTCAAAGCGGGGCACGCGGCCACAAACTCACCTAAAGCAGCGGGGCGCAGCCTCACCTAAAGCGGCTACGCGGAGCCTCACGCAGCACCTCAGCGGCGGACCAGCGAGTGGAGGGTGCTGGCTGAAACTGAATCGTACTGCCAGCGTGCAAATATGCATGGCGTCGGAAGCGTCAGGTAGCCGGGAAGAACGGCGACCAGGGACAGAAGCCGAGTGAGTAAAGCAAGGGCGCAAGACCCTGGACAACTGCGAGAGTACCAGGGTGGCCGCAGCCAAGAAGACCGACAGTCGGAAGTCGAATTGGTGCCCGGTGTGGGTGTGAGCGTTGGCAGGCTGCGAGGAACCAGGGTGGCCGAAGCCGCAAAGCCCGACGGCAGCAGAACGCACGAGTACGAGAAGCAGCCAAGCTGCCGCGCGGCCAAAATGGCGCGGGCCACCACGAACAAGTGCATGAAGTGGCGCCAGCAAAGGCGCACACCAAGAGCCCTGAAAGGGACGGATCACGAGCCCGTAGTCTGCACACCGGAAGTGGCGACAGGCGAGCACTGACACCACGGGGGAGACCCGGGTCTGAAACCAGGGTTGCAACCGCGGCGTGGCAGGAGCACGGAAGGTCAAGGCTGAGCCACAGACGGCCGTTGGCCCCGTCGAGGGAGGGAGGAACCGCGACTTGGGCGGAAAAGCAAGACGCCAGTACGGTGGGGGACGACACCACCCAACGGCGGGGAGAACGGGGGCAAGCCGAGGGGGGGGACGCCCCGACCCGGCGGTCCACCCGGAGGCGCGGGGGAGGGACGCGCCAGGAGCGAAAACAACTACAGCAGGCCAGAGGCCGATGGGGGACAAGTGGACCACAGCCCCAGCGGTAGCCCACGAGCCAGTATTGTCAGCAGGCCACTGCCCGAGTTCCCAAGGGCGGGGAGCAGCGGGGGCTGGGAAGGCAGTGGGACCAGGGAAGGAGCAGCGCCTGCAACTCAGGCGACGGCCACAGCAAGGACTGCAGCACACGCCCTGGTGGGTATACTTTTTTGGTCGCGGCCGCGGGCGAGAGCGCAAACGGCGAGTCGTCCCTGGTGGGTATACGTTTTTTTTGGTCGGCGGCTCC
The DNA here is from genome assembly GCA_963575745.1 of Prorocentrum cordatum. Taxonomy (NCBI): domain Eukaryota; class Dinophyceae; order Prorocentrales; family Prorocentraceae; genus Prorocentrum; species Prorocentrum cordatum. The sequence goes on from CAUYUJ010018071.1 coordinate 540,153, forward strand.
GAGGCAACGGACAAGGAGCGGAAGCGGCGTCCGGGTCACGGTACGGGGCGAATTAGCAAACCTAGCCGCCAGAGTCGGCGGACAAGGCTCGCACCCGCAAGATAAACTCGCAGTTGCACATGCACAGAACAGAATGAACTAAATTCACAGGGCAAACGCACATAGGCGCAGCAGCTCGAACCGAAGTGAACCGACCGCCGAGAAGAAAGTGCGGATGCAACGAAGTGAATCGCCAGGGCGGCGCCAGACTCCTTGCCGACCTGCACAAGCCGAACGGCTGTGCGGTGTAACCGAGAGAGTGCGCGGGGGAAAACCAAAGGCTGCACAGGCGTTGTAGGCTGAACCACTCAGCGCCCGGTCCTCAGCAATCGCCTCCCAGTGCCGAGGGGTGCCAGCGGCAGCCCAAGGAGCAACTGTGTTCCCGCACCCTGAACGAAGAGGTCCGCTGGCGTGGGCAGCACCGCCGTCGGGTGGTGAGGGTCGGCACATTGGTGGTGGAGACGTCTGCGCTGCCTGCAAGGGGGGTCCTGCTGCAGTGAAGCTCCTGGTGGGTATACGCTTTTTGGTTGGCGGCTCCGAGGCGGCGGACAGGGAGCGGTGGGCGTCGACTGGGCCAGCAGGCGAAGCTAATTAGCTACAACAGGCAAGACACCTGCAGTAAAAACCCGCAGTGCACGAGTATGCACTTGCAGTAAGCAAAATGATCGATTAAACGCTGCGGAAGGGTCGCCCTGTCGGCGCTTGTCCGCGCAGCCGGCCTACCCGATTAGACTGATAGGGCCAGAGCGACACGCTGAAGGCTGAACCACTCAGCGCGAGGTACCACCGCCGTGTGCGGGGTACGTAGAGACAGGGCAGGGACCTACAGAGCTCTCACTCCACGATCCACACCGCTGCCCATGGTGGGGCCGGTGCGTCAGCCACCGCGCCGAAGCCAGATACAGGCCAACAGGTGGGGACGAGGCGACCCGCTGAAGGCAGAACCACACAGCCTGGTGGGTATACTTTTTTGGTCCGCGGCTCCGAGGCGAGAGACAGGGAGCGAGCACAACGTCCGGGGCGCGGTACGTCATTAACTGGCGCGAGATAGCCGCGGATTTCAGCGGACAACACTCGCAGCGGCACATGCACATGCCAGGGACAAAATGCCCCTCGTTGAGACGCATTTCAGCGTCTGCTGGTGACCGGCCCAGACAGCCCGGCTGGTGGGGAAGCAAAAGGCGCGGCAACGAGGCGGCAAAGGAACGGCAAGAAGAAGTCGCCCTTGCGGCGCCAAGCTCCAGCCGAACCGCAACCGTAAGCGAGGCCAAGACAGACAGCAAGACACTGTAACAAGCCGCGGGCAGAACGCGAGTCCGAGCGGCCAATGACCAGACGGAGCCCACGTATGTGCACACTGACCCAGGCCGTCCAAGACCTCGGAGAAAGGGGGGTGAGCGCGAGCGAGAGCAACTAACTCAGACTCACTGCGCCTCCACGAGCATACGATGATGCGGCGAGGGTGACCCGACTCACCAAGGCTCACTGGAGCTGAGGTGTGGCTGATCCGCGTCCGAGCACCATCCAGTAAGAGGCAGACCACTGGTGTGCGCTCACGTGGCTGAGCAATCTCCAGCCAGTAGCCTGCGCGCTCCCATCGTATCCGAATCACGCTGTTCGGGGGCACAACGATGCAATTGTACTGACGAGGGCTAGTAGCTGTGGCTGCGCCGAGAAGAGCGAAACGAACTCGAACCGCAGAATTGTAGTAGAACCATGGCCGGGTCGGCGACGAAGGAAGGACCGCTGACCCCAGGGCAGGTCTCAGGGTTTTTTTGGTTTTCCCCATATCCTGAGATGAAGTTTTTGTTATTCCCCATATCCAAAGAGATGGGGTTCTTGTTATTGGCGAACCGCGCCGGAGAAACAGAGAGAGAACAGAACACCACCTCACCTCCTCTCACTCAGACCCACTCAGATTCAGTCATCACTCACACTCCCTCATCACTCAGACTCAGTCAGTCACTCAGACTCACTCATCACTCAGACCCACTCATCACTTAGACTCACTCATCACTCAGGCCTACTCATCACTCGGACTCAGTCATGACTCAGATTCATCACTCATCACTCAGACTCACGCATCACTCAGACTCACTCATCACTCAGACTCACTATCACTCAGACTCACTCGTACTTGTACTCATACATTCACTACACTCACTCAGGTCCACTCATCGGATGACTCACACACACTGATGTTGAGGATGTGCCAGGCGATTCTGTGGCTTCAGCATTCCTAAGAGGAGCGGCGGGGGGTATTTCCCTCGGCCCCTTTCGCGGATTTGTGTGGGGATGTCTCAGGCGGTTTGGCCATTTTCTCTTCCAACATGTTTCGTTTTCGGAGCAGTTTGCGAGGATGTCTCAAACGATTCGCTGGTTTCAGCACTTAAGGGGGCGGCGGGGGGGTATTTCCCTCGGCCCCTTTCGCGGATGTTTGTGGGGGTGTCTCACGCGGTTTTGCCTTCTTCTCCTCCAACATGTTTCGCTTTCGGAGCAGATTTGGAGGAGGAGGAGGAGGAGGAGGAGGAGGCAGGAGGAGGAGGAGGAGGACAAGGAGGAGGAGGAGGAGGAGGAGGAGGAGCAGGACCAGGAGGAGGAGGAGGATGAGGAGGAGGAGCCGGCCTAGGAGGAGGAGGAGGAGAAGGAGGAGGAGGAGGAGGAGGCAGGGGAGGCAGGAGGACGGCAAGTCTTCTCTCTTCCTCTTTCCTTCATCCTCCGACGGATGAAGAGGAGGAGGAGGAGGAGGAGGAGGAGGCGGAGCCAGGTGGCTGAGGGGAGGTGTAGGAGGAGGAAGAGGGGGAGCAGGAGGAGGAGGAGGAGGAGGACCAGGAGGAGGAGGAGGATGAGGAGGAGGAGGAGGAGGAGGAACAGGAGGAGCAAGTGGTGTGGGTCGGGGGCGACTCGACCCTGGAGGTGGCGGGGCAGATCGACTGGGCGGCCAAGGTCTACGCGAGGCAGGAGTTGGCGGGCTACATGGAGGCGTTGAAGACGGCCGCAGGTTTGCCCGAGGAATGGGTTATCATAGCGCTTGGGGAGTTGTTCTGCATCGTAGGTTTCGCAGTCGCCCGCGGGCAAGCCTGGCGAGAGCGGCTGATCATTTACGTGGGGGACAACCAGACGGTCCAGAGGTGGGTGGAGACTCGCCGTCCGAAGAATCGGATGGCGAGGCACCTTGTGAGACTGCTCAACTACGTAGAGGCCAAGTACCACTGCCGCGTCCTCGCAGCGCCGTACATCAGGACGTACAGCAATGAGATGGCGGACATGCCGACGAGGTTGAGGTCAAGCGTCGGATGGACGAGGAGGGTTTCGAGTCGATCGACCTGGCGGGCACGTGGGCGGAGGTATTGTCTCAGGGCTACGAGAGGCGCGTCCACGCCGTCGCGCTCGTGGACCCCGAGGACTGGCAGGTAGCCATGCAGCTCATGGCCCGCCGGTCGCCGGGGGAGGTCCCGCGCCCGCTCCTGCAGACCGCCTGGCGCGTGGTGGAGGTGAGGAGCACGATGGCCCCGTACGCCAGGGCCGCTGGCGTGCTGGGAGCGTGTGGCGAGGCGGAGCTGTTGAAGGGATGGCCCAGCTGTCAGGCAGGCGGGGCAGGGAGTGAGAGCGACCTGACGTTGGTGGTGACCTCCCTCGGCCCCTCGCGGGTGGGCCCACACCTGCGGGACCTCACCCAGGAGCTGCACCGGCTGGCCGCGCAGTGGGCTCTGGTAGACGTACCGCCCGGCCCCACCGTGGCGGATGTGCTGAAGTTCTTTCGGAACATTGGGTGGAGTGCTGCCGAAGATGGGCGTGTGTGCAGCGAGTTCGGCGACCCGGTGGCCCAGCAGAAGGTGTGGGTACTGGCGTCGAAGGGCGGAACGCCAGTGCCTCTGGGTTGGTTGGGAAGCCACGATGCCAAGCCCCCACCACCGCTGCCGATGGCGGGAGGGATGCTGAACGCCCGCCGAATCGAGGAGGAGGAGTGGCTGGCGCCTGAGGATGGGCGACTGGTGGTGGACCTACGGGCGGCGAGGTCGCCCCCCCATCTCCCGCGGATCATTGGCCACTGGCACCCGCGGGGGCAGGTCGGCAGGCGCCCAGTGTACGGCAGCTCGGGCCCCTCTCCGACCCCTCGGGTGGAGGAGAGTGGGGTGCTGGAACCCGTCTTGGTCTACGACGCGAAGGGCCCCCCGCCGGGGGTTCGGCCGCTCCAGGCGCAGGAGGTTTGGCACTTGCGTGGAGGAGCCAGCGCCGACTGGCCCGCCCTGTGCGGGCAGTTGAGCCACGGGGGCTTGCTGAGGGGAGTCCTGCGCGCATGCCCCCCGCGCGCAGCCGCGGCTGCGTTAACGGCTGCACTCAGGCAAGCGGAGGTAGCCACCGAATCAGGAGGGAAGACGGCGGGCATTTGCCGCCGGCCAGATGACGAGGAGAGAAGACGGGAGCTCACGAGCTGGCTCCAGGCTGACGAGAGGCGCCGGCAGGAGGCTGCGAGGAGGGGTGAGCGGCACGATGGCATGCTGCCGGGAGGGCGGGCGCAAAGCTTGCTTGACGACCTCTACCCAGACGTGCTGCTTCTGCGAGTGGGGCGTGACCCGGATGGATGACCGCAGTGCTGGAACGAGTGCGGGAGGAGCTGCGCTCGCTTGGAACACGGCTGGGGCTGGTACTGCTGTCGGACGTGCCGCAACACGGATGGCGAAGCCCATGGGCCTTACTGTCAGGCCCAACATGAGGACCTTCAGAGGAGGCAGAGGGAGGCGGGCTATCGCCCACCGGTGAGCGAGGAAGCGAGTGGCAGCGGTGGTCCTGGAGCTCAAGCAGCGGGCGAGGAGGCATCGAGGCACCCCCCGCCTAAGGCAGCGCAGGCGGGCGATCGCCCACCGGCAAGCGAGGAGGCCAGTGGCAGCGGCGGTCCTGGAACCCAGGCAGCCGGCGAGGAGGCATTGAGGCACCCACCACCCAAGGCGGCGCCGGGCGGCCGCCTTCCTCCCATCTGGGAGGAGCAGCGGCCTGCGGTAGTGAAAGCACCGCCAAGCACGGCCCAGGAGGGTCTGCGGCCCGAGGGACCACCCGTCGGAGGGGCGCTGGGCATGCTGGTGGGAGCTGGAGGAGATCCACTGCTCAGCAGGAGCCGACACGCGGGAGGATCTGAGGATGCGAGCTGGGGCGACTGGACGCCCACAGGGCGACGTGAGGTTGCCGAGGGAGTGGGAGGTGGCGCCGGCGGTGCGGACCAGGCCCCACCCCCCCCAGAGGCGAGGGACGCCTTGCGCCCGTGCTTGCTCCCAGGGTGCCCCTACTTGGAGCACTCCCAACCTGCGACCGCGGTCGATGGCGGAGCACTGTGGCGGCCAGGGTTCTGCTGCAACAAGTGCGCGGGGCGGTCGGAGGGAGCGGACTGGGCAGAAGGAGGCGCGAAGCATTTCAGGCACTGCGAGAAGACGCCCCACGGCCAGCCACACCTCGAGGGGGGAGGGCCGCCGGCGACCGCGGCGGCGGGCAAGAAGCGCAAGCAGGAGCGCAAGCAAGAGGTCACAGAGGCCGCCGCCCGGGTGCTAGCCGCCGCCGCGCTGGCCGCCCCCCCCCCAGGGCCCGAGCTAGGAGCCGTGGAGGAGCGGGGTGAGGAGAGCGGCAGTCGTGGGAGCCAGAGCGAGGAGTGCCCCCCCCGTCACCGGGGGAGCTCGCCCGGCGGGCGCGTGCGGAGCGAGCGGCCACCCGGCAGAGGAAGGCGGAGGCGGATCGGCTCAAGAACGCAGCCAGGCACCCAGGTGAGGGACGGGCAGAGTATATCCGCCTTAGGGCGAGGACCCCACCTGCACCAGCGGAGGTCAAGCAGGAGGAGGGGTCGGAGGAGGAGCCCCCGACGGAGGTCACGCGGGCGGTCGGTCAGACTTACCGCGCCCTCGCCTGGCGGGTGGAGTTCCAGAGGACAGGGCTCTGGTCCGCCCCCGAGGAGGAGGGCCGCCCCAAGGAAGGGGCCGCCAGGGCGGAGAAGCCAGTTGCCCACCCCCGACCTGGCCGAGAGCCACTCCCGCAACCAGAGGGACGTGCCGACCGCGAGCCGCTACCCCAACCGGGAAGTTGGGTACCCCCTTCGGGGGGGTCGAGCGGGTCCGGCGGGCCGGCGAGGCTGCCGCAGCCCCCTGGCCACTGGGCGGAGGAGGACCCGCTCAGGCCAGGCGGACCCGAGCGAGCCGCCGAGGACGTGAGGGACCTCAACTCACCCGAATCCTACTCTGAGGAGGATTCTGAGGGGGCAGAGGAGGAGGTGGATGAGCTTCGGCCAGTGCCGTTCCCAGGTGGCGGCCCGGATGCCCGCTATGCGTGGTGTGAGTACTGCGGCGTGCAGGGCGAGGGCCGGGACATGGGCTGTCCGATGTGCAACCGGACCTACCTCATTTCGATGGTGAGGGGCCGGTCGTTGGCAGCACAGAGGGCAGCCAAGGCAGGGAGCGCGGCCGCGGCCGCGGCCCAAGCGGGTCGGACGCGTGCGCGCGCGGGCCCCCGACCGAAGCCCAGAGGAGCGCCGTGAGGAGGAGGAGGAGAGGACGCCGCCAAGGGCGGTGGCGCGGACCGCCCGCGGCCCCCCGGAAGGCCAACCGGGCAGGCGTCCTCGCACGCCGCGCCGCGCGGCCCACTGGCGAGGGGGAGGAGAGGAACGTGAGCGTGAGGAGGGAGCGCTGTGTGAGGCACAGGAGGCGAGGCCGCCCGAGGACATCGACCCGGAGGCGGTGAGCCGGTACCTGGCGGCGGCAGCGGGCAGCAGCCAGGGCAGTGAAGGGCTAGAGCGGCAGCTCAGGCGGATCGCCAGGGAGGACTCCAGGCGGGCCGGCGGGCGTGCTGATGCTGGTTAAGCGCCAGAGCTCCAGAAGTTGGTAGACGCAGCCGTGGTGGCTTCGGTGGCCAAAGGGACGAAGGCGACCTACGGCGTCGCTTGGAGGCAGTGGACGACTTTCTGCCAGATCCGCAGGAGGTCGCCCATTCTACATGGCGAGACTCGCGACGAGCGTCACCAAGACGAGGAGGAGCTGCTGCTGTTCATGGTGCACCTGTACAACAGCCTGAAGCGGTCACACGGTACGATACGGTCTAAATTGCTGGGGATCCGCTCACAACACGTGATGCTGGGGGAGCCCGACCCCTTGGCGGGTAAGCCGCGGCTGTGGATGGCTTTAAATGGGATCGAGAACTGGCAAGGGCCCGGAAAGAGGAAGCTCCCAATCACGACCAAGATGTTGAGGAGGATCCGAGACATGCTGAAGCCGGACGCCTGTGCGGACGACGCGGCCTTGTACTTCTGCGTGATCTTCGCTTTCTTTTTCATGATGCGGATTGGGGAGTACGCCCACTCAGGGCACTGGGATTTGAAGAAAGTCTTGACCGGGCTGGACATCGCCCCGAAGAGCAAGGGCGAGCAGGTGAGCCATTTCGCCGCGGCGGACGAGGTGGTGCTGTGGTTCAAGGCGTCGAAGGCCGACCAGAAGGGAGCAGGGCAGGCGAGGAACCACTACCGCTCGAACGACCCGTTCGGCATCTGCCCAGTGTGGGCGGCGGAGTGCTACAACCGTTGGTTCCCAAGCCGTATCACGGGGAAAGAGGCACACTTACCGCTTGCGAGGTGGGAGGACGGCAGCCCGATCACGCGGGAGCGTATCCAGGGCTTGCTTCAGAAGGCGGCGGCGCTGGAAGGCTACCCACCCGACAGGTTCAAGAGCCATTCGCTCAGAATTGGCGGAGCAACGGCCTTGTACCACTGCTTCCAGGACACGGAGCTGGTGAAGCGTTGGGGGCGGTGGAATAGCGGAGCCTTCCACCAGCATTTGTGGGAGGCGAATGAGGACGCCGCCGGGGTGTCTGAGGCGATGGCGAAGTCTGTTGCAACCCTGCATGTGGGGTACAAGGTTGAAGTGGCGGGAGATGGACCGGCCGCTGATGTGAAGGAAAAGTCAGTGGCCTGAGGATAGTAGCAGGAGTTTGAGTTTTGTGCCGAGGCGAGTCACCACTGGAGGGGCCGATGTTGGATTGTGCGCAGTCCTGGGGCAGCGGCCTGGGGACAGTGGTGACCCCTAGGATCGACGGAGGTGAGGAGATAGACCCCAGGGCGACCCGCCAGTGCGGCCCCCGGGAAAGTTGGAGGAGGAGAGATGGAGGAGAGGTGGAGGAGGGCTGCGAGCCCCATTCGGCACCACCCGCAAGTCACGGGCGCCGAGGGGGCGAGCGGAGGTGAGGAGGTCGAGGGCCGGGGCGTCCCGCCAGTGCGGTCCCCGAGGAGAGGTGGAGGTGGGCCGGGGCGTCCCGCCAGTGCGGTCCCCGAGGAGAGGTAGAGGAGGTCGGCTGGCGTCCCGCCAGCGCCGGCCACGCGCTGTGCAGTGAGGCGCCCAGCTGTGAGCCCCATTCGGCACCACCCGCAAGTCACGGGCGCCGAGGGGGTGAGAGAAGCTGGGTGGCCGAGGGGCCGCCAGTCTGGCGGCACAGCTGGGCCTCTGCTGAGGCCTAGCCTGAGCGTGGTGGAGGACGGCACGCGCCTGCGTCTGCCAAAATAGCGCGCGTGCTTGTCCGCTGCTAGTGCTTTGTTTTGAGCCCGAACAGTGCTTGTGCTCGTCGCGGGTCGGGCGCTCACTGTTTGGTTTCTGCCAGGCACCTTCTCACTTAAACGTGAGAGTTTGAGCGTGCGTAAAACGTAGGGTTTCAGGGAGTAAGTGCCTGGTGAGGGGGAAGGGTCTCTCTTGCCTTCTGTCCCTTTCCCCCTCTCCGCGGCCCCTCTGGGGCTCAAGTTCCTTCTCGGGCCCTTCCCTCCCAGGCCCTCCCTGGCCCTTCGTAGGTCCTTTTCCTTTTTCGGCCTTGACCGCCTAGCGGTTCGGGCCGAGGGGCCGCCAGTCTGGCGGCACAGCTGGGCCTCTGCTGAGGCCTAGCCTGAGCGTGGTGGAGGACGGCACGCACCTGCGTCTGCCAAAATAGCGCGCGTGCTTGTCCGCTGCTAGTGTTTTGTTTTGAGCCCGAACAGTGCTTGTGCTCGTCGCGGGTCGGGCGCTCACTGTTTGGTTTCTGCCAGGCACCTTCTCACTTAAACCTCCTCCTCCTCCTCCTCCTCCTCCTCCTCCTCCCTCCTCCTCCTCCTCCTCCTCCTCCTCCTCCTCCCTCCTTCTCCTCCTCCTCCTCCTCCTCCTCCTCCTCCTCCTCCTCCTCCTCCTCCTTCTCCTCCTCCTCCTCCTCTCCTCCTCTACTCAGACTTGCTCATACCCAGACTTGCTCATACACAGACTTATGCACACTCACACATTCTCATACTCAGACCTACTCATACTCAGACTTACTCATACCCAGACGTACACATACAAGGACTTACTCATACACAGGCTTACTCATACTCAGACTTACTCATACCCAGACGTACTCATACACAGACTTGCTCATACTCAGACCCACACATACTCAGACCTTCTCATAGTCTGAGTTGCTCAACGCACGGCAGATTGTGGGGATGTCTCAGGCGGGGCGCTGGTTTCAGCACCCCTAAGGGGAGCCGCCAGGGGGTATATCACGAGCCCGTTCGCGGCCAGTTTGTGGGGATGTCTCAGGCGGTTTGCTTGTTTTCATGCCCGACATCCTTGGCTGTCATAGCAGATTGTGAGGATGTCTCAGGCGGGGCGCTGGTTTCAGCACCCCTAAGGGGAGCCGCCAGGGGGTATATAACGGGCCCGTTCGCGGCCAGTTTGTGGGGATGTCTCAAGCGGTTTGCTCGTTTTCATGCCCAACATCCTTGGCTTTCATAGCAGATTGTGAGGATGTCTCAGGCGGGGCGCTGGTTTCAGCACCCCTAAGGGGAGCCGCCAGGGGGTATATCACGGGCCCGTTCGCGGCCAGTTTGCGGGGATGTCTCAGGCGGTTTGCTCGTTTTCATGCCCAACATCCTTGGCTTTCATAGCAGATTGTGAGGATGTCTCAGGCGGGGCGCTGGTTTCATCACCCCTAAGGGGAGCCGCCAGGGGGTATATCACGGGCCCGTTCGCGGCCAGTTTGTGGGGATGTCCCAGGCGGTCTGCTCGTTTTCATGCCCAACATCCTTGGCTTTCATAGCAGATTGTGAGGATGGAGGAAAGGGGGAGGAGGAGGAGGAGGAGGAGGAGGAGGAGGAGGAGGAGGAGTAAGAGTAAGAGGTGGAGGAGGAGGAGGAGTAAGAGTAAGAGTAAGAGTAAGAGGTGGAGATCTTCGTCGGGCCTGTCGCCAACGTGGACGGGCTATTATAGTCAAACGCTCATGAACAGACGCTCACTACGGCATAAGATAAAACATGAGATACACATATGGGGAGCTCCACGAAGTGAGTAATTTTGTGCCCCCTTGTGACCTTGTGGGCGCGCGCCGGGCCGACCTACCCGCCGAGAGGTGCGCTCCTCAGACGTCGAGGAGCTCCTCCGGGGGCGGCGGCTGCGGCGACGCGCCGGCGGAGCGCGGGGGCCCCGCCAGCGTCGGGGGGGCCGGGGGCGCCGCCTGCGGCGCGAGGCGCCGCAGGGACGACAGCACTCCCGCAGCCAACGATCTCGAACGGTCCTCTTGCTGGTCGCTGATCCGGCGCGGCATCGGGCGCAACAGGAACTCGGGTACCTGGATCTCGGTGTCTCCTGGCATGGCGACGGCACCCTCGCTGCCGCCCCCGCGCTTGGACTCCTGGGGGTGGCTGACGGGCCTGATGACGATCGTCGCGTGGCGATGATCGCTGGCGCTCGCCTTCGCCTTGTTCTTCGTCTTCTTCGTGGCTGCGCCACTTGCTTCATCCTCGTGGTCACTGCCAGAAGATCTCGAAAGTCTCTGAGAAGATCTCGAAAGTCTCGGCTGGGCATCCTGCGGAAGCTGCTTGGCTGGCATCCCGGCCAGTTTGCGGTCGAGCTCGCGTTCCAACCTGCGCATGTCCTCTTCGCCATCTGTGGCCAAACTACTCCTCGGGGATGGCGTTGCCCTCTTCCCCCGCACCGCCTGCTCCGGCTCCGCGCGAAGGCCCTGCTCTGCCGTGTCCATCTCTCGGACGACCTCGGCCGTCGTGAAACCTACGTCGACGCCCCTGTACACGCTCACGAGGTCTCCCCTGGTGTAGCGTCTCCGCAGGCGCTTGGCCGGCATGCTCTTCAGCGTGGGCACACCGTCTCTGCTCTCCTCCGGCTGCAGGCTCCGCCGCTCGGGTATATACCCGCCCTCCGCCCTCTCGCGATCTCTCCGGTCCCTGTAGTACTTCTCCAGGTCTCGCTGCAGCTCGGTCTTGACAAACGTCTCTCCGTCGTCGGCCAGCCGGTCCTCCAGCGTGACGTCGTAACCGAGCCGTGCGTCAAAGACCTCCCTCGACTTGCTAACCACGGCTGGGAACCACTTCCCATGCATCGGGGAAAATATGCATACTGGTTCACCTGCATTCAATGGCAGGCGCAAGTACTTCATCTCGACCTTGGGCATCACCTGGCCCGCCGACATCACGTTCACGCTGAATTTGATCATGTTGATCTCGAGGTCCTTGTCGAAGTAAACGTGCTTGAAATCGACGATTCTGGCTGGAATCCATGCCTGCATGGTTTTCGACCAGTACTCCACTGTCTGGCCTTTCTCGAACGCAATGTGGGACGCGCTCACCGAGGGCACCTCGACTAAGGGCACCAGAGGCGCCCAGGCGGTCGCCCGCTGCTTCATCACCGTGCCAATCGCTTCTTCGGCCTCCACGCTTAGCTCATACGCGAACCAGGCCATCCTGCCGAGGTTCTTGTTCCACCTGTACTCCTTCCAGGTGAGCTCGTCGATGTCGCCGTCGAAGAGGGGCTCGCCCCCCCGCTCCTCCAGCGGATGCACCTCGATGCCAGCGATGTGCAGTTCTTCGAGGTCCTCGTACAGCTCGTTGAACTTGTCGTTCCTCGGCGCGCACGAGGTGCCCAGGCAAAGCTTCGTGTCTGGATGGTCGACGACGGCGCCCCGCCATTCGGCCTCCACCACACCATCGACCTCGAGAATGTACGCGTCCTGGCTCGTGCTGTATTTGACCGAGAGCTCGTGCTGGTAGCCGTCGGCGACGTTCGTTTGGCCGGTGATGCACTTGTCGCCGATCTGCCAGGCGGGGACGCCGTTCTTGATCACCAGGGCCTTCGGCTTGCCGCTGCCGTACGGCGTCTCGCCGTCGGGGAAGACCTTCCCGATCACCAGCGAATCCTTAGCCAAGGTCCTCACTGTTAGCTGCATCTCAAAGTCAACCGTGCCGCTGAAGTCGAGGTCCACGGGCCCGATCGGATCCTCCGCTTCGTCCCACGGGATCAGGGTGGCGCAGCCGGGCGCGCGCTCGCGGTCCTCGTAGAACTGGGCCATCTCGTCTGGGCCGAGATTGTAACTCAATCTCGGTTTCTGATGGCCGTCCTCGCCGACGATCCCGTCATCCCTCGTCCACTCGATGTCAACCTTCGCGCCATCGCGGCCCAGCCGGACGCCCACAAAACCTCTCGTGGGCAGCACGATCATCCTCCGGACGTACCGGACGCAGCAGCAGCACACAAGGAAGAACGAGACGACGATCGAGCCCATCACGACAGAGGCCTGCGCTTCGCAGCCCTCGCCAGTGACCGGGTCCCCGCCCGAGGGGCAGCTCCAGTCGTAGGGGCACGAGATGTACGTCTCGCAGTCTCTCGTGTCAGGCATGAACGACTCCTTGGTGTAGCCTGGCGCGGCGTTCGCGTTGCACAGCTCCTCGAAGCCGGTCAGGCAGCGCACTGTGCGGGTCTGCTCCCCCTTGCCGCACGGGTTGGTGCAGGCCGACCAGGTGCCGCGCGCCACCCAGCGTGCCACGGGGACGGTCACGACGGTGGAAGCTGGCGTCCCGACAACGAGCGTGGCCGCGGCGAGGCCCTGTGGGACGACGGCGTGCGCATCCCGCAGAGCCGCAACCAGCTCGCGGGTGAAGTTGCCCCCGTCCGCACCCAGGCTTGCCAGACCACTCGCGATGGTCGTCTCGCTGTTTGTGGGGTACACTTGGAACAGAAGCCGCATCCACAACCCCTGCGACGTCGTCAGACGCCTCGATGGGAGGCCAGACTGGTAATCCGAGTTCAGGCCCTTAATCGTGTACACGTAGATCTGGCCAGTGGACAGGCCGAGTACCGCGCCGAAAGCGCCCTTGATCGCTTGCCACTGCTCACTGCCTGCGGCCCACTCGGCGGTGAGGTCCGAGCCCGGGCTGCTGCCGACGAGCGCCGCCTCCACGACGAGGCCTACTGCCGAGTCGAGCGCCTCTACATCCGCAGTCGGCACGCAGACCAGCGGGACCAGGTCGAAAGCGCCCCTCGTGCAGTTGATGGGAGCAAGGAGCTCGTATGACGAGTTGCACACGGGCGAACAACTCACGCCGCTGGCGATGTTGATACAAGACGAACTGTCGACCACGTTCGCAATGAACGGCACAGTGTCTGCGTAACAGGCTTTCTCTGTGCAAGCTCCCGTGGTGTTGACCCATGCGTAGGCCGTCGTGGCCGTGCACTCGATTGATATAGGGTCCGCCAGATTTTCGTAGCCATCGTCCACCGAACACGAGACGTTGCACGTCTGCGTGTAATTCCTGTCCGAGCAACCCGTGTCCACGCCGTCGTAGCCGACCGGCATCTCAAGTTGTGGGCTTCCAACGCAGACGTTGGGCTCGCACCTGGCGGTCCCCTGCCACTCCCCGTCTACGAGGATCGCCCCGTTCTCGGTGACGCTGCTGCAGAGGAGCGTTTCTTCAACGTGGTAGCCCTCCGCGCAGACTGGAGTGCAAATGTCGCCCCACTTGAATCCTGTGCACTCGATGCGGAGCAGGTCATGCAGGCTGGAGATGGTGTCAAAGTCAGGTCCCGCGACCTGTATGGGAACGGGGTCGACGTCTGGCCATGGGCACACGCAGCATGTCGTTGACGATGTCGTCGTCATTGACGTCGATGTGAGGGTTGCCGTGGTGTACATCCAAAGCTCCACGACAGGATCGAAAACGTACCTCACGTGCACTGATGAGTTTATGCCCTCATTGGCCAACGATGCCAGGATCGCAGTGGTAAAATTTGTCTGGCCTGCCACTGTATCGTTCTCGATTGAGGCCACGGCGCGCTGGACGCGCTCGTAGTCCACCCCCTCAAATTCGACGCGATAATCCACATGCCACAACGTGGCGGCCGAAGTGAGCTTCCTCTCCGCAACAGGACGGCGTCGTAAAATGACCTCATACACGTCGTCTATGGTGATCAAAGACTCGCTTGTCTCCAAGTACGTCGCAATGGAGGACTGCGCAACGATCTCCACTTGCGCCTGTGTGACGGTGGAGTCCAGATCAACCCCAAACTGAGACTTGATGGTGGAGAACCGCCTCGGGGTGGCCGTCCATGTGGTCATTGACTCCGTAATGCTAGACTCCGTAATGCTGGACTCCGTAATGCTGGTCTCTGTGATTGTCGTGAGCGTAGTCGTCAACGATGTAGTGCTGGACCCTGTTGTAGTGTGGAACGACGTCGTGGACGTGCCCGAAGAGGTATCAGTCGCACTCCGTGTCATTGTCGAGCTGCGGGTGGTTGTATATGTCGCGGTGGTGGTTGACGTCTTCGTGTCAGTAGCGGTGCTGGTAGATGTCACAGATGTCGAGATGGTTGTACTCGAGGTTCTAGTAGTCGAGGTCTTAGAGGTCGAGGTAACGCTGGTCGATGAGAGCGTTGACGTGTCCGTGGCAGTCGAGGTGGATGTTCTCGATGTTGTAGCAGTGGTGGTGGAGGAATCGGAGGTCGGCGTGGCACTGGTCGAAGTACCCGTCGACGTTGGGCTTTCGGAGGACAGCGTCGTGGAAGATGTCTCGCTGTTGCTGGACGTCGGGGTGGTTGTGCTCACGCTGGTGGTTGACGTCTCGGTAGTCGAACTACGAGTCGTCGAAGATGGTGTTGTCGTAGTCACGGTGGTGGTAGATGTCCCAGTTGTAGTAGTTACGGTCCGGCTGATGGAACTCCCAGTGGTGGAGGATGCGGTCGTGGTGGAAGTCCCACTGGCTGAGCTCAAGGTGGACGTCGTCTCAGTGCGCGAAGATCGAGTCGCGGTAGAGCTGCCGCTACTTGTACTGACGGTGGTTGAGCTCGCAGTGATCGAGGACACGGTCGTACTCGAACTCTCACTGGTGGAAGTGGCACTGCTTGAAGTCTGCGTTGTTGAACTAAAAGTGGTTGTGGAAAGGCTAGTGGTGGAGCTTTCCGTAGTCGAGCTCGCAGTGATCGAGGACACGGTCGTTCTGGAACTACTGCTGGTGGAAGTCTGCGTTGTTGAACTAAAAGTGGTTGTGGAGAGGCTCGTGGTGGAGCTTTCCGTAGTCGAGCTTGCAGAGGTCGACGACACGGTCGTGCTGGACCTACTGCTGGTGGAAGTCTGCGTTGTTGAACTAAACGTGGTTGTGGAGAGGCTCGTGGTGGAGCTTTCCGTAGTCGAGCTTGCAGAGGTCGACGACACGGTCGCGCTGGACCTACTGCTGGTGGAAGTCTGCGTTGTTGAACTAAACGTGGTTGTGGAAAGGCTCGTGATGGAGCTTTCCGTAGTCGAGCTTGCAGAGGTCGACGACACGGTCGTGCTGGAACTCCAGCTGGCGGAAGTCTGAGTGCTTGAACTCAAGGAGGTGGAGGTCTGAGTGGTTGAACTCAAGGTCGATGAGGAGATGCTCGTCGTGGAACTCGCCGATCTCGAGGACAAGGTCGCGCTGGAACTCCTGCTGGTGGAAGTCTGAGTGATTGAACTCAAGGTGGTGTTGGAAAGGCTCGTGGTGGAGCTTTTCGTTGTCGAGGACAAGGAAGTGCTGGAACTCCTGCTGGTGGAAGTCTGCGTGATTGAACTCAACGTGGTTGTAGACATGCTTTTGGTGGAGCTTTCAGTCGTTGTCATCGAAGTGATTGAGGACACGCTAGTCAAGGAACTCCCGCTGGTGAAAGTCGGCGTGGTTGAACTCAGGGTGGTTGTGGAAACGCTCGTGGTGGAGCTTTCCGTGGTCGAGCTCGCAGTGGTTGAGGATACCGTCGTGCTGGAAGTCTGAGTGGTTGAACTCACAGTGGTTGTAGTAATGCTCGTGGTGGAACTCTCCGATGACGAGCTCGAAGTGGACACGGTCGAGCTAGACGTCTCGGTGCTTGTACTCACGCTCGACGTCCCCGTGGTTGTGGTCAGGGTTGGGGAAGACGTCTGGGAGGTCGTTGTTATGGACGTAATCGACGACTCAGAGGTAGAAGACCAGGTCGAGCTAGACGTCTCGGTGCTTGTAGTCACGCTCGATGACCCCGTGGTCGTTGTCGTGGTCAGGGTTGAGGAAGTCGTCGCGGAAATCGTCGTCATGGACGTGGTCGACGACTCGGAGGTAGACGACAGGGTGGTCGAGGACACAGTCGAGCTAGACGTCTCGGTGCTTCTAGTCACGCTCGACGACCCCGTGGTCGTGGTCAGGGTTGAAGAAGTCGTCTCGGAGGTCGTCGTCATGGACGTGGACGACGACTCGGAGGTGGACGACAGGGTGGGCGAAGACAAGGTCGTGCTAGAAGTCTCAGTGCTTGTAGTCACGCTCGACGTCCCCGTGGTCGTGGTCCGGGTCAGGGTTGAAGAAGTCGTCGCGGAGGTCGTCGTCATGGACGTGGTCGACGACTCGGAGGTAGACGACAGGGTGGTCGAGGACACGGTCGTGCCAGACGTCTCGGTGCTGGTAGTGCTCCTGGTTCGAGTCGTGCTGGTCACTGTGGTGCTGCTGCTTGCGCTGGTGCTGCTGCGCGTGGCGCTGCTGGATCCAGTGGTGCTGCTCACGGTGGTGCTGCTGCTTGTTGCGCTAGTGCTGGTGCGCGTCATACTGCTAGATCCAGTCGTGCTGCTCACGGTGGCGCTGCTGCTTGCGCTGGTGCTGCTGGTCGCGCTGGTGCTACTTGCGCTGGTCAATGTGATGGTGCTACTTGCGCTGGTGCTGCTGCGCGTGGTGCTGCTGGATCCCGTCGTGCTGGTCGCAGTGGTGCTGCTGCTTGCGCTGGTGCTGCTGCGCGTGGTGCTGCTTGTTTCGCTCGTGCTGGTGCGCGTCGTACTGCTGGATCCAGTCGTGCTGCTCACGGTGGTGCTGCTGCTGGTTTCGCTCGTGCTGGTGCGCGTCGAACTGCTGGATCCAGTCGTGCTGCTTACGGTGGTGCTGCTGCTGGTTTCGCTCGTGCTGGTGCGCGTCGAACTGCTGGATCCAGTCGTGTTGCTCACGGTGGTGCTGCTGCTTGCGCTGGTGCTGCTGGTCGCGCTGGTGCTGATGGTTCTCGTTGTGCTGGTCACTGTGGTGCTGCTTGTTGGGCTGGTGCTGGTGCGCGTGGTGCTGCTGGATCCAGTAGTGCTGCTCACGGTATCGCTGCTGGTCACACTGATGCTGCTGGTTCTCGTCGTGCTTGTCACGGTGGTGCTGCTGCTTGCGCTGGTGCTGCTACGCGTGGTGCTGCTGCGCGTGGTGCTGCTGGATCCAGTCGTGTTGGTCGCAGTGGTGCTGCTGCTTGCGCTGGTGCTGCTGCGCGTCGTACTGCTGGACCCAGTCGTGCTGCTAACGGTGGCGCTGGTGGTTGCGCTTGTACTCGTGCGCGTGGTGCTGCTGGATCCAGTGGTGCTGCTCACGGTGGTGCTGCTGCTTGTTGCGCTAGTGCTGGTGCGCGTCAAACTGCTAGATCCAGTCGTGCTGCTCACGGTGGCGCTGCTGCTTGCGCTGGTGCTGCTGGTCGCGCTGGTGCTACTTGCGCTGGTCAATGTGATGGTGCTACTTGCGCTGGTGCTGCTGCGCGTGGTGCTGCTGGATCCCGTCGTGCTGGTCGCAGTGGTGCTGCTGCTTGCGCTGGTGCTGCTGCGCGTGGTGCTGCTTGTTTCGCTCGTGCTGGTGCGCGTCGTACTGCTGGATCCAGTCGTGCTGCTCACGGTGGTGCTGCTGCTGGTTTCGCTCGTGCTGGTGCGCGTCGAACTGCTGGATCCAGTCGTGTTGCTCACGGTGGTGCTGCTGCTTGCGCTGGTGCTGCTGGTCGCGCTGGTGCTGATGGTTCTCGTTGTGCTGGTCACTGTGGTGCTGCTTGTTGGGCTGGTGCTGGTGCGCGTGGTGCTGCTGGATCCAGTAGTGCTGCTCACGGTATCGCTGCTGGTCACACTGATGCTGCTGGTGCGCGTCGAACTGCTGGATCCAGTCGTGTTGCTCACGGTGGTGCTGCTGCTTGCGCTGGTGCTGCTGGTCGCGCTGGTGCTGATGGTTCTCGTTGTGCTGGTCACTGTGGTGCTGCTTGTTGGGCTGGTGCTGCTGCGCGTGGTGCTGCTTGTTTCGCTCGTGCTGGTGCGCGTCGTACTGCTGGATCCAGTCGTGCTGCTCACGGTGGTGCTGCTGCTGGTTTCGCTGGTGCTGGTGCGCGTCGAACTGCTAGATCCAGTCGTGCTGCTCACGGTGGTGCTGCTGCTTGCGCTGCTGCTGCTTGCGCTGGTGCTGCTGCGCGTGGCGCTGCTGGATCCAGTGGTGCTGCTCACGGTGATGCTGCTGCTTGTTTCGCTGGTGCTGGTGCGCGTCATACTGCTAGATCCAGTCGTGCTGCTCACGGTGGTGCTGCTGCTTGCGCTGGTGCTGCTGCGCTGCTTGTTTCGCTCGTGCTGGTGCGCGTCGTACTGCTAGATCCAGTCGTGCTGCTCGCGGTGGTGCTGCTGCTTGCGCTGGTGCTGCTGGTCGCGCTGGTGCTACTTGCGCTGGTCAATGTGATGGTGCTACTTGCGCTGGTGCTGCTGCGCGTGGTGCTGCTGGATCCCGTCGTGCTGGTTCCAGTCGTGCTGGACACAATGGTGTTGCTGCTTGCGCTGGTGCTGATGCTGGTGAGCGTGGTGCTGCTGGTTTCAGAGGTGCTGGTCAAGGTGGTAATACTGCTTGCGCTGGTGCTGCTGCGCGTGGTGCTGCTGGATCCCGTCGTGCTGGTCGCAGTGGTGCTGCTGCTTGCGCTGGTGCTGCTGCGCGTGGTGCTGCTTGTTTCGCTCGTGCTGGTGCGCGTCGTACTGCTGGATCCAGTCGTGCTGCTCACGGTGGTGCCGCTGCTTGCGCTGGTGCTGCTGGTCGCGCTGGTGCTGCTGGTTCCCGTTGTGCTGGTCACTGCGGTGCTGGTCGCAGTGGTGCTGCTGGTTTCAGTGGTGCTGGTCAAGGTGGTGCTACTGCTTGCGCTGGTGCTGGTGCGCGTCGTACTGCTGGATCCGGTCGTGCTGCTCTCGGTGGTGCTGCTGCTTGCGCTGGTGCTGCTGCTGCTGCGCGTGGTGCTGCTTGTTTCGCTCGTGCTGGTGCGCGTCGTACTGCTAGATCCAGTCGTGCTGCTCGCGGTGGTGCTGCTGCTTGCGCTGGTGCTGCTGCGCGTGGTGCTGCTTGTTTCGCTCGTGCTGGTGCGCGTCGTACTGCTGGATCCAGTCGTGCTGCTCACGGTGGTGCCGCTGCTTGCGCTGGTGCTGCTGGTGCTGCTGGTTTCAGAGGTGCTGGTCAAGGTGGTAATACTGCTTGCGCTGGTGCTGCTGCGCGTGGTGCTGCTGGATCCAGTCGTGCTGGTCGCAGTGGTGCTGCTGCTTGCGCTGGTGCTGCTGCGCGTGGTGCTGCTTGTTGCGCTGGTGCTGGTGCGCGTCGTACTGCTGGATCCAGTCGTGCTGCTCACGGTGGTGCTGCTGCTTGCGCTGGTGCTGCTGGTCGCGCTGGTGCTACTTGCGCTGGTCAATGTGATGGTGCTACTTGCGCTGGTGCTGCTGCGCGTGGTGCTGCTGGATCCCGTCGTGCTGGTTCCAGTCGTGCTGGACACAATGGTGTTGCTGCTTGCGCTGGTGCTGATGCTGGTGAGCGTGGTGCTGCTGGTTTCAGAGGTGCTGGTCAAGGTGGTGCTACTGCTTGCGCTGGTGCTGCTGCGCGTGGTGCTGCTGGATCCCGTCGTGCTGGTCGCAGTGGTGCTGCTGCTTGCGCTGGTGCTGCTGCGCGTGGTGCTGCTTGTTTCGCTCGTGCTGGTGCGCGTCGTGCTGCTCACGGTGGTGCCGCTGCTTGCGCTGGTGCTGCTGGTCGCGCTGGTGCTGCTTGCGCTGGTGCTGCTGCGCGTGGTGCTGCTGGATCCCGTCGTGCTGGTTCCAGTCGTGCTGGACACAATGGTGTTGCTGCTTGCGCTCGTGCTGCTGGTCGCGCTGGTGCTGATGCTGGTGAGCGTGGTGCTGCTGGTTTCAGAGGTGCTGGTCAAGGTGGTAATACTGCTTGCGCTGGTGCTGCTGCGCGTGGTGCTGCTGGATCCAGTCGTGCTGGTCGCAGTGGTGCTGCTGCTTGCGCTGGTGCTGCTGCGCGTGGTGCTGCTTGTTGCGCTGGTGCTGGTGCGCGTCGTACTGCTGGATCCAGTCGTGCTGCTCACGGTGGTGCTGCTGCTTGCGCTGGTGCTGCTGGTCGCGCTGGTGCTACTTGCGCTGGTCAATGTGATGGTGCTACTTGCGCTGGTGCTGCTGCGCGTGGTGCTGCTGGATCCCGTCGTGCTGGTTCCAGTCGTGCTGGAAACAATGGTGTTGCTGCTTGCGCTCGTGCTGCTGGTCGCGCTGGTGCTGATGCTGGTGAGCGTGGTGCTGCTGGTTTCAGAGGTGCTGGTCAAGGTGGTGCTACTGCTTGCGCTGGTGCTGCTGCGCGTGGTGCTGCTGGATCCCGTCGTGCTGGTCGCAGTGGTGCTGCTGCTTGCGCTGGTGCTGCTGCGCGTGGTGCTGCTTGTTTCGCTCGTGCTGGTGCGCGTCGTACTGCTAGATCCAGTCGTGCTGCTCGCGGTGGTGCTGCTGCTTGCGCTGGAGCTGCTGGTCGCGCTGGTGCTAATGGTTCCTGTTGTGTTGGTCACTGTAGTGCTCACTGTGGTGCTGCTAGTTGCGCTGGTGCTGGTGAGCGTGGTGCTGCTGGTTTCAGAGGTGCTGGTTTCAGAGGTGCTGGTCAAGGTGGTGGTGCTGCTGGTTGCCGTCTTGCTGGTGGTCTCCGTGCTGCTGGTGGTCCCCGTCGTGCTGTTCGCCGTGGCGCTCGTTGGGGCTGGCGTCGCCTGCGGAGCTGGCGTGGGCGGCGACGCATGGGAGCTGGCGCCCACCATGCACAGCCTCCACCCGGACTTCTGAAGACTGTGGTCCGAACTCCAGGAAATACTCCCCGAGGGAGTTACGCCACTGGGGCCAGAATTCCCAGAATAGGCCACTCCGTTGACGATAAGCTTGTCAAAAAAAGACTCTGTGGTGAAACTCACCACCGTGATGGGTACTGCCACCGTGATGGGTACGGCGATGCTGCACGCCTGGCTTGCACCGTAGTTCTGAGGGTAGTTCGGGCTCTGCAAGCAGTCGCCGTCCACCGTGCAATCTCCAACAATAGCCGCCCAGCTGTAATCCGTCGGCGCTGGCGTCGGCGCTGGCGTCGGTGGTGGCGCTGGTGTCGGTGCCGTCGGCGCTGGCGTCGGCGCTGGCGTCGGCGCCGGCGTCGGCGCTGGCGTCGGCGCTGGCGTCGGTGGTGGCGCTGGCGTCGGTGCCGTCGGCGCTGGCGTCGGCGCTGGTGTCGGCGCCGGCGTCGGCGCTGGCGTCGGCGCTGGCGTCGGTGGTGGCGCTGGCGTCGGTGGTGGCGCTGGTGTTGGTGCCAGGGAAGGTAAATCGAGTACGTACGTGGACCCGGAGTAGGACCCGGCGTCGCCGTCCTTGTGGGCCCCCACCACCACCCGGGCCCCGTCGGCGCTCACGGCCACCGAGTACCCGAAGCTGTCGGAGAAGGCCGCGTCCGCGGCCACGAGCTTCGCCAGCTGCACGCCGCTGGCCCCGTCGAACACGTACGCAGACCCGGAGGCGGACCCAGCGTCGTCGTCCCCATTGGCCCCCACCACCACGCGGGCCCCGTCGGCGCTCACGGCCACCGATTCTCCAAAGTAGTCGGAGGCGGACGCGTCCGCGGCCACGAGCTTCGCCAGCTGCGCGCCGCTGGCGCCGTCGAACACGTACGCAGACCCAGAGGCGGACCCGGCGTCGCCGTCCTTGTGGGCCCCCACCACCACCCGGGCCCCGTCGGCGCTCACGGCCACCGAGCGCCCGAAGTTGTCGCCGGCGGCCGCGTCCGCGGCCACGAGCTTCGCCAGCTGCGCGCCGCTGGCCCCGTCGAACACGTACGCGGACCCGGAGAGGGACCCAGCGTCGTCGTCCCCATCGGCCCCCACCACCACCCGGGCCCCGTCGGCGCTCACGGCCACCGATAACCCGAAGTAGTCGGAGGCGGCCGCGTCCGCGGCCACGAGCTTCGCCAGCTGCGCGCCGCTGGCCCCGTCGAACACGTACGCAGACCCGGAGGCGGACCCAGCGTCGTCGTCCCCATTGGCCCCCACCACCACCCGGGCCCCGTCGGCGCTCACGGCCACCGAGCGCCCGAAGGAGTCGGAGGCGGCCGCGTCCGCGGCCACGAGCTTCGCCAACTGCGCGCCGCTGGCCCCGTCGAACACGTACGCAGACCCGGACTGTGACAAGGCGGAGGCCCCCACCACCACCCGGGCCCCGTCGGCGCTCACGGCCACCGAGCGCCCGAAGTAGTCGAAGGCGGCCGCGTCCGCGGCCACGAGCTTCGCCAGCTGCGCGCCGCTGTCCCCGTCGAACACGTACGCGGACCCGGAGGCGGACCCAGCGTCGTCGTCGTAGTAGGCCCCCACCACCACCCGGGCCCCGTCAGCGCTCACGGCCACCGATTTTCCGAAGTAGTCGACGGCGTCCGCGTCCGCGGCCACGAGCTTCACGCCCTGCGACGTTGAAGCTGGCGTGGGCTGCGGAGCTGGAGTGGGCTGCGACGCGTTGAAGCTGGCGCCCGCCATGCACAGCCTCCACCCGGACTTCTGAATACTTGAGTCCGAAGTCCAGGAAATACTCCCTGAGGGGGTCACGCCACTGGGGCCAGAATTCCCAGAATAGACCACTCCATTGACGGTAAGCTTGTCACAACATTGCTCTGTGGTGAAACTCTCCACAGTGATGGGAACTGCCACGGCGAGGGGTACGGCGATGCTGCACGCCTGGCTTGCACCGTAGATCTGAGGGTAGTTCGGGCTCTGCAAGCAGTCGCCGTCCACCGTGCAATCTCCAACAATAGCCGCCCAACTGTAATCCGTCGGCGCTGGCGTCGGCGCTGGCGTCGGTGGTGGCGCTGGTGTCGGTGCCGTCGGCGCTGGCGTCGGCGTTGGCGTCGGCGCTGGCGTCGGCGATGGCGTCGGCGCTGGCGTTGGTGGTGGCGCTGGTGTCGGCGCCGTCGGCGCTGACGTCGGCGCTGGCGTCGGTGGTGGCGCTGGTGTCGGTGCCAAGGTGGGGAAGTCGAGCACGTACGCGGACCCGGACTCGGCCCCAGCGTCGTCGTCCCTGTAGGCCCCCACCACCACCCGAGTCCCGTCGACGCTCACGGCCACCGAGTACCCGAAGCTGTCGGAGAAGGCCGCGTCCGCGGCCACGAGCTTCGCCAACTGCGCGCCGCTGGCCCCGTCGAACACGTACGCCGACCCGGACTGTGACCCAGCATCGTCGTCCCCATAGGCCCCCACCACCACCCGGGCCCCGTCGGCGCTCACGGCCACCGAGAACCCGAAGTAGTCGGAGGTGGTCGCGTCCGCGGCCACGAGCTTCGCCAGCTGCGCGCCGCCGGCGCCGTCGAATACGTACGTGGACCCGGAGGATAACGCGGTGTCGTCGTCCCTATAGGCCCCCACCACCACCCGGGCCCCGTCGGCGCTCACGGCCACCGATGACCCGAAGTAATCGCCGGAGGCCGCGTCCGCGGCCACGAGCTTCGCCAACTGCGCGCCGCTGGCCCCGTCGAACACGTACACGGACCCGGAGAGGGACCCAGCGTCGTCGTCCCCATAAGCCCCCACCACCACCCGGGCCCCGTCGGCGCTCACGGCCACCGAGAACCCGAAGTAGTCGTAGCCGGCCGCGTCCGCGGCCACGAGCTTCGCCAGCTGCGCGCCGCTGGCCCCGTCGAACACGTACGCAGACCCGGAGGTCCACCCGTCCCCATAGGCCCCCACCACCACCCGGGCCCCGTCGGCGCTCACGGCCACCGAGCGCCCGAAATAGTCGGAGGCGGCCGCGTCCGCGGCCACGAGCTTCGCCAACTGCGCGCCGCTGGCCCCGTCGAATACGTACGCAGACCCGGAGAGGGACCCAGCGTCGTCGTCCCCATTGGCCCCCACCACCACCCGGGCCCCGTCGGCGCTCACGGCCACCGATAACCCGAAGTTGTCGTTGGCGGCCGCGTCCGCGGCCACGAACTTCGCCAGCTGCGCGCCGCTGGCCCCGTCGAACACGTAGGCAGACCCGGACTCGGCCCCAGCGTCGTCGTCCCCATAGGCCCCCACCACCACCCGGGCCCCGTCGGCGCTCACGGCCACCGATATCCCGAAGTAGTCGGAGGCGTTCGCGTCCGCGGCCACGAGCTTCACGCCCAACTGCTCGCAGCAACAATAGCAATTCCAATGCGTCCAGTATTGGCCGCTCACACATCCCGAACCGCAGGCATACCAGTGCTCCTGACCATCACATGTGTCATTATATCCAATGTCGCATGCGACCGCCATCCGGCGGCCGTCCACGTGGTCGACAGTCAAATTTGTCATCAACGCTATCTGGCTGCTGCCGGTCGGAAATACAATCGGGGCCGTGGTGGTGGTGGTGGTGGTGCCGGTCGTCGTCAAGACACCCCTGCAAATGTATCGGTAGTACGAGTAGCCGGTGGCGCCTTCGGAGCTAGAGTCCGCGAAATATATCTCCGAGTCCGTGGTGTGAAACACGCATGTGAAGGCGAAGCCGTTGCCTGAAAAATCGGACGTCGCAGCAGACTTAAAATTGAAATG
Source organism: Prorocentrum cordatum (assembly GCA_963575745.1). Classification (NCBI taxonomy): domain Eukaryota; class Dinophyceae; order Prorocentrales; family Prorocentraceae; genus Prorocentrum; species Prorocentrum cordatum. The sequence goes on from CAUYUJ010018071.1 coordinate 565,052, forward strand.
TTGTCTAGCAAGTCCGAAACACTCTGCACTGGTGGTGACATCTTCCATGCCAGCCTCGTGGCAAGTCTTACCAGTTTCCAGAAGCACGTAGTTCACGTGGGAGGTGGTCGTGGCTGTCGCGGTCGTCGTCAAGCTGATGGTCAGGGAAGTGCCCATAATAGAAGTGTGCGTGGCCGTAGTTGTGTATGTCCCGATGCAGAGGAACTGATATTCGGAAGATCCCGAGGTCTGCGCGCCAGATGCCTGCGAAAAGATCATGGTGTCCGAGCTGGCTTCGTAGACACAGCTGACCCTAAAAACCGACCCTGGGATATAACTCCTTTGGGCGGGGAAGATACCGAGATAGGGCGCTGCTGTGTCGAAACAATAATCAGAAGCCCCGACGTCTTGCAAGCCCGCATCGTAGCACGTCTGGCCCAGTGGCACCAACGTCACTGCGGGACGAAGTGTGGCGCTCGCCGGCCGGCGGTCCTCCCACTGTGGCGCCCCTCCCAGCGCCACTCCCGTCGCTCCCGACCATGCAGGCAGGAGCGTGACAGCCGTCGAAACCCTGCTGGCTGCAATCGCAGACAACGCACCGCTTTGGGCGCGACTCTCCGCGACGCCGTGGCCGGCGTCGAGCTCTGGATGTCTTGGCCTGTCCCAGGAACCAGTCCGCGCCACGGCCGCCTTCAGCACCGCCCACGCGACGAGCAGCCGAGCGCGCGCCATGGGGCGCGCTCCGCCGGGGGCGGCAGCCGCCTCCCCCGCGCTCGCGGGAGTATGCGAGGGTCGCTCGCTCGCGCTCTCTGCGCAGGGCCGGCCGGCGTGCTCCGCGGGGAGCCTCGGGGCACCTTGAGCCAGAGGCTATGGAACCTGGTGGGTATACGCGAAGCGTCAAGAATTGCCTTGCATTGCGTTGCGTTGCGATTGATTTGCATTGATTTGCTTTGCGCTGCAGTCCTTTACATTGTTTCGCATTGGGTTACATTGAGTTGCAGCGCCTTACACCACATAGACTGCACCACATGGATTACACAATCTAGATTGCACCACATTGATTGCACCAGCTCGACTGCACCGCATGGATTGCAAGAGGCGCAATGTGTCTGAAGAGGCCCTCCAGACTGCTCCAAGAGCGCCCAAGAGAGCTCCAAAATGGCCCCCAAGACGGCCCCAGGAGGGCCTCAGGACGGCGCCAAGTCCGCCTCGAGACGCCCCCAAGACGGCTTCCGACGGCGTCAGATGGGCCAGGAACGCAGAACACTGCCAAAGAGCCTCCCAAGGAGCCTCCAGAGGCTCCAAAGAGGCCCAAGGAAGCCCCCAAGAGACCTCAAAGATGCCCCCAGGATTTCCCCAGGAGGCCCCAAGAGTGCCACGAGAGCCTCCCAAGAGGCCTCCTCCTCCTCCCCCAAATGCTCCGAAGCGTTTCCAGAACGGCCGGGGAAATACATAGTCCGATAGCTTGGCCAAGCTGGGACCAAACTTTTGGCTACAGAGACGGTTCCCAAAAAGGCAAGGGCTGACGGTGATTAACCGTAGGCGTCTTAGATCCGCCACCCCCTGTGCTTGCCACAGGGATGCTTGGCGACCCGATGTATACAATGCTTACTGGCATTTCTTATCCGCCAGCCACCCGGAAGGCCGCGTCACGACCATGAAATAAAGACAGCTCGTCAGAATGGCTTCGGAGGCGGCCCAAGACGGTTCCTGATGGTATCCACGCTGCTTCCCTGACCACCTGGATGGCCCCACAATGGCCAGGCCTATCCTGGCCAGGCCTATCCTGGGCCCAGGATCGGTGTCTACGCCCTCCTGCCTTGGCCAGGAAGGCGTACACACCGAATCTGGGCACAGGATGGACGTGGTCAGGATCGGTGTAGGTGCAGGTGGCGCCTTCCGACAAGTTTCCCCAAGGTTGGAGGCGGCCGGGGGGTCTGAGCTGGATGGGCCACGAGAAAAGAAACGCTATTAGGAGGGGGAAGATGAGGCCAAGTCCATGCAAAATCTATCCCCAGAACCCTGACAGGGTCCGTCTAGCGAAATTTTCCACCCCAGATCCGTTTCTGACAGCCCTGGGGCCCGAAAAGGGCCCCCGGAGGCGAGAAAAGGCAAAAACCTTCTCGAGCCCGGAACCTCCAACCTGGATCTTCTTCCTGCTGGCCGGAACCAGTGTTAGGTCGGGCATGTCCTCTTACAGGCGGGTTTCGGAGAAACGGAAAAACACTCTAAAGATAACCAAGAAGAATCAAAAGAGCACGGAAAAAGGTCACCAGACTATTGCTTCCAATATTGAACATTCATTATGTAGAGAGACATGCTCGACTTAAAACCAAAGCTGGGCCACCTCAGATCCCCCGACGGCTCCAAACCCAAGGACTTCACAGGCCGCCGTACCCACGAGAGATCCTCCGCTTCCCTGCAGGTGTCTCGTGGAAGTACCTCCTCGGAAATCAACAGGCTGCCTCGACGAGCCCTCCGGACTCCACTTGGAAGCCGCTGGGGCCCACAAAAAGCGGGAAGATTCCTCAAGAGCCTCTTTGGGAAATTCGTTATCACGCCTGTGCCCAGCCCCAGCGCCCACCCCTTCTCCCCAGGCACGTCTCGATTTGCACTGGCGACGCGTAGGAAATAAAAAATCCGCCGACCCTGTCGGCGTGTGGAAGAGGCTTTGTTGTTTGCTGCTTCTTCCTCGTCGTTCCTTTGTCCCGTTTCCCTGCAACGTCGTCGTTTTTTGCCCTTTCCTTTTCCTCGTCGTCTCTGAATCAAAGGGAAGCCTCTTCCCTTTCTTCCCTTCCCCGCGCGAGGAAGGGGGTGGTCCCGTTCCTTTTCCTCGTCGTCTCTGAAGCAAAGGGAAGTCCCTTCCCTTTCTTCCCTTCCCCGCGCGGGGGGGGGGGGTCCCGGGAGGGGTAGCGAGGGGGGGTAGCGAGGGGGGTCCTGGGTCAAATACGCCGCCCTCCTGGGGATTCTCGGTCAGAGGGAACACCCTTCCCTTTCTTTCCTTCCCCGCGCGGGGGGGGGGTCCCGGAGGGGTAGCGAGGGGGGGTAGCGAGGGGGGTTAGCGAGGGGGGTCCTGGGTCAGATACGCCGCCCTCCTGGGGCTTCTCGGTCAGATACATCGCCCTCCCGGATTCGCAATGTCGCCTCTGGATCAAAGGCAAGCCCCTTCCCTTTCTTCCCTTCCGCGCGCGAAGGCCGGGGGGGGGGTCCCGGGAGGGGGTAGCGAGGCGGGGTAGCGAGGGGGGTAGCGAGGGACAGAGGCACCTGAGATGCCCATCAGACGTTCCAAGAGGCATCTCAAATTAACACGCCACTCTCGTGTTAAATTCTGTCCTTCGGGTCTTTGTGCCGACGACGACGACGACGACGACGACGACGAGGACGACGACGACGACGCGTGCGACGTCGACGACGACGACGACGACGACGACGCCGACACGAGGACAGAAATTCAAGCGCCACTCTCGTGTTAAGTTCTGTCCTTGGGGCCCTAGTGCCGACGCGACGACAAGGACGACGACGACGACGACGAGTGCGACGTCCACGACGTCGACGTCGACGACGACGACGACGACGACAACGACGACTCGAGGACAGAATTTAACACGCCACTCTCGTGTTAAATTCTGTCCTTCGGGTCTTTGTGCCGACGACGACAAGAACGATGACGACGAGGGCGACGACGAAGCGTGCGACGTCGACGACGACGACGACGACGACGACGACGACCACGGACGACGAAACGAAATTAACACGCCACTCTCGTGTTAAATTCTGACCTTCGGGTCCTTGTGCCGACGACAACGACAAGGACGACGCGTCGTCGTCGCGACGACGGGTGCGACGACGACGACGACGAGGACGACGGACGACGACAACGACGACGACGACGACAGGAGGACAGAATTTAACACGCTACTCTCGTGTTATATTCTGTCCTCGGGGTCCTTGTGCCGACAACGCGGACGACGACGACAACACGAGGACAGAATTTAACACGCCACTCTCGTGTTAAATTCTATCCTGGGGGTCCTCGTGCCGACGCCGACGACGACGACGACGACGACGCCGACACGAGGACAGAATTAACACGCCATTCTCGTGTTAAATTCTGTCCTGGAGGCCCCAGTGCCGACGGCAACGACAAGGACGACGACAACGACGACGGGTGCGACGTCGACGACGTCGACGTCGACGCCGACGCCGACGACAATACGATGACAGACTTTAACACGCCACTCTGGTGTTAAATTCTGTCCTTGGGGTCCTTGTGCCGACGACGACGACGACGACGATAACGGCAAGGGCGACGACAAAGAGTGCGACGTCGACGTCGACGACGACGACGGACGACGACACGAGGGCAGGATTTAACACGCCACTCTCGTGTTAAATTCTGTCCTTGGGGTCCTTGTGCCGACGCCAAGGCCACGGACGACGACGACGGGTGCGACGACGACGACGACGTCGACGACGGACGACGACAACGACGACACGAGGACAGAATGTAACGCACCACTCTCGTGTGAAATCCTGTCCTTGGGGTCCTTGTGCCGACGACAACAACGACGACGACAACGGGTGCGACGGCGACGACAGACAACGACGCCGACACGAGGACAGGATTCAACACGCCACTCTCGTGTCAAATTCTGTCCTTGGGATGCTCGTGCCGACGACGACGCCTAGGACGACGACGACGACGAGTGCGACAACGACGACGACGACGACGACGGCAACGACGGACGACGACGACAACGACGACGACGACGACGACGCCGTCGCACCTCCTGCGACCCCAGGCACTCACAAATGTCATGAACTGTCTGCCCCCAGTGTTGTAGTCCCCTGAAACGAGAGCTGCTCCCGAAAACCCCCTCCCGCATCATCCGTGCCTGTTTCTTCACCCCTCTCTGACAGCTTTCACTGGTCCTCCCCCACGTGTTCGTCGTCCTTGCCTGCTCCATCCATTAACTCCTGCTCCCCCTTCTCTACCTTTTCCATTTCTCCTCCGCATCTTCATGCTCCTCTTGCTCCTCCTCCCACCTGTTCCTCCTCCTTCACTCCTCCGTCTCCTCCTCCTCCCCGCCCTCTCCCCCCCGTTTCCCTCGAGAGCCGATGCCTCCAGGGTCGGCGGCACAGGCCGTAAGGCCAGCGCAATTGTCCATTCCTCAGCATTCCTGGACGGCGCCGGCGCGAATCGTGACGTGACTACCCCCCCCCCGTCACGCCCGTTATTGCCAGGTGACAAAGAAAAACAACAAAAAAGACCCCCAAGGAAACCCTAGGCGGCCTGAGAAGCCCCCAGGGCCCTGAAAGGGGTCGCGAGGCTTCCCTGAAGAATTCGTAAGGGACTGGGGAGAATTGCATTTCGGAGGGACCCCTTGGATTCCCAAGGGAAGCTCCCAACGGAAGCAAGATCCCTCCTGACTTTCAAACAATCTTCTCAGGGCTCCCGTCTCCTTGAGAAACACACCGGGTCACTGACGAAATCCAAAGGTTCCCTCAGGAAATCGACCACCCCAGCGCTGAGGATCCCCAAGATCTAGATTCCCACATGATTTTTCCGGATGCCCGATGGACAACGCGAGGACAACCTCCCAGGCCCAGCCGGGTGGTCTCCTGACGGCTCCCTTCCTTCTACAGTCAAGTAGGGGCGAGGACACCGCCGCCAGCCCAACCTTATTGCTGTTGCCGGGGAAGGGGGGAAGGGGGAGCAACGAGCAACACCGTTGGCCGAAGGCCGTACAAATCCTGACGTCAGAAAAATATTGCGACGAACTCCTTAGGCACTTCGACGGGTCCCTCGCTCGAACAACCGTATGCGCGCTGGCGGGGCGACCTCCTCCCCCTCGCGCGCCTCCTACTTCTGCGGCCCTTTCTTAAGAAATCCTGAGTAATGGATCCTTAATGAAGAGTCCTCCGAAAAGAACCTAGGCATCCTTATGAAGGGATTCCTTAATGAAGAGTCCATAAGAAGGAGCCTTTCCTAAGAAATCCTCAAAAAATATCCTCCCTCTGGAATCGTTAGTGAAGGATCCTTACTAGGGACTCCTTACTCCGAAATCCTCCGCGAAAGAATCATTACTGAAAGTTCCTTCGTGAACAATTCCTTACTACAGGATCCGTGATACAGAACCCGCAATCGGAAATGCTTGATCTGGAGTCCACAATGAAAATCGTACTAAAGCATCCCCACTGGAGAACCTCAGTACAGAGTCCTTACTTAGGAATACGGAGTAAAGAGTCGTTACTGGGGGGAATATAAACAAAGAATCCTTCTCCAGAGTCCTTACTTGAAACCAGCAAACCAGACATGTTTACCCAAGGACCAATAGAAGAGAAACCTGAATCAGAAATCCACGTGGGGCAATTCCTTCAGAATCTTCGAAGCATCTCTCACGGACCCCCAGGAAAGCACATGAACGCAAAGTAACCCTAAGGAACCCCCAAGATCCCCATTCAGAAACTCTGGATCCTTCCGAATATCAGAGGAATCCCTCTGAAATGTCTCAGGAATCTTCAGGCATCCTCAAGAATCCCGAAAGGAAGCCTGCAAGAACCTCGAGGAATTCCTCAAGAATACTCCAAGAGTTCTTCGGGAATCGTTCAGGAAGCTCTCAAGAATCCCTTTAGAATCCTCAAAGGCCCAAGGGAATGTTCCAGGAATCCTCCAGAATCCCGCAGAAACCCTTAGGAAACCATCAAGAAACCCTCAGGAATGATTTGGGGATCCTCAGCTATCTGTCAGGACCCCTAAGAAACCCAAGGAATTCTCAAGACTATTGTGGGAATCCCTCCAGAATTCTGAGAAACACCCCAGGGGGCCCTGGGCAGTCCTTCAGGAATCCGTCATGAATCCCTCGGGAATCCCGCAGGAATCGTAAAGAATCCTCCCAGAATCCGTCCAGACTACTTCAGGGAATCTTTCCACATGCGTCATGCATCATTCAGAATCCTTCAATCAAATGCGTCAGGAATCTCGGAATCCCTAAAGAATCTTTCCGGAATCCTCCAGAAATCCATCAGGAATCCTGAAATCATTCCTCAGAAATCCTTCCTGAATCCTCTAAGGACACTCCAGGACACTCCTCTTTCCGAATCCCTTCTTTTCGTCCGGCCTGACATACAGTCGGGAACTTTTGCTTAGCGTGTCGCGGCGGCGGCCCCAGCGACGGGCTACGCCGTGCAAACGGATAGCGTGTTGCTCCGCCTCGCGGGGCGGGAAAATGGACGAGCTCGGGACGCTGACGCTCCGGAGTGAGGACGCGGATGGCTCGTCGCGCCGGAGCGTTGTGGCAAGAACTCGCGGAGCGACATGCGAGGCCACAGTTCCCGACAGTACCCTCATCCACCCCTGGCTCCCGCCGGGGGCGGAGGCCGCAGAGAGCCATCGAAAAAGGGGGCATCTCCTTGGCTTTGGCGCCCGCCCTTGGCCGCACCCTCTTGCTCTTGACGTCAGCCTCCGCCACGGGGGGGCGGGGCGGCCCACCTCCTCCGCCAACTTCCCGCGCCCGCATGCCTGCAGAAGTTTTGCCCACGACGCTCGAGAATCTGGGATCGAGTCGAGTGTATTGGACGTTGTTGGCCCCCTGAACGCCTCCAGGGGCCTCGGAGGATCAGAACTCACGATCCACGTCCCCCCCCTCCGCTTGCCCTTGTGTATGCTCCCCAACATGGAGCGATGCCCGTTGTGCCTGCGCCTCTCCCCTTCTTCCCGCCCCATGCATCCCTCGTCCTCCGCGGTTCCCCTCCTGACAAGTAGATCCGCCTCGTCGCACCGCAAGACGCGTCGGCAGGACAAGCCGGGCGAAATTGTCCAACAGCTCCACGGATGGAGGGCGCGTCATTTTCAAAAGGTGGCTCTCGCCTCAGCGACGGGCACGTCCGTTCGAAAAAAATTGCAACAAATGCACGGACGGAGGGCGGCTCGTTTCCACAATGGGCCTCTCGCCTGGGCGCCGCGCAGGTTCACCTTAGAAATTTACGCAGCTGCGCATGTGTAGGGCGGCGCAGTACCTCCCTGGAGACGCCCTCGCAAACTACAAGCATCCACTCACATTGGGCAGCAAAGAACGTATGGAGGCGGCTCCTCTTCCAAGCAGAGCTCTCGGTTGCTACTGCCTCGTGTGAGAACTACACGACTTGAGGGCAGCGGTTTTCCAGAACGGGGCTCCTTGGGCACCTCCTCGACGGGGCTCCTTGGGCACCTCCTCGATAATATTCATACCGCTTCGCGTCTTATTGGTTTCAAAGCTGGGCAGATGGAGAGAGGATCACTTTCAAGAAGGGGGGGCCCTGAATGATAGGCCTACAAGAGAGTTCGTCTTTCACAAGGGCGCTTCCCGCAACGCAAGGGAATGACTGCAGGGACTTATGGGGATGGGCTTGGAACAGGAGAGTGCGATGCCGCATCATTGCTGAAACCCGAATATGATCACCTTTTGTCATATACGTATTGTCCTCACCCCTTCCTTTCCTCCTCAGCCTCCTCCGGCCCCCCTACACCTCATCTTCATCTGCCTCCTCCTCCTCCTCCTCCTCCTCCTCCTCATCCCCCTCCTCCGCCTCCTCCTCCTCCTCATCCTCCTCCTCCTCCTCCCCCTCATCCTGCTCCGCCCCCTCCTCCTCCTCCTCCTCCCCCTCATCCTCCTCTTACTCCTCCCCCTCCTCCTCCTCCTCTTCCTCCTCCTCCTCCTCCTCCTCCTCCTCCTCCTCCTCCTTCAATGTCTTCCAACGTTCCACCCGATCGCTTTCTCCTTGCGCGTACATGTGCCAGATGGCTATATCACTGGGCTCCCTCACCATATTAGCAAAGAGACCCCCGTCCTGCGCCAGTTGCGCTGCTGTTTGGATTTGGGTTAAATCCTGCATGGAGCACGTTAAAGGGCGAAGAGGAAATCCCACGTGGCGCGTAGCACCACGCGCGGTATATACCAGAGTCACCAGCGAGCCCTCGATGAGACTCCAAGTC
>CAUYUJ010018071.1:579004-616504 GCA_963575745.1 Prorocentrum cordatum
ATCTGCTAGGACCCCTTCAGTGCAAACACTGATTCGGAAACTTGGGCACCCCGAGGGGGAGGAGCCGCTATGGGGTATTGCATGCGCCCGTTCGCGCCCAGATTGTGAGGATGTCTCGAGCGAGGCGCTCGTTTGGCCACCCAGGCTCCTGTCCTGTGACAGCCCCATGATCACCGCGATGTGGTAGGCATAGCACTTCGGCGCCCCAAGGATGAGCTGGCAGCGAGTATTACAAATGCCCATTCGCGCCCAGATTGTGGGCATGCCTCGAGCGAGGCGGTCTTCAAGCTTTTGGATTATCCCCCTTCTCCTTCTCCTCCTCCTCCTCCTCCTCCTGATCCTCCTCCTCATCCTCCACCGCTTCCTCGCCCTTATCGTACTGTTATTCGCTTTTATTCCTCAAGAAGGTTTGCCCTACCAACCTTCACGAGCACCGCCTTCGAGGATGGGAGAGCCCATGTGCCCCACGCAACTCATCAGGGCTATGGCTAGTCTAGAAGGCATCAGCAATACACTACAGTCCTCCTCCTCCTCCTCCTCGTCCTCCTCCTCGTCCTCCTCCTCGTCCTCCTCCTCATCATCATCATATCCTCACCGTCATCATCATCAGCATCATCAGCATCATCATCAGCATCAGCATCAGCATCAGCACCAGCAGCAGCAGCATCATCATCATCATCAGCATCAGCATCAGCATCATCATCAGCATCATCACCACGATCATCATCATGAGCATCAGCATCATCATATTCTGATTCATCATCATCAGCGTCATCTTCACTAATATCACTTCTTCCATCACCATCGTCATCATCGAAAACTCATAGTCATCATCATCATCATCAGCAGCAGCAGCATCCGCATCATCATCATTATTATCATCATCAGCAGCATCATCACCACCATCGTCGACAACATCATCAACAGCAGCAGCATCAGCATCATCAGCATCATCATAGTCATCAGTGTCATAGTCGGCATTATGAGCATCAGCACCGTCATCGTCCTCCTCAACATCAGCAGCAGAAGCAGCTGCATCATAACTACCAGCAAAGCGTACCATCATCAACAGCATCATCAGCATAATCATTATTTCCATCCTCACCACCATCAGTGTCACCAAAACATTTATCATCACCACCATCAACAACAACAGCAATCGTCGTCATCATCATTGTCATCATCCTCATCATCAGCAGCAACATCATATTCTGTATCATCATCAACAACATCAGCATCATCAGAATCGCCATTTGCATCGTCATCGTCGTCATCACATCGTCACATCATCACACCCTCACATCATCATCAGAATCATCATCAACATCATCATCATCAGAATCATCATCATTATCATCATCGTCATCAGTAGCATCATCATCATCAGCATCATAATCAGCAACAGCATCATCACCGTCATCTGCATCATCACCATGGCACATCCTCCTCCTTCGCCAGACAGAGGGAGGACTGAGGCGGGCCAGCAGGCGGCAGTGGGGACAGAGGCGGCGCAGCCACGAAACATCGCTACTGTCGAAGAGGAGTATGGAGCATGGAGTGGCCTGCCTCCAAAGAGGTAGTTCCGAAAAGAGAAGGGGTCAAAACAAACAGTGCAACAGGTATGGAAGAAGGGCGTGCATGCGGGCGAATGTGTTCGAGCGTGAAACACACAGGCAACATGGCCAATACATTCGGACAGTGCCCAACATGCAGCAGTGAAGTGTGGCCCTTTTCCCCTATACATTAGCCAGCAAAGACATGGCGACAACCTTAACACAGCAAATTCAACAGGATTGCCTGCCCTTGTTCCTTATCATGTGCGGTGGAGGTTTTTTTTTTGTTATCTGTGTGGGCGCCGAGCGGGCTCGGCGGATTCTTGCATAAATTCAAGGCGGAGAGGCGGAGGGCCGCGCGGGCGCTTACAGCCGCCTGCCGAGGCCGCCTCAGCCCGCGGCGCGCGTCCCCGCGCGGCCTGCGCGGGCGGCCGCTGCCGTCGCGGCACGCCCGCGCTCGCGGGCCGCCGCTGCGCCCGCGAAGCCGTGGGCTCCACGTACACCCTCGAGCCCTGGGCGGGACCGCCGCGGCTCGGCGGCCTCCCCCCGCGGGGCCGCCGCGGCCAGCCGCCGCGCAGCCGCGGCGCTCGGCGGCGCAGCCGCCTGGCTCCCAGCGCCAGCCGCAGGCGGTGGGGGCTGGGCGGCTGCTGGCATCCGCTGCGCTGGCACGGGCGTTGCCACGAGCGCCTGCCCCTCCGCGCCGTGGCCCTGCCTGGCCTGGAGCGCCGCCGCCCAGCGCCGGCGCGTGCACTCCGTTGGCGAGGCCAGCGGCGCGATCGGCTCCTTCGACGCTGGCAGGATGCCGCGAGCGAAGTCCGACCGCGCCTGGGCTCTGGATCCCTTCTTGCACTTGGGCTGCCCAGCCGCCGCGCTGGCCCCGCACTGCTTGCCCAGGCCGCGGCGCGCATACCTGGGGAGGCGGCAGTACATCCAGCAAGCCGCGCAGACCAAGAAGGGCTCGGAGTCGTCTCCTTCGACCCTCGACTCCATGAGGAGGTGGCCGTTGACCCTCCATCCCGCTGGACGGGCTGCATCAGCCGCCTCCGCAGTGGCTGGCCCGCTGCTCGCCGCCTCCGCCGCCGCCAGGCGCGGGCAGGGCGCGGGGGCTGAGGCCTCGCGGCGCCTCGGCTGCACCTGCGCCCTGCGCTGGGCGACACGTCGCAGGGCCTCCGCGGGCGACTCGGCCGAGGCGGGGCGGCGCCTCATGGGCGAAGGGCGCGAGCTGGAGGCGCCAGCAGCCGCCACCGCTGCCAGGGCCGCCGCCGCGGCGAGGAGGGGGCCGCCATCAGCCGCCGAGGCCTGCGCCTCGGCGTAGCCACCGCAAAGCTCCGCGTCGATCTCCTTCACGTTGCCATCGCCATACCGCGCGACGTGCTCCGCGTCGCGTGGCGCCTGGCGAACCTGCCGCGGGCGGCGCACCAAGGGGGCAGCTGGGGGCGGCCTGCTGTCTGCAGGCCGCGGCGGCTGCCCAGGGCCTCCGCCAGCGGCGTGCCCGACAGCGGCGGCTGCCTCGCGGCCCTCGGGGAGCTCGATGGGCTCCGAGATGCCGCTGCCGCGCGCCAGCGCCGCGCCGTCAGGAGCAGCCAACAGCGCGTCCAGCTCCGCGATGCCAGCCGCGCGCACCTCCACGTCGTGCTTCTTCCCGAACTGGCCGCGCCCCTGGGACTGCGACTTCGGTGGGCTGAATCCACCTGCCCCAGGGGCGGGCTCCGCCGCGGCGGCGAACAGGGGGTCGGCCTCGCCGTCGAGCTCCGCCGCAATGAAGGGGGTGAGGTCCCGCAAGCCCGACTCCGTGTCCTGGACCTCGAACTCGGCGGCGAAACGCGCCGCGAAGCGGGTGCGGGCCTGGCAGCCCTGGAGCAGGCGGGCCTCCTCGTCGGCGATGGCGCGCATCGCCGCGCCCGCCTTCGCGAGCTGGCCCACGAGGCGGTTGCCGAAGAGCTCCACCTCCATGAGGTCGCCCCGCTCGATGGCCGCCCGCGAACGGAAGGGGATGAGCTTCAGGGCAGACGGCGCCGCACCCCTCGCCTGCACCACCCACTCGCCAACGGTCGTGAGAACCGCCGCCGACCAGACCGCGCTCCTGATCATCAGGTCGTTGTTGACGCAGGAGCCGTCCGTGAAGACGAGGGCGCCCGCGGGCACCACGAGTGCGCCCGCGCCCCAGCCGCGCGAGCGGCGCTCCCCGCCAGGGTCACAGCGCGGCCTCTGCACCTGGTACCGGGCGCCGACGAAGAGGTCCTGGCAGAAGAGCTCCTCGTAGCGGTGGCCCATCAAGCTCACCAACTCGGCAGTTCGCTTGAAACGGTCGTGGTCGGTCCGCGCGTAGAACTTGCCGTCGAGATAGACTGAGGCTGCCCCAAAGCCAAGCTGGCGGGCGAGCGCGAGCCCCAGGTTGTGTGGGTAGACCGCCATGTCACCGCTGTCCGCATCCTTGCCCCAGACCAAAGTGGGCTGGTGGTCCTTTTCCCACTTGGCACCGTAGCGGCGGCGCACCCTGCACCAGATGCGCAACCACTTGCCCATGAGGCCGATCGGGCGGCGGCCTCCGTCTGGCTTCCCCAGGAAGAGGAACACCGTGGTGAAGAGGGCCGTGGGCTGCGGCTGCAACACCCAAGCCGTGAGCACCTCTGCCATCATATCGGCGAAGGGCCTGCCCTGGGAGAGGACCAGCCGCGGGTGGAACGCATCCCAGCCCAGAGCGGTCTGCTTCGGGAGCGACTTCGCCGCCTCGAGGCTGTCGCCCACCGTGAACGGGGGCAGCACCATGGAGCAGATCCAATCGGCTGGTCTGGTCCTGTGCTGCCTATCGGCTCCTTTCCAGAGGGCCTTCCACTCTATGCGGATCTGGTTCTGGGCTTGCTGGACTACAACGGGGAGCGCCAGCCAGTCGGGGCAGTGCGCGATCACCGAGTCCAGCACCTGATCGCGGTCCTGTATGACATCGTGGGCTCCTTTCGCCCCTTTCGTCGAGGCCACGTCCACGTAGTCCATCCAGCGCAGCCTGGCCGCCTTGGCTTCTCCTTTGCAGAGTCTCGCCGCCGCGCTCTCGATCATCTGCAGGAAGGCCTGCCCTTGCACAGAGGGCTCTTGGATCACCACAGTCAGCGAGTCCAGCTTAGTGCCTTCAAACATGGAGCAGCCCGCCTGCTCGAACTTGGCCCCCAAGCTCTTGGCCACCTGCACCAGGTGCTTCATGTAGCCTCCGTGCCCCTCAGGGGGTGAGCTGACGGCAGCAGCCGCACTGAGCTGCCTGGCGATCCTCCCGAGGCAGCGCCAGCACTTGGTGAGGGGGCGAAGCTTCCTGACAGCCTCCGTGCGCTGCAGCTTGGCCAGCTGGAGGGGCTTGGCCTGCGGTCGCCCCGGCTGGGGCTGGGCTGCAGGCTTCGCGGCTGCCGCGGCGCCCGCGCGGCCGCCAAGCGGGCGGCTGCCCGCCGCCTTGGAGCCCCGAACCTCAGGGGGGTCTCACGCCCTCGCCCTTAGCCTCGCCAACTTGAATTGGGCACCCACTATTCCGTATGGGCCCCTGGCTGGGCTGAGGACTGCCAGTCCTTCGGTCGGGCCCATCCAAGTCCGCCGCAACGCTTGGCTCTGACCTGCTACTGAGCGCCTTGAACTTGGAACGATGGCGCGCATCGTCGGAGCGTCGGTCCTGGCGCAGCAGCGGCCCAGTGAAGGGAAGCCCTTCCCCAGCGACGGCCTCGACGTTGGCCGCCAGGTAGGCGTGCATGCCGCCGCTCGGCGCCGCCTTCGCCGCGGGGCGGCTGGGCGCCGCCGCCTCTGCCTCCTCAGCCCCGTCTGGGAAAGGCGGCGCCGCGCTTACGGGGCCGCCGCCCGGCAGCAGGGTGCTACCCGCGGGCCTGGCCGCTGCCAGCAGCAGCGCCAGCAGCAGGTGGAGGGGCCGCCGCGGCAGCCTTTTGGTCGGCAGCGCGCTGTCGGGCCGCCTCGTCTGCCGCTCGGCTCTCCACGGCGGCCGCTGGGGGGGGCCCTGCACCAGGCGCAGCGCCTGCTGCTGGGGCGGCGGCAGCAGCAGGGGCGGCCGCCTGTCCTGCTGGCTGCGGCGGGGCGGCCGCGCCCCGCACGGGGGCGCCAGCGGCCACGGCTGCTGCAGGCCCCTCCTCGGTGCGCTTGCGCTTCTTGGCCACCTCCTCCTCGATCTGTCGCTTGATGCGCTGCTGGCGCCCCTGGCAGTTGCGCTCGAACGTAGCCTGCGCCCCCTGCATGATCTGGAGCCCCTCGTCACAGAGGCGCCTGAGGGTGGCCTGCGCCTCCTCCTCCAGCTCCGCGAAGTTCTCGAATGACTCCGCGTCGAAGTTGAAGGTGAGCTGCCTCGCTCCATCGGGCTGGGCGCCCACGACACCAGCCGCTTGGGCTCGCTGGCGGAGGAGGGCGTTCTCCTCCTCTTTGGCCTCTGCGAGGTTGACCGCCGCCTCGTCGCGCCAGCCTCGGCACAGAGCGAGGTGGTCCTCCGCCGCCACGAGCGCGTCCGCCGCCTCGTCGAGCTGGCGCTGGAGGTGGTTCCGCTTCGCCGTGGCCGACTGCAGCCTCTGCTCGAGCGGCTTCGGAGCTGGGGCGACCGCGGGCGCGATGGGCGGCCAAACGTGGGCCACCCACCTCGCCTTGAAACAATAAGGAATGCGCCAGGGTCTGGGCCCCAGGAAGAAGTTCCTTGTCCAATGCCGCCGCCGTAACTCCCCCGTGCCACACCATCACAAACACACAAATAAACACACACACACACACACACACACACACGCAAATTGCAAAATTCCCGGTAATTTCACGTACTTTCTGGGTTCCTGTCTTCCCCCCCCCCTTCCCATATTTTCGCATATTTTCCGGGGAATCGATGACTAATTGTGTCTGTATGTTTTTTTCCCTCCTGACATTGGTCTGCTCTGGTGCAGGCTGCAGCGCCGCCGGGGGACTCACTCCGGCGGGGGCGAGCTTGTGAGGGCTTCGCCCAGCTACGCCCGTGCCTCAGGTGCCAGGAGCTCGCGCCGCATGAGCCTGGCGGGTCGTCTGATGAGCGCGCAGTCGCACTGAGGTAGGCGCGCAGTGGCCAAAACGCTGCTGCGCTCTGAGCCCTGACCAAGGGTTAATTTGGGAGCTGGCTGTCGTTTCGGCAGTTTTGCGGCGGTGGCCAAATGCAGGACCTGGGCGAAGGCCCATCGGTGGTCATGGTGTGCTGGCGACGGCACTCACCTGCAGCCATAACTCACGAAACCAGTCACCCATGTATTCACCTCTGGGGTTCGACCGCGTCTTGAGCCGCTCAAGCGCCCCGTCGGAGCAGTTGCCGCGTTGCTCCACGGACAGGAACGCCCTCGTACGGCAGACCTATGTTTGATCCGCGGCACGTGCATGTGGCTGTACAACGGTCGTGTGCGCGCGGTCGGCCAGTTTGGGCCTTGGAGTGCCTGTGTATGTTGCATCATTGTTGAAACGGATTGGGCTTACTCTGGTCCTCCTCCTCCGCCTCCTCCGCCTCCTCCTCCTTCTCCCCCTTCTCCTGTGGCGCTGCCCAGTATTGCTTGCACCCTCCCGCAGAGATCTGTGAGGTCGAACACTCTTAAGAGTATTCAAGATGAGGTCTGCTATAGGTCTCCAAAAGACCTCCTCCTCCAGAAGGGAGATATCCTGGAGACCTCCCCTGGACTTCCTCGAGGTCTACCGCCAGACCTCGAGGAGGTCCAGGGGGGTCCTTACCCGAACGGTGGCAGGTCTTTTGTCTTTTGTGGAGCCCCCTCCCATCAGCAGAGGAGGGGCCTGCTGGGGGCCCCCCTCGTGGGCCTGCTGGGGGCCCCCTCGTGAGCCTTGTGGTGCCTTCTTGGGCCTGCGGAGGCCTACTCCTGGCGACGGCCAGACTGCAATTCCGAACAGAATCCCCGCCGCCCCAGAAAAGTCCAGAGCCCGACACGCCCGCGAAGGGCGCAGGGCCGGGACCCCGTCGCATCGCGACAGACATCACGAGGGAGAGAGTGTGCCACTTCCCAGCCACAGAACGCGAATCGGGGCGAAACGCCGCTCCGTGGGGGAGGGGGCCCACACTTTGGAGGGAGGAATGATATGGAGGGAGTGAGGTTGGAGAAGGGGAATGATGCGGGGACCAGAGCGACAGCAGGGGAGAAAGGTGAGGAGTAGGAGATGGAGGAGGAGGAGGAGGAGGAGGAGGAGGAGGAGGAGGAGAAGGGGAAAGGAGAAGGAGGAGGAGGAGGAGGAGGAAGAGGAGAGAAGGGGAGGAAAAGAAGGAGGACGGGGGAGGAGGAGGACGAGGAGGAGGAGGAGGAGGAGGAGGAGGAGGGGGGGGGAGGAGGAGGAGAGGAGGAGGGAGGAGGAGGAGGAGGAGAGGAGGAGGAGGAGGGAGGGGAAAGGAGGAGGAGGGGAGGGAGAAGGAGGAGGGAGGAGGAGGGAGGAGGAGGAGAGAGGAGGAGGTGAGAGGAGAAGGAGGAGGAGGAGGAGGAGGAGGAGGAGAAGTCGAGCCGGAGGTGAACCCGTGCCGTTTTGGGCATGGCGCAGGGGGCCGTGGCCTCACATCTCGTGCGAATAGAAGTCGTGGACGAAATACTGCAGGAACCAATACACAAAGGAGGCAAAGAACAATATGCGTATGAACCACAAGAAAAAGAAGGCGTGGTAGAAGATGTTCGCGGACCAGATCAGAATCGAATCGGTGCGGTCGGTGAACTGACTGCTGCTGTCGTGTTGCTGTTGGTGTCGGCGGTCGGTGGTGTTGGCGCTGGAGGTAGGAACGGTTGTTGGTGTACTTGATGTTGGGGGCTGCGCGCTCAGAAGTTGTATACAATGAAAGTGCTCTCAAGCGAATCCCACCATGTCGTGTCTGTGGCAGCTGTTAACCACCTCACATCGTTACTGTCGTAGTGGAGGTATCGTCGTGGATGGACGGCGTCGTTGGCATCGCTGCCCGTGGCTTCGTCTTTGGCGGTCGTGTGCAGGCCCTGCAAAAACTTCCCCGTGTCGTCGTCCCACCGCTTTCTTTGGCCGCCATGCTGCCTGTGACCTTGCTGCTTCGCGTCGAGACTGGGGTTCCAGTTCAACGCTCGGTGTGTCCATCGGCACTGCGCATGGCTTGCCAACGCGCGCGGCCCCTGCGCCAGACCTTTGTGCGGTGTGTCTGTACTGCGTCAGGAATGTCGTGCTTGTTCATGAGTTCCTCTGCTCTGCGTGTGCTCTGGCGGACGAAGTCAGACCACAGCTTGTCGTCCAGCGTCTGCTCGTGGGTGTGGAGTGCGTCACTGGTGTCTTCTTGTGTGCTGGTCTGCTCTGATGAGGGAGGGGGGTCGCTGGATGCGTCGTGGTCGCTGGAGTCGTCGGGATCGTCGCTGTCCGCGTCGCGGTTGCTGTGGTTGTCCCCCCTTGGGGCGACGTGCGTTCGCAGGGCGGTCTTTGCGCGCCTCCTCGGGGTCCGATGATCGCCCGGAGCATTCGTCGTTGAGTGCGGCGCAGCTGTTGTCTGAGCGGTTCCGTCAAGGTCCCCGCTTCTGCGCCGTATGTCATCGTGGGTATGGCGGTGCCACGGTAGAACCGCAGCCTGTCTTTGAGTGGGTAGTGCTTGCTCGTTAGCTCTTGTCTGTGTCCTGTGAAACAGGCCCACGCCGCCTGTATGCGATGTTGGATTTCGGTCGCCGCTGCGTCTTGGAATGTAATCGTCTGACCGAGGTACGTCAACTTGCCTGTGGGTGGCAGTATTGCAATGTCCATGGTTGCAACGTGTGCAGAGTGAGTCCGGGTCCTTGATTGGTTGGTCATGGTTTTTGTTTTGGTCGGGTGTATTTCGACGCCGTGTGGTTTTGTTGCTGTGATCAGGTCTGTGAGTATAGTCTTCACGTTGGGCAGCGTCTGGCTGACTAGCAGAATGTCGTCGGCGAAACGGAGGTTCGTGAGAACAGACTGGTCGGCGTGCGCCAATTGGACTCCTCTTCGTCGTCGCTGCCACTCTGGAATGAGTGGTGCTAGAACGTGTTGTAGTAGAGCGTTGAAGAGTAAGGAGCTAGGGGGTCGCCTTGTTTTGTGCCGCGCCGCAGCTTAAAGGGTTTGCTCGTGGAGTCTGTGCGAACCACGGCTGTTTGGTCATGGTAGAGGCGTTGGAGCAAGTGGACGTAGTCGGGCGACACGCCCTGGTTACGCGTTGCTGCCCATAGGCTGCCGTGAGGATGTTAAAGGTGAAGAAGTGGTCGCGCGTGCCGCGTCCAGGTCGGAAGCCTGCTTGGTCGTCGGGCTGGTGTTGGTCGAGCACTGGAGAGAGCCGGTTGTATAGCAGACGACTGAACAACTTGTAGAGCATGGGTATACTACATATCGGAAGGTCATTTTGTGGGAGAATCAGATCACCCGATATGGGAATGACTGTAATCACCGTCTTCCGCCAGCTTGATGGAGTCGGGGCGTCTGGTTTTAAGACCGCGCTGTACAACTGCAACAAGGCATGATGTAGTTCCGGGCATTGGCATTTGAGCATCTCGGCCTAATTCCCACGCTGTCGGATGCCTTTCCTGTCTTGAGTTGCGAGATTGCTGTTTCGAGTTCTTGCGCTGTGAAGGGTGGGATGTGGTTCTGGGCGTCGTTCGTGGTTGGCGGTGCGTCGTGGGGGCCGGTGGAGTTGTACAGCTCCTCGTAGAAGGTCGCGAACACGTCGGCTATCTCCTGGCGGGCGGTGTACTTGGTCCCGTCGCTTCCGTGCATATCTGTGATCAGCGTCCGCTTTCGTCTCGTCTCGATGGAACTAATACTTTTGAGACCTTTGTGCTGTTCCAAGATTAGTGCCTATCTGCTGTCTTCGGTTGCTGCGCTTCTGCTGTCGGATGTGTTTTCGCATTGTTTTGCTAATCGTTCGTCGTCCGACCGTGTCTGCTCTTGGAATGCCCTTGCGCTTGTGGATGGTTGCGTTTCCTCGTGGGTCGTACTCTGCAGCATGGCGTTGTTCAGGCCTTGCTCGATGGCGTCGTTGAGGTCGTTTGGATCAGCAGGTAGACGGTCGCCCTGTAGTTTGGATCCCAATTGTCGTCGGTATTCGTCGAGGTCCGTGCGTCCTCGCTGTCGACAGGTGGAGGGTCTGCTCGGCTTCGGATGGTTGGGCTGATGTTTCGCGCTGGGCTGCACGATTTCGAAACGCATGTGTAGTGATGTGGCTTTGTGGTGCGAGCTGAAGTCGACAATGCTGTTGGATTCGGCATTCCGGCATGTAGGTAGCAAGCATGTGTCCACATGTATGTAGTCATACTGCCTGGGTTTGCCTCCCGTGTTTGCGGAAGAAGGCTTGCGGAAGAACGTATTCACGATTGCGAGCCGCTCGTTAGCAGCCCAATGTCGTAACCATTGGCCTCGAGAGTTCTCGTCGCCAAAGCCGCGGGGGCCCACGTATCGAGAGCAAACGCCAGATCGCTGTTCTTCAGAATCAACATCGTCATATGGAGGTCCGGGTAGCTGGCGTGCTTGTGAGCCAACTTGTGCGTTGAAGTCGGCGGGCAGGATTGTGCGTATGCGTCGAGAGCGGGCCTCGCGGTGTAGCGTGCTGATGGTGTCGTACAGCTGCTGGATGTGGTTGTCCGTATACCCAGTGCGTGGAAAGTATGCAAATATCATTTGTAATCTGGTTTTTGCCTTTTTGATTGTGAGCGTCGCGAGTCTTGCAGAGATGACCTGAAATTTAAAAATGTGTTTGCTCCAGCGCTTATGCATGAGAATTGCGACTCCATGTGAATGGTTGTCGTTACCACACCCTCCGAAAGTATGTTCGTCTGCAGTAATCCATAATTCTCGCTTCGTCGTCCTCCAGGTTTCGTTGATTAGAACTGCATCCCAATGCGAACCACGCAACTCATACAATAAGTCGTCAATCCGGTCATTTGTTTCCAATGACCTCGCATGTTTGTGAATGACCGTGAAATCGACAATGGTAGATTGATCGCACGGTGTTTCGCCAACTTCCGTGGTCAGGCCGCTGGTCCTTCTGCTCGGGGAGGGGCTGGTCATAGGGAGCGGTTGGGTGAGGTGAGTGGGTACTTCGTCGGCGGCGTTGGTGCACCCTGTTCGCCCTCCGCCAGAGCTATAGTGTGGTGGCCGAAATCGTAAGGATGCAACAGGGAAGTCGCTGTCTACGTTACTGTACTTTCCTCGTCCTCCTCCTCCTGTAGGTGCTGGTGGTGGTATGCGGAGGTCGGTGTCAGGGTTGGTTGGTGCTGCTGGTCGGTGCTGGACAATCTGGTCGTTTGTGGGTGTCGCTGCTGGTGACCTGTGGGTATCGCTACTGGTCGGTGTCGGTTGGTCTGGTGGTCGGGGGCGGTGGTTGGTGGTTGGGCTGGTCGGTTGGTCGCTGGTCGGTGCTGGTTGTCTCTGGAGGTCGCGGTTACTCAGTCTTGGTCGGTCTGGCGGTCGAGGCTGGTGGTCTGTGGTTGGGCTAGTCGGCTGGTCGCTGGTGGGCGCTGGTGGTCTGTGGAGGTCGCTGCTGGTGGTCTGTGTCGGTCGGCTAGTCAGGAGTGGGTCTGGTGGTCGGTGCTTGGGATGGTCAATTTGGAAGTCGACGGGTGGAGGTGGAGGTGGAAAGTCGGATGGTGGAGGTCCGAGGTTCGAATGCTGAGCTGGTGAAGTTGGAGGTCGACAGGTGGACGTGGAGGTGGAGGTGGAAACTCGGCTGTTTGAGGCTGGAGGTCGGGGTGTTGAGCTGGTTGAGGCTGGGGGTCGATAGGTGGAGGTGGAAGTGTGAAGTCGGACGGCGGAGGTCGAAGGTCAGAGGCGTAATCTAAAGTCGGGAAGACGGGGCAAACTGTCGGCGTCGCGGGCGCGACGTCGGCGCCGGAGTCGATGAGGTAGGAGTCGGGTGAGGATGGAGGTGCCGGTGTAGAACAGTATTCGGCGCGCTGGTCAACGAGTTCTTGTCCAAGTTCTGGTCCTGCTGGCTGCACTCGCTCCTCCGCCTGGTCCGTGGCAGTATCAAGTTCTGAGGGCGGCTCCTGAAAAGGGTCAACGAATGAACTTTCTCCAGGAACGACTCCAACAACGATGTCGGCGGAAACCGAGAAAGCCCTCCTCTCGCTTTCTCCGTAAAAAAAATCCTCAGCGTCCTGCGATAGGGATCTGAATGTGTCCTGATAGGCAGCCGGAAAATAGTGACTCAAATCGGTGTTCCTGGAAGTCCCAGAAGTAAGCCACGGTCTGTCAAAAACACTGAGGGTGAAACGTGTTGTGGATATGTTGCCATACGGGCACCCAGATTTTGATGTATGTCCCCCCAATTGTCCGGATGGGAAGCTGGGGTCGATTGACGTTGCCCGTGTCGTCACACGGCGTCGCGTGTGTTCCGCCACCGCTCCATGAACGCCACCACGTCCTGCTTGACCTCGTCCCCGTCCCCGTACGTTTCCAGCTCTCCGTCCTCCGTGGCCTCGGCAACCTTGTTACCCTTGATTTTGATGATCCCCGTATCCCAAAATATTCGGATCGGTTTTTGTTCGAAGCCCAACTCCATCAGGTGATGTTTTACTTGGCCCAGGGCCTTGTCAACGATCCTTTTCTCGATCCTGCTGTTGTTCGTGAACCACATCTTTTCCCCACACTGCCACTTGGTTGGTCTCCCCCTCATCTTCTTAAAGAAGCCACGTTTAGCATAATCGGTTGCAAAATCCAAAACTCCGATTTCAGCTGTGTCGAGGAAGGTGAAGATTTTCAAAATCCTGTCCTTGACCCCGTGTTCCTCCACGATGTGTTCGATCTGCTTGATAATGCGGTCCTCTTCCTCTTCCTCTTCCTCTTCCTCTGCCTCTTCCAGTTGTCCTGTGGTGGTTGTTGGTGGATTTGTTGGTGCATGCTCTCCTTGGCGGTCGCCATTGCCTTCTTGACGTGCTCCTCCACTGCGGCCTCCAGCTCCTGGTGGAATGACTCTTTCGTCACGCACTCCATCTCAATATCAAACCGGAGGTTTTCAAGGTCGGCTTCAACATCTTCCACCCACTCTTGCGCGTCATGCCACTTGTGCGGCGTGTTTTGCCTCCTCCCTCGCCTCCTGGATGTTCGCCGTGATAGTTGATAGCTGGGCATTCAGGCGTTCCTCGAATGCCGTGAACCATGGTGGAGGGCCACCGGATACCACAAGCTCCTGCTCCTTCGCCTTCCCGGTGCCGTCCATGATCTCGTCGTCGTTCGTCTTCGGCTTCTGCCTCTGAGGTGTAGGTCGGGTTTTCTCACCCTGTCGCTCCTCTCGTTCAGGCATGCCTGCCCAGAAAAGGGCCGCGAGCCTCTCGCGGATCGTAGGTAGGGTGTGGGGGGAGTGTCAGGAGAGGAGTAATGCAAGAAGCAAGACGGCTTGAGCAAGGAGGAGGAGGAGGAGGAGGAGGAGGAGGAAGGGGAGGAGGAGGAAGAGGAGGAGGAGAAGCAGGAGGAGGAGGAGAGAGGGAGGGGGGAGGGAGAGAGGGAGGAGGGAGGAGGGAGGAGGGAGGAGGAGGAGAGGAGAGGAGAAAAGGAGGAGGAGGAGGAAGGACGAGGATAAGGAAGAGGGAAGAGGAGGAGGGAAGAGGAGGAGGAGGAGGAGAGGAGGAGGGGAGGAGGAGGAGGAGGAGGAGGAGGAGGAGGAGAAGGAGGAGGAGAAGGAGGAGAAGGCGGCAGGGGCGCCATCCGCGGGAGCCTCGGGCTCCACCATGGCTCCGAACCCTCGGCGAGCTGCCGCCGCCGCGGTGCGCCCGGCGAGGGGTGGGGGGCCAGCACCCGTGGGGCCCTGCGGCCCCCTTGTCGTGGGCGGCGGCGGGGGGGCGGGTCGGGCGCGGGCCGCGATGGGGCGGGGAGGCAGGGAGGGGGGATGCTCGAGGCTCGAGGTTCGAAGTTCGAGGAACAGCGGAGGTTCGAGGAGGAGGGAGGAGAAGAAGGAGGAGGAGGAGCAGCAGCAGCAGGAGGAGGCGGAGGAGAAGGAGGAGGAGGAGGGGGAGGAGGACGAGGAGCAGGAGGCGGAGGGGGAGGAGGAGGAGGAGAAGGCGGAGGAGGAGGAGGAGGAGGAGGAGGAGGAGAAGGAGAAGGAGGAGAAGAGGAGGGGGAGGAGGAGCAGGAGGAGCAGGAGGAGGAGGCGGAGGATGAGGATGGTGATGATGATGATGATGATGCAGATGAAGATGTTGATGATGATGATGATAATGATGATGATGATGATGATCATCATCATCCCCGCGTCTGAAGGGGCCAGGAGCTCCTAGTTCGTACTGCCCCTCGGGCTGAGGCGTTTCCCGTTGGCCCTGCGGTGGCAACGCTCGGTCTCGTGCGCCCCGGCGCACACACGCAGATTCGCTCGAGTGCCGAGAGCAATCAACCGCCCCAGCCGAGGCAAGCGAGTGACCGCTCCAAGCTGTCAAAGCGATTCAGCACGCTCGCCAGCTAGCAGAGGCCACGCTACGCGGTCTAGCAGGCTGGTACTCAGCTGGGCTGTACGCCGCACCTGGGAAACAACTAGGTCCTTTGGCTTACTGGCCTCTGGCTGACCGACGTTGCTCCTCAGGCCTGCGGAGGTCGAACCAGAGCGTGGGCGGACCTACGCTCTCGGGTCGCCCTCCACGTCGGGGGACGGGCAGGGCACTGTCGCGGAAACGTGCTGGAAGCTTCATTGAGCAGAAGGCGTGCACGCACGCCGAGACGGAGGCGAGCGCTCGATCACTCCTGGGTCAGCCTCCAAATATGAAGGGCGCAATGCGCCAGACAGGCAGGAAGCATGCTCACATGCGCACCGAGCTCAAGGCAGGACAGCGCCAGCCAACAACATGCAACACTTCCCTCAGGCCGAGCCTAAGATGGACAGTTGCAAGGCCGCTGACATCGGGGCCCGATCCCGTGTGTAAGCAAGCCTACACACCTGGTTCAGATTCCGCCCCAGAGAGAGCAGCCGGCAAACGCGACAAAGGCAGCCTGAGGCTGCCAGGGAGGCCCGCCGAGCGGCGGTGCCGAAAATATGAAGGGCGTTCTCAAAGACAGAGCTAGGGCACGGAGCGCGCCGCTAAAGTAAAGTAGCGAGTGCAGCACAGACAAGACCCATCAGCAGAGCAACGTGTCCCTTCGGCTCCTGGCCTCTCTCTGGACTGGTTGCATTGCCTATGGACGGAGCCCGATCCCGTGCGTTGGCGAACCTACGCACCTGGGTCAGCCTCCGCTGAAGCTTGCTGCAAAGGCAGCCGCAGCTGCTAAAAGGCAGCACCGAGCAGAAAGCCATGCTGCAGAAATTACGGAGCCCGATCCCATGCGTGGGCGAACCCACACACCTGGTTCAGCTTCCGCTGCGATCAGCAGGCAGCTACACGCGCGCGCACCGAGCTGAGGTCATGCACGCGGTGAGAGACAGCCGAGGGCAGCGACAAGCGACCTGACCGACAGCAGCGCAACTGTCCTCCTGGCTCTTGGCCTCACATGGGACTCGCTGCATTGCTGACGGTATCGGGCCCGATCCCGTGCGTGATCGGACCTACGCACATGGTTCAGGCCCGAACAGGGCGAGAGAGGCTAGCCGTCCACTCGCCTGCGCAGGCGGCGCAGGGGCTCAGGGTCACCGATGCTGCCCTGCCCTGCTGGCTGCAGCCCTCGCTTGAGGCGGCCGAGCACCGCCTTCTGCCTGTCGTTCCGGGGCGCCCCCGGACTCTCCTTCGCCAAGCCCGACATCCTGACGCTCTGCGTCCAGCAGCCGCACTTAACGCAGAAGAAGTGATTGCCTGCTCGCCATAACTCGTGGGAGTCGTGCGGGTCGAGCCCCCGCCACGGCGGAAGCGCGGGTGGAGGCGGGGGCGGCGGCTGCGCCACCGGTGCCGCGAGAGCTGCCGCGGCCGAGCCGCCGCTGCCAGACGAGGCTCCACCAACTCCACCGTCACGCTGATCACCGTCATCTGCTGCTGCTGCGCTCTGCGAGCCGCTGGCCTGGCTGGAGAGAAGAGCCGCGCTCGCTGCGAGGAGAGCCGCGGCCGCGGCGACCGAGCCCGAGGCCCCCTCCGAACCCGAAATCCACGAGCCCGAAATCGCCTCGCCCCGACCCGCGCACTCCTGGCAGGCCCAGAGCGCGTCGCTGCCGACCTCGAGCCATGTCCCATGCCTGCCGCGCGTCCTCCGCGAGCAGTCGCGAAAGCTGCAGCGGCTCCTCCAGCGCAGCTTGCACCCCTGCCAGTCGCAACGCACCGCCGCCATGCCTGGCCCCTCGTGGCCGTCCGCGGCAGTCAGCTCCGCGTCGCCCCCCTGCATGGCGGCGCCCAGCCAGCGGATGACCTTCCTGACGAGGCGGTCCTGGCGCAGGCTGCGCGCGCAAACCTCATCGCCCGTGGGATGCATCTCCGCGCCCTGAATGGCGCGAGCGTCCGCGCTGCGGTTGCCCCTGTGCTGCCAGGCGGTGATGCGCTCGGCCTGGACGTCCGCCAGCGCCGCGTGGGCCTTCACCTTGTGGACCGTGACGTTGTCGAGGCCGATGTCCTCGAGCGCTCGCCACAAGCGAACCCATAGCTCTCGGTAGGGTCGCTGCAACTGGAGGCACCACGCCTTGGCCGCTGCGAAGCCGTCCACGAGCAGCCGGCAGTCGGTGTAGATCCTGACAGGCGGGAGGCAGTCCTGTAGCCCTTCGATGGCAGCTGCCAGCTCCGCGGCCCACGACTCTTGCGGGCATGGCCAAGGGAGCGGGCCGAAGATGCTGAGGGCCTCCGCGTCGCGACTCATGACGACGGCAGCCCAGCCACCCTTTGCGGAGACCAGGCCGGGGTCCAGGTCGCTGCCGCCAGGAAAGAGGTCGCCAGCAAGTGGTTGGCCCACAAGATCGGCGCGTCCTTCCTTGCGCGCCAGGCGCTCCTCCGTGGGCAGAGGGAGTGAGCGCCTATGTTCGGGCGCCAGGGCCCTCGACCACAGCGGGTCCTCCGTCGCATCTGCGCTGGCCATGTCGACGAGGGACCCGATGTGGATGTCGTCGGGCGGCCTCCTCTCGTCTGCGTCGTCATTGGCCTCCCACTCGGCACGGCCGAGCGCGGCGGCAGGACACTGCCGCGCCAGGTGCCGCACAGCGCCGCGCGCATTGCACCCGCGAGGGCACCAGGGCGACGACGCCAGCGGCCGCTCCTCTGCGAAGCGGCGCGCCACTGGCCAGAGACAGCCGACCAGCGCGTTCTTGGCCGAGCTCATCTGCTTGGCCGATTGCTGGCTCATCCGCTTGCGGTGCAAGGTGCGCCTGATGCTGGACAGGGCCCCCCCTGCGGCCAAGTGCCCCAGGCCAGGATGCCTACCCACGTCCCTCCACAGCAGCCGCTCATTGCTGGCACCGATGTGCTTGGAGAGGGTACTTGAGGAAGAAGCCTGGCCGCAGAGCATCCCATCCCAGGCGGTGGAATGCCAGCACGCAGGCCGAGGCGGGGCCCCTGCCTGAAAGGGCCACAGGCCCCTCCGCAGCCTTCTTCGCCAAGGCCCCTGCGAACGCGCTCCCGAGTGCTCGCAAGTCCGCGCGGCCAGGAATGAACTGCACCGCCTTGGCCCACGCCACGACGGGCAGCGCCACGCGGTCGACGAGCGGGTCGCTGGCCAGGCGCTTGCTGAGGAGGAAGCTGAGGCTGGGGCTCTTGCCAGGCCCTCTGCCGTGGCCAACGGCATTGACCTGCCTCCGCCACTTGGTGAGCTGCGGCGACGGCCAGCCCACTACGCTCAGGCCGTATCGGGTGGCAGGCCTGAGCCCCGCGTTGGCAACACGCGCTGCTGCCGGTGTCTCCTGGGAGCGGATGGCGCGAAGCCTCTGCAGCTGCGCTGCCGCCTTAGTGCGGCGCGCCTCGAGCACCCCGAAGGCCTGGCCGTCGAGGCAGTAGTCCACTCCCAGGTGCTTGACCGAGTCGGCGATGGGAAAGGCGGCGCCCCCCATCAGCGTGGCCACCAGTGAGGCCAGGTCAGGCGAGCTCGCGAGCAACTCGCTCTTCGACTCCGACACCTTGCAGCCCAGCGCCACGAGCTGCGCCACCGCGAACTTGGTCGCCTGGGCGACGTACGCTGCGACCTGCGCCATGGCGCCACGGCAGCCGACGCAGCAGTCGTCGAACATGATGGCGATGGGTGGCCCGAGGCCCCAGCACCCGCCATAGGCGCGCGTGCTCATCGGCCAGCACAAGCAGGCCGAACTTGAGGAGCCGCCGTGCGTGCGAGCAACCAGCGACGAGGCCCGCATCGAGCAGGTGAGGGTCGGAGACGCTACCGTCGAGCATGAAGCGCCGCGCGCCAGCATACAAGGTCAGCGCCATGCCCAGCAGCCCCCTCGGGTAGCCCGCCAGGACGCTGCGGCCCTGGATGATCGCCAGGTCGACTTGCTCGTAGGCCTTTCACAGGTCCATGAGTGATGCTGCAGCTCCCTCGCCTCGTGCCTGCGAGACCTCGGCCCGGAGCGCTTGCCACCAGACGGCCTCTTCGGCCGCGCGCCCGCGGCCGCCCCAGAATGCATCGGCCACGCATGGGTCGATCTGGGAGCCCCAGTGCCGCGCGTCTGGCTGACGGACGCGACTCCAGAGGCGTGGAAGCCAGCCCAGCAGGCCTATGGGCCGAAAGCCCCCTTGAGGCTTAGGAAGCACCACCACGAGAGAGTCGGTGATGACGCCTTTGCCGCCCCCCGCCTCGGCCCCAGCCCTGGCCTCGGCAGCCCATTCGGCCAGGGGCAGCAGGTCGGGGCAATCGGCCGCCAGGGCTACGCGCGCGGCCCACTGCGCCCCCAGCGGGGGGCCCTCCATGGTCGGGGGCCTTGGGGCTGCAGCACGTGCGCGCGCCTCTCGGCCGCCTGCGCCGCCGCCGCCGCCGCCGCTGCCGCCGCTGCTGTCATCGCTGGAATCCGACGGAAGGTCACCGTGGTAGCGCGTGAAATGCTTGACGGACTGGATGTAGCCGTAGTGATCGTCGTCCGCGACTGCCCACGCATCGGGGGAGCTGGACTCTGGGGCGGCCGTGCTGCGGTGGCACTCGCCCCTCACTGGCTGCGCGCCTGACCAGCTCCCCTCACGCAGCTCCACGGCCCTGTCCCAGCTCGCGGCCGCGCGCTCCGCGAAAGGCTGAGCCGCGCAGGTGCCGCCCACGCCCTCGCTGCCAGCGCTGCCGCTGTCTGCGGGCGCAGCCGTCGGAGCCGATGCTGCATGCCCCGCGCCGGGGGCAGCTAGCTGGGTCGCCCCCAGCTGCTGCCGCCAGTGCGGCGAAGGAGCCTGGAAGGGGGCTGGATTGGGATCACGCTGACCCCCTCCGCAGATGCGGCTCCATTCCAAACCCTGCATCTGCGCCGCTGGGGTCCTCCACGGCGCTCGCGTCGGCGGTTCCATCGCCCTCGTACTGGCTGGGGCGCGCGAACGCACAGTGCGCGCACAGCTCCGCCCACCCGGCCTTGCCGAGCTCTGGATCGAGAGCGCGCAAGTGCGGAAGCCAGCCTCGAGCGAGGTGCTTGAGGGCCCTCCGACCCCCATGCACGCCTACCTCGATGGCGCCCCAATCGCCGACGGCCGCCACTCGCTCCAGAGCGGCGCAAAGGATTGGGGGCTGTGGCGTCGCCCGTAGGTCGCCACTCAAATTGGGCTGCGGCGTCGCCCGTAGGTCGCCACTCAGATTGCCGCCGCCCAAGTGCGGCTCCCAATCCGTAGGAGGCCTGGTCGAAACATCGAAGGCAATGGGGGCGCCAGGTAGGGGCCCGCTGTAGTCGCCGCGCTCCTCCAACCACTGCTTCGATTCCAAGTGGTTGTCGACCGTTCAGTGCAACTCCCCCCCATCCTCGGGATTGAGGAGGCCGAGCTGTCGAACGAGACGAGCCAGCTCTAGCCTGCGAGGGCCCCCGCGCCGCCACGCAGAAGAGCAGACCTCCCTCGCGGCGCGCATGCGGCTAACGAAGTCCTGCGCCAGGCCCGCGGCGACGTGCGTCGGCAAGCCCAGCACGCGGAAGATGTAGGGCACCCACTTCTCCATCCACACGGCCTCGTCCTCGTAGTAGTTGGGGCTGCTAGGGTTGGAGACCCAGCTGCGCGCCCGACGCCCCAACACGCGCTTGCAACGCTTGATGGCCCTGGCCTACATGCGCTCGGCCTCGCGGCGCTCGGGGCCCAGCTTGAGGCGCACCTCAGACGCGGATCCCCTGCCATCGGCCTCAGCGCCGCCTGCGAGAAACCTCACCTGGGTGAAGTAGTCGCTCAGGTGCATGAGCTTCTTCCCCTTGAAGCTGGCCATGGGGCCATTAATGGGGCGCGCCTTCGCTTGGGAGCCGAAGGCGAACTTTGCCGGGCCCCCCCGCCCCCGGTAGAAGTCGGCGTCGTCGGGGTCGATCTGGCAAGCCCAGACGAGCTCATCCTCTACGCTCTCGCAGAGCCCCTGGCAGGCCTCCTCCATGTCCTGCAGAGTGCCGCCCATGCCGATCTGGGCCCGAACAGAGTTGTGGTCCCAGCGCTTCCCCAGCACGGACCCGAAAGGGAAAGCCATCGGCCCCTTGGCCCTGAACGACTGGCCCATGTCGCCGTAGCAGGCGAGGCTGAGCTGCACGGCCATGCGCGGGCGGCAAGGTTCGGCGCACCCCTGGGCGGACATGTCCAGGCGCTTGCAGGCGAGGACTCGGTCGAACATCTCAGAGCTGACAATGAACCAATCGAGCTCCGAGCGCCCCTTGGGCGGGGAGCGCCGGCAAGCGCCCGCGCCCGCGTCGACCACGTGACCGCCGACTTTGCAGAGCCAATACCCCGCGCGTCGGGCTCCACGTTCCAGTCGCCTGCGATGACCCACAGCTTCCCCGTTCGCTTGAGGAGGGGGCCGACCTCCTGCTGCAAGGACTGGCTGGCCTCGCCGACGTCGTCGTTGCCCAGGTATACGGAGCCCAGCAGAAACCCGCCAGGTACTGCTCCACGGACTCCACTGGCATGGGCTACCGTGGCCCTGCCGTCAGAGACGTGGCAGCTGGCCCTGCAGCCCTGAACGCCCGGGCCGCGCATGCCGCGGGCGGAGCGAACTGCGACTCCCGCGCCACCGCTCGCCGCGCGCTGCTGCGATGCCCCCACGGAACTCACGCCTGGGGTCAATTCCGCGCTCCGGCCGACCTGCCTGCACCACTGCTCCTGATCGACGACTCGGTAGCCGTTGAGGTGGTGCTCCTGGAAGCAGATCGCGCCGCCCATGCGCGCGTCGGCGACCACCTGCTGCTGCGGGCCCTGCTGCTCGCCAAGGGTGGTCGCGAAGGGGCCCCAACCGCTGCGGTCGAGGCTGACCACCGCGAACGCGGGCCCCCCACCCACGCCCTCCCCCCCCCCTCCGCTTGAGCCCCGCAGAGCGGAGGCTCTGGAGGAGCTTCTGCGCGCGAAGCCTGCGCCTCTGGGCGGCCTGGGCTGCAGGGTCACCGCGTCGAGCCCCTGCGTCGCCGCTGCCAACGCCTGCTGCCGCGCTGCCCTCTTCCGCGGGGACCTCGGCCTCCTCCCCCATGCTGCCCGGGATGTTGCTGAGGTCGGCCTCCTCGAGCTCTTCGTCGCCGCTGTCGCGTTCTGCTGCTGCACCAGTTGATGCGACGCTGCGAACCAGCCGACGAAGCTGGGAGACTTGCTGTTCCCATTGCTGAGCGTAACCTGCATTGATCATGCCAGAGGCCTGGTCCAAAGCTTCCAAGAAAGCTGTGGCGCGTTCGCCATCGCTGAGCAAGGCTGCCGGGGACCGAGGCGCTGCTGCTGCGGCGCCCACCCCCGCCGCTCCTTCTCCGAGCGCACCCTCGCGATCGCGTTCGTGCTTGGCCAAGAGGTTGTCGATAAGCGCCTGGAGCTCCTTCTCCGCTGCCTTACGCTGCTCGCGTTTGCCCCCCAGCTCGACCCCCTGCGCCTCGAGGCCCGTGATCTCCTGCGCGGTGCCCGAGATCGTCTTGGCAAGTGCCTCCGAGGTGCTCTGCTGGTCCCGCCGCTTGCGCTCGAGCTCGCTGAGCTGAACGGACGTGGGCTTCTCCTCGGAGAGCTCGTGTTCCAGCTGCTGTGCCTCCTGCCGCTTGCCCGCCAGTATCTCGGCTGCACCCCCCACGCCTTCGTGTTTTTGATGTCGCCCCGTAGCTTCCCAAGTCGTCGTGCTCTCTCGTTCTTCGGGGCGGAATGGGCTGTTGCTGCTGCTGCGCCTGCGTCGCCACCTGAAGCTGCAAGAGAATCCCCTTCGAGCTGTTTGAACTGGCGCCGCAACTGGCTGAGCTCGCGGCGTTCCTTGGCGCCCAGCTGCGACGCGCCACTCCGCCGCGAGCTTGCACCAGATCCTTGCCCCCACCAATCAAATCCGCAGCTGCGGCAGAAGTGCCTGGAGCCCCGGTTTTTCTTGGCTCCGCACTTGGGGCAATCCCAGGCTTTGGGCTGGCTGCCTCCACCGCTGCTGCCCCCAACCCCGCCTGGCTGATCTCCCCCGCGCCCGCCTCCGCCGCCTTTGCCGCCGCCACCGCGCGCGGCACCTCGAGCACCACCGCCACGTCCTGCCATTGGTCGAGCCCGCCGCGGCTCGGCCCCCAATCGGGCGACTGGGGCCAGGCGTCGGAAATGCAAGGATATGAAAGAACTGCGGCCGCGAAGGCCTCGCTGAAAGCTTGGTCGATTCGGAATCTGACCCAAGAAGTGACGCGACGGTCAGAGCCCGCCACAAGGGACCAGACATCTGTCCTGATCGCATCATCTTGAGCCAAAAAAGCTCGACGCCAAAATGGCTACATATGATGAGGAGGAGGAGGAGGAGGAGGAGGAGGAGGAGGAGGAGGATGGGGGGGGGGGGACTTGGCCTTGCGCGCGCGCTGGGATAACGCAGCTATGCACGCGGTGTGAAGCGCGTGCAAGACTACAACCTCAAACGATCGTATATCTACTATACGAGGTTACGGGTTACGCACGCCGCGCAGCATTCGACACGCGCGCATCGGGGCCGCACGCAGCATTCAGTGTCACGCGCGGGCTGGGGGGGGACACCCCTCTGGCCCTATGGGGGCCGAAACCTCGCGGCACTGGGCGCGCCGGGCAGGCGCCCGGGGCATCCACCCAGCCCTGGAAAAAAGTTCGAGCAAAAATTCAAAGTCCAGGACCGACTGCACTGACCCCAAAGCAAGGCGCACCCGCCTTGTCGGGCGAGGCGGGCAGGCGCCTCAAGGTATGATGTACGTCTTCAACTGCATAGCGGACTCGCACACGGCCATCACCATGCCCACCCCGACGCAGAGGATCCAGAACAATGGGTTACACTCTGGAAACCTGGACTGGGTCTCGGCGGAGGTCATCTGGACGCTGAGTCCGCAACAGCTAACCAATGGACGGCATTAGTACACATATCCCGGTAACCGAAATACACCTGGGTCGAGGCGCCCAGCGAAAACAAACTGGCGACTTGAACCTAGGCTGCGCAGCGGATTTGAGGCGCCCAGCGAAAACATGATGGCGACTTGAACCCAGGCAGGGCCTAGGATTTGAGCGCCAAGCGAAAACACTGGCGATTTGAACCTAGGCCAGGCTTAGGATTTGGAGGCCTCCTCTTTTGCCACTACGCGGGCCTTCAACGCCGCCAGCCGCGTCTGCCATCCCTCTGCAGTCACTTCTGCTGCTTGCCCCTGCCTTTTCCACCGAGCTTGTGTTTGCCCAACATCTTATGTGCAAGGTTCTCGATGCGGCCCTGCGGCGCCGTTCCCTGCTCGGGAATTCCGCCCATGCCCCTGAGCAACACGACTGTCGCATTCTCGATCATCCGCTTGGAGTAGGTCGTCGGGTCGCCGCTGCCGCTGGGGAGCGAGACCCCATCCACGATGGCGAACTGGAGGCGGGCCATACCTTCGCTGCCGCACTTCTTGCAGCGAAAGTGACGGATCGATAAGCCTAGCTCCTGCATCTGTCCGTTCTGCACGAACTTGTTGTAAAACATTCGCATTACATCCAGAGCTCCCCCCCCCCCCCCCCCCCCCCCCGATATTGAGACTCGATTCCGCCTCCACTAAGCACTTGTACCCTGCGCGCGCCACGCGCGAGCGTGGCGGGCCCAACTTGTCCTTCACGGAGGGGGGCCCAGCTGCCTCGGCATAGAGATTTCCAGCTGCCCTGGAAGCCACGATAAACGGTGATGTGGTCGGGAGAATCACGCTTACCCATACCACTGCTTCTAGGTCTCGAAGAAGTTGAGAGTGCATGCGAAAACCTTTCTAGGAGGAGGCTCAGCGCCGCTGCAATGGCTTTTTTCCTCGGAGCGCACCTCCCACTTGGTTCAGTATGTCCCCTGCGTCGTCCGCTGCCTCTGCAACTCTGCGGCCCTTGGGGCCACGCGCTCCTTCTTCCCCGCCAGGTGCCTCCTTTCGTTTCCCGATCTCGATTAGGGCCTCGAGGTCCATCAGGTCGTCGTTCGAGCCCGCCGAACCCGTCGCCATGTCGTCGCCGATGTCCAACTTCAGGCTGCGGGGGCGAGCAGTGAGTGCGAATGTGCACTTGTAGGTCGTATAAACTTTGGGTCCAAATGACTGCAGACTGGGCACAGTAGGCCACTGGGGAACTCGACATAATGCGCCAAGAAGGAGCTCCTCCCACGGCTGCATGCATTGCGTCTAAACGACCTCATTGCGTGTCTCTCCGCGTTCTCTTTTGTGCTCAAAACCTGCAAGCATCGAAAGCATGGGTCGGCCACCGCCAGTAGTGCTGCCTCATTACGGACGCGGCGCGCCCGTCCAGCGTGGAGGAGGAGCGCCTTCATGGCGCGGAACTGTTCGTTACACTTGGCGTCCGTGTTGAGCACCATGTAGCAGGCGAACTGGCCCACAGGGGCCGCCTCCTTCTCCACGTCGGGGGCCCCTGGGGCCTCTGGATGGCGTTCGGGGGGGGGGGGGGGGGGGGGGGGGGGGGCGAACGCCCTAGAGAATGCAGCAGCCCGCAGGACCGAGAAGTCCAGGAAGGCCCAGTCCCTAAACTCGTCGTCGTAAAGCAACTTCAACACGGGGTACCCATTGGTGACTAGCTCCTAGAAGTCCTCGCAGTGATCGTGAGCATACCTTAGGTCCTCCAGGAGCTGCCGAGCCCAGGGGTCAGCTTTGGGGTGGAGGGCCCAGTCTCCGTTGATCGCGCCGAAGCTCCCCATGGCCCCCACGATGCAAGATCTGACCTCGAGGATGGTGTTTCTGTCCTTGCTCGCGAAGGCATTCGTGGCATCCTCGTTCACGATGACGTGCGACAGGCCCTCTTGCCCCAGGCGCCAGGAAGCACAGGCTTCCACAGCAATAGCATCTTCGCGCCGGCGCACGCGAGCAAAGCCGCGGCAGTGTGGAGGTAGGCTCTGTCGCACCTCCTTGCCACGACGCCATAAGTGGGAGTGCCACGCTTTGCCCATGCCGCAGAATAAATGAATCCACCTCGACCCTGCCGCCCCAGGCCTGCCGTTCCGCCGGTCCAGGCCCAGGCACGACGAGATCTCAAATAGCAACGGTGACTGATGTGCTCTCCTGAAACACGCGATGATGCCCACCATCCTCTCCACGAAGGCTATCGCCACCGAGGGGCGTTGGCTCGCGCCCACACCTCCCCGCATGAAGGAGTCCCACACCTCCTCGTCCAGCAGCAGTAGCCATAGTTCTGACGGCATCGACCAATCGGGGCAAGCTCGGCGCTTCGGCGGGGATCGCAAGACCACGAGCATGCCCTGCAAATCCACTTGGGCCTGCTCGAGGCCGGCGAGCTGCATCGTGTCGTACCTCGCCTGGTCCGAACTGAAGTCCTCCTCGTCGTCGTAGTGAGCGGGTCGAAACGCTCAACCAGTTCAGCCTGCAGGTCACACGGGTTCTCGCCCATGCCCCCCTTCGGAGGCTGCCTTCTGCAGGAATATGCTGACCTGCTCCGCGTCGCACTGTTCTCTCTTCGTCGCGAAGCATCGCCACTGACGAGGGCCGCGGCCTCGTCGAGCTAGTCTGCGAACGAGACGCTGTACAGTATTGTGATCACGCGCCGATCATGCTTCGTCTAGCTCTTGGACTATCCCCTCCGTTCTTTCCTTCGCGATCTGCTTCGAAATGGTGCGGATGCGGAAAGTGAGCCGTGCCAGAACCAACTCTAACTCCTGATTCGTCTCCGTGCGTCTGCCAGTGAACGTTCCCTTCAGTGTCTTGCGCTTCCCCAAGAGTTGGGATCTTTGCTTTTCAAAGTCGGCCTTCAAGGTTTCCACCGATGCAGGCTTGCAGAACACCTCTCGAGCTCTGTTGACCAGAAGTGTAGCCGTCGAGTTCCAAAGTTCGTCTGTCGTGGGTCTCTTGCACAGCCGTACCAATTCGGGCTCCTCTATGGTGAGCAGCTCCGCGTGGATCTCCTCTACACTGCTGGTGCATCCTTCTCCGCGACGAGCCGACGCCATGATTCGATCGAAATCCCAGCCTGCGGTTGTCCTCCCATCTGCGCATGGAAGCAGTGGGCAAACTCCACGTACACGGGCCTGTGGCCGCGGTCGTCGAGGGTTTGGATCGGTTGGAGACGTCCCCCCGCCGCCTCCAGCACCCTGCAGCTCTTCACGTGCGCCATCAATCCTTGTGGGATGTGAATGGAATCGATCCGAGAGCTCTTGCCCATGTTGCCATAGTATGTCGGGCCCGCGTCCGTGAATGCGTTGCACGCCGCCATGTCGCAGTCCTTTAGCATCTGGTGCCAGGGTCTGCCCGCCAGGCCCTCAGCCGAGGGCGCGTGCGTGCCCACCGCTCGATCTTCGTCGTCGTCCTCCCAATAGTGCAGCGCCGCCTCGTCTATCGTTGTCTCTGGCGATGTCCCCCGGCCGTCATTCAGGTCGCAGCCAATCACTGGGGCGCAGCGTGCGCCGACCGACTTGCTCGTCGATCTCGCCCAAGCGATCAGGGCCTGGACCGTTCTCCGATATTCCGCTGCCTGTCCTCGCCCTTGGGGTTGACAGGGAAAATAAAGTACAACAAACAATACGTCGAGCGTCGCGGTCTTCAGTCGGGCGGCGCCCGCGCGGCCTGCGAGCGCGGCTGGGGGCGCGAAGAGCCGACGCATATACCCCTGGGGGAAAACCAGCAATCATTCATCAGAATTGATACTCCACATGATTTGTGAATCGCCCGTGTCCAGCCGAAGGAACTCTCCCAATGCTTCTCGTGTCTGAAGATCTCGTGGTCGTCCTCCCCCTTCCTCCTGCTGGTTCCTGGCAATAGAATGGCTCCAATATTATGAAACTCCTGTGATATGTCCGTGCATCTCATCGGGCCGACGAGGTGCATAGGGTTGTACGTGCATGCACTTATCCTCGTCTGTCCAGTCGGTTGGGGGCGTCGGCCTGGCGAGCTCGTCATCTCCCAAACGGAAACGATGATCACCAGCTGCAGGCGCCCGAGGCGAGAAGCCGACGCCTGCAGGGCCATCGGCCGCCCTCTCTCAAGGGCTCGGCAGACCCCGCGCGCGACGCATCGCGCCGCTGTCGCGGAATCTCTTACCTCTGAAGTGGGAGGAGCCGCGAAGGAGGGTGGTTCGGGCCGCTGCGGCGGCTACGAGGAGGAGGAGGAGGAGGCGGAGGAGGTGGAGGAGAGTGAGGGGGGAGTTTCGAGGCGGAGGAGGTGGGGAAGGCTCGAGGTTCGAGGAAAGCCTATCAACGCCGAGTCGAAGGCAGGGGGGGTACCTGTCCAACCCTGCGCAGCCCGCCTGTGAAGGGCGAGTGGTGGGGGGGAGGTTCGAGGTTGAGGGGGGCACGATAAAGGGGGGCTGGCTCAGAGGATGGAACATCAACTTGGAATCGGCGAGGCATCGCCGACGGGTCGTCCATTGGCCCCGACAGCGGAGCCGCACGTTCCTGGGCGGACTGGGCTGTCGGCCCTCCGTTTTGGCGATCCACAAGCGATTTAGGGGGGTCGACGCGCTCCCCCGTGAGCCTCTCCTCCCCCAACATGTCCCCTGAGAGGTTCGAGGTTCGTGGAAGTCCTCGCACGTGGCCGCGCGCCACGTCCGTCAGTCTACAGCCGCTCGAGCGCCCACCTCGCGGAGGGAATTATGAGGCCGACCTTGTCGGCCGAGAGGTTCGTGGAAGTCCTATCAGCGCTGCACCTGGGCCAGAAAACAAGCGGCACCACCCCACCTGCGGCACCAGGGGGCACTAGCGCACACCAGGAAATCTGGCGTGTGTTTTTGCGTGGTATACGCTACGGCGCCCGATGGGCCGAGGCGCAGCATGAAAGGCCGTAGGTGGGGTGGTGTCGTTTGGCTTTCGGTCGAAACGCTGCACCGGAGGCAGGGGGCGCCCGTCCAAGCTTGCACACGTGCCCCGCCTGTCCCGGCGGTGCGGGATCCTGACCTGGCCAGAGAGGAGAGGGATGCTCGAGGTTAGAGTTAGGTCGGGCCTGTCCCCCTACAGGGGGATTTCGGGCGAAAACTCAAAAATACTCAACAAACCAAAAAAAAAAATCAACAAATGCTACAAAAATCGTCCCCAGACTATGTTTTCACTATTGTTGAACATTCCTCCTGTCGAGGGACATGCCCGACTTCAGGCCAGAGGGGAGGGGGATGTTCGAGGTTAGAGGCTAGAGGTTTGGGATCGAGATCCCCGGACGTCTCTGCTGCCAGTTCTGGGGCCTCCAGGGGGGGTCCGCCTCGAAGCTCACGTCAGAGCGGGCCCCTGGAGATGTCCAGGAGAAGATTTTTTAGGGGAGGAGGAGACGTAAGAGGAGGAAGAGGAGGAGGAGGAGGAGGGGGATAAGGAAGAAGGAGGATGAGGAGGAGGAGGTGGAGGGGAGGGAGGAGAGGGGGAGGGGAGGAGGAGGAGGAGGAGGAGGAGGAGGAGAATAAGGAAGAGAAGGAAGAGAACGAGCAGAATCCTGCACCGGTCTTTCTGGTCGTTCTCGCCCCCCCAGCGCCTCCAGGTTACCATCCAAGGACTGCAGCGCGATTTGTCGGTGGCTCGACTGACCGGAATCCTGCACCCCGCCAATCAAGCAGACCAACATCAAATCGGACGTAAGGGCCGTCTGCGCGGGCGGTGCAGGACTTTTGTCAACCGACCGGAGGGGGTGGTTCGAGGTTCGAAGCTTGAAGTTGCTTGAAATTCAAGGAAGTTGGTGTTTACGCCAATTCCGATCTCTGTGGGCCTCTGGGAGGCTTTTCGTTCCCACGGCTGGATTTGCATACATGGAAAACTACGTGTCCTGCATAATTCCAGCTTCAAGGGATGCGCCGGGTAGAGCCACAAGGATCAAGGGCGCGTCCAGCGAGAGACTGGTCGTGACAGGCGGCGGCCCTCCACCAGCGCACCTGAGGAACAACGTGACACGTCATGCAGCAACGTACGAGCAGGTATAAATCGGCGGCGAGCGAGGGGGTGCAATGAGAGGGACAAGGCCTTCTCGGAAGGCGGCGGGAATTCTCAGAAACCCCTTGCGCCTTCTGAAGGGTTTTCTGTGTCTTCGGGGAAGGCTTAGAAAACTTATCGGAAGGCTGGGGGACTTCCGAGCCTTCTGAGAAGGCCCGCCCCTTCTCGCGTCGCTCGCCGCCGAATCAAGTAATAGCCGCATCAGCATGAATTGTGGACAAATGCGTTTACACATCTGGCCATAAACTTGGAGGAAGTCGCAGGCGAGAGCCCCATCTTGTCAAAGAGCCACCATCCATCCTCATGACTGGTGGAATCGTGTGAAACGACTGTGCGCTGCGCTTTGCTGATATCCACCGGTGGAAAGCAACCCGCCATCCACCGTTGTAGCGAATGGCAAATATACGTCGAATGTGCTCTGCGCTAGTGTGAAATACGGTTTGAGGGAATTGATACAAGAATGTGCGCGGCGCTCACGCAACAAACGCCCGCTGAAACGGATCCCCCTGCCGTCGCTAAAACCAGTGCCAGGTTCTCAGAACGATCCCCCTCCATCCTGGCAACCCCTTCGCCTTGGAGAAGCCTGTGATGCATAGACTTCTGCATCATGCATGTCTTCGGGGCCTGGCGTGGAGTTGCATGGGCGCCCATCGCACAACGCCTCCCCGGTGCTTCCTCTCCCTCCACCTGGAGTAGTTCCACCCGTACTTGAGGTCGTAATTCGGTTGTTTAGCGGGCTCGTTCTTCTAACCCCCTTCTCCCCATTCAGGGAGGGGTTTACGGTTTACCCCTCCCCACATCCCATCCACTCGGTCTGGAGGGGGGGTCGCGAGAGTGTGAGCGTCCAAGATGGCTCCAAGATGGCACCCATGTAGCCCAAGATATCATCCATGATCGCACTAGACAGCCGAAGATTGCTCAATATAGCCTCCGCCATGCCTCCATGGGTCCCGAATACCAACCCAAGACGGCTCCAAGCGGCCTCGGAGCCTCCCAAAGGACGCCCTCGAGAGCGAAAAATCCGTCAGCTGCTCGAGGCAAACCAATGAGATTGTCCTCTCGCCGTGTCGCTTCCGATG
Organism: Prorocentrum cordatum; assembly: GCA_963575745.1. NCBI lineage: Eukaryota > Dinophyceae > Prorocentrales > Prorocentraceae > Prorocentrum > Prorocentrum cordatum. Next base: position 609,900 of record CAUYUJ010018071.1, read on the forward strand.
GGCTCCTGAGGCCTCAACGTGGCTCCATGTTGGCCCAAGAACGCCCCAAGAGGGGCCCAAGAAGGCTCCAGGACTGCACCATGGGCGCCACAAGAGGGCCCCCAAAGGCGATGCTTCAGATTCTGGCGGGGTGCTGGTAATGAGGACCACTCCCCCCCTTCGCTCAAAGCCAAAGCCAGCGAAAAGTCTATTTGACAGCGGTTGGCAGATCGGGGACATCCTTGGGGTGGTTTGGGGCCAGCATGGCTCCAGGATGGCTTCAGGCAGCTCAAGATGGCCTCCGATGTCGCATAAGATAGCCCAAGATGGTCAAACTAGCCTCCAACATGCTTCCCAGCGGCCCCAAGACAGCCCCAAGACGGGTTCAAGTAGCCACGGAGCCTCTCGAGGACGACGTCGAGAGGCCAAAACTTATCCAACACCGAAAGAAATTGAATATTTCGTGCCTTCTCGTCTTTTCGCTTCCGACTGGCTTTTAAGATCCTAGATGGCTCTAGGATGGCCCAAGAGAGCCCTACGAGGATCAATGCCCAAGAGCACCCCAATCCGGGCTGCAGCTTTGGATGGTTGGAAATTGGCGGTGGGCTCTCGGGCTGACGGGGAGTGGGTAGGCTTGAACTAGAAAAAGGAAGAGCGCGAGTATACGGAGGAATAGGGGGATTGAACAGACACATAGAAAACATGGAAAATCAGGTTTGGTAAACATGTGTAAAAGATCGCCTGCCTCACCAGCGGTACTGCGACTGCGGCTCTTCTCGGACGCCAGCTTTTCTAAAACGACAGTGCCGCTGGGTTATGATAATCAAGTTCGCAGGCGTCAGGAAACTAAAGAAACACACGGCCAGATTCGCCCGCTGAACATTCGGACGCAACGCACTGGATACACGTTCGGAGGGCAAACGTGCCAATCCATACAAGCGCCGAGTGCATGAAAGACATGCGGCCACAAAAGGCCGATTGCCATGAAAACATGCGGCCACCGGAAAAGGAGGAGGAGGAAGGGTAGGAGGAGGAGGAGCAGGAAGCAGAAAGAGGAGCAAGAGGAGGAGGCACAGCGTTGGATGCCTGTCTATCCCCGCCCGCCGCCCGATTAAAGCGGAGGAGCAAGAGGCGGAGGAGGAGGAGGAGGAGGAAGAGGAGGAGGACGAGGAGGAGAAGAAGCAAGAAGAGGAAGGAGGCAGAGAAGCAAGAGGAGAAGGAAGAAGGATGGGAGGAGGAGGAGGAGGAGGAGCAGGAGGAGGCGCAGCGTCGGAACATAGGAGGAGGAGGAGGAGGAGGAGGAGGAGGTGGAGGAGGAGGCGGAGGAGAAGAAAGGAGGAGGAAGAAGGGTAGGGGAGAAGGAAAGGAGGAGGAGGAGGAGGCTGAGGAAGGGTAGGAGCAAGAGGAGAAGCAGGAAGGGCAGCGAAAGGCAGGGGGCGGAGGGGGAGGGAGGAGGGCGAAGAAGAGAAGGAAACAGGTGAGGAAACTCGGCTCCAGCTCTTCAAGCGGCCCTCCGCGATTCTGGCGCGGGAGGGGAGCAGGATAGAGGCAGCAGCCGACGGCGCAGAGGGAGCCGTGGAGGGGGGGCGGAGGAGCAGAGGAACAAAAACTGCATGGACGTGAAGCTTCAATCGGAGCTCCACACGGATTCCTGGGATCGGCGATGGGCCCACCGTCCCTGGCGCGCGGAGGGCGCCGGGAGGGCGCAGCACAGAACCAGGCCACCCGCGCGGAACTCCGAAGCCGCAGGTGCATGCCGTTCCTGAACCCTCGGGGGAGGACGGTGCTCCACCTCGAGGTACCTCGAGGCACGCCGGGCCTGGAGCGGGAACGGGGAGGCCAGCGGGGATGGAGGGGAAGCGTGCGAGACGTGCCTCGGGCCCGGCGGGAGCCGTACTGTCCTCGTGCTGCCGTGGGGAGCGCCGAAGAGGGAGCGGAGCAGCCTCCCTGGCCACGGCGAGCCTCGGCCACGAGGAGGGCTCCCCGACCCAGGTCTGCGAAGCGGCCCGAGCACCAAAGCCCCTCCCCAAGCCCAGAACGGTCCTTGCTCCAGCGCCTTGGCCGTGCACGGGTGAGCGCCCCGTCGGCTCGCCTGCTCGCGCCCCTCCCGTCTCTCGCCCTCGCCGCCTCCTCGCCCTCCATCGGCCACGGTGGTCCTCGCCTCGACGCCTTGGCTGTATCGCTCCTCCGGGCTCCACGAGGCCGAGGCTGCCGCCCAGAGCCCCGCGGCGCAACGGCGCCGTTTCGCAACCGATCTGGCCCCCGCGCGCTCTGCGTCAGTCCACGGCCGCCGGCAGGGAAGCGGAGCCTCTCGATCGCCCGCCGCCGTGCCCCCTCTCGGCACGCCCAGGGCGCGCTGGAGCGCCTGCGCGGCCGTCTGGCAGGCATCTTCCGCGGAGTCTTATACGGCAGGCTCGTGGCGTACGGGCTTCCGGCATGGGAGCAACGGGCAGGACAGGACAGGCGCCGATGTGCGCCCCAGGGGTCGGCCCTCGAAGAGCTCGGCGGGGGCGCCGGAGCGCCGAAGCTCATACGTGGAAGCACATGCTTACTTTACCGTCTCGAGTGCGTACGATTGGTCCCACTAGTGCAATCCTTCCCAGTGGGAGAAGCGGGTCCTGAGGGAAACGGGTCCTGGACCCCAGGGCTTCCCTCAGGACGAGTTCTTCACCCTGAACCGTTTTCTGACAGTCCTGGGGCCCGTGGAAGGTCCCGAGAGCCGGAAACGGGAAAGAACCTCAGGACCCGCTTCCCTCAGGACCCGTCTCGCGCATGGCGACGGCGTCAGCGTTGGCTCCCGGCACAGCGTGGATCGTTCCACCGTGAACGATCGCGGCTTTGCGACAGCGCAATTCGCTCTGTGTAGGCCGGCTCCTGGCCACCGGCGGCGTTCAACCTGGAGCGTCCGCGCCAGGATTAGGTCGGGCATGCCCTCCTACAGGCGAATTCTGGAAGACAAAACTTCAACAAAAGCCTAAGAACTAATCAAAAGTGGTCAAACGAGCACGGACGTCACCAAACGAACTACTCTTCAACTATTCTTGCATGTCCCTCCCGTAGAGGGACGTGCCCGACTTCACGCCAGGGTCGCCGCCGCGTCGACACGGCACGAACCTGCCGCACTATGGGGCAGGTTCCCCGCCACCACCCTGCCACAGGCGCGCGTGCTCCTGGGCTCGGCCCGCCCCGATGCGCAGCACGCCACACGCAGCGTGTCGACACGGAGCTCCACCCGCGGACTGCAAGCGCACGTCCGGTGCGGTGCGTTTGCCCAAGCACGGGCCACCACAGCCGAACCGTGCCGCAAGGATGCGCGGCAAGGATGCAGAGGGGCTCCGGAGAGCCGCGCTACGGCGCTTCTCGAGCGGGGCCGGCCAGCGCGAGAGTCGCCAAGGACGGGCCGAGGGGGCAAGGATGCGCGGTAAGGATGCGAGGGTTCGGAAGGGCCACGTGGGCGTTTTTCGAGCGAGGCTGGGCAGCGAGAGAGTCGCCAAGGATGGGCCGAGGGGGCAAGGATGCAAGGGTACCCTCCTCCTCCTCCTCCTCCTCCTCCTCCTCCTCCTCCTCCTCCTCCTCCTCCTCCTCCTCCTCCTCCCCCCCCTCCTCCTCCTCCTCCTTACTGTGCAGGTTGGCTGCACGTGCCGAGCCGGCGCGCAGCGTGCTCGCGCGGACGTCTTGAGCACGGCGCGCGTGGCGTTGCAGCACGGACGTCCCGGGGGGCAGCCGAGCTCGGCTACACGCAAGAGTGACCCTGGGTAAGAGCGACCTTTGGTGCGCGGCTCTTGGGGGCCGCGGGGGGGGGGGGGGGGACAAAATCAAGCGCGCGAGCCGCTGCTACCGCTTCTCTTTCGGCCATTTGGGGGCCCATCTGTGCCCGCACCAAAGGTCACTCCGGCGAAAGATCACTCTTGCGCCTAGTCGGTGAGCTCCCAGGAGATCGCCCCCCCCCTCGGAACGACTCCAGGCCGCCCCAGGAGAGCTCCGAGGCTGGCCTCGAGGCCTGGGCGGGCGGCTCGGACAGCTGCCTGGGAAGGTCCAAGAGCCTTCCAGCTGGCCCCTGGAGCGTCGAAAGGGCCCCAAGAGGCCCCGCGCGGCCTCCAATGGGCGCCCGGAAGCTATCCAGCGAGCCCATGCGAGGCCAGGAAAGAAAACCCAGGAAAAGCACGGGAATGAGGGGGATCTGGCGATGGACCCACAGCGGGAGCATGTGATCCACTTGGGAAGAGCTTTTGTGGGGGCACTATTTGTCCACCGTTGGGATCGCTACCTACAGCGAGCTCGTTCAGCTTCCGAGGGCCTCAAAAAAGACCCCAAGACGGCCCAGGACGGCCTCAAAGTGGCCCCAAGACGGTGCCGACCGGGCGGCCCCAGGACGGTTCCACCAAGCCTTTTCGAGGCAGCTCGGCGGAACCATCGAGTTCAAAGCAGCCCCGAAACCCCTAGGAGGCCCACGAGAGGCCCCCTAGAAGCCCCCGAAAGGCCCTGACAGACCCCAAAGGGGCCCCAAAGAGGCCTCCGAGAGCCAGGTGCTGCCAAAAGTGTCCCTGGCCCAGGATGTTCCCAGCTGCCTCGCGCCATTCTGGATCCCCCTGAGCCTCCTGGACCTCGCGAGGGGTGCTCTGGATGCCGTGGAACCCTCCTGGAAATCGTGGAGACACCCCAGAACTCCGACGCCGTGCTTCTCTCACAACGTGAGCCCCCAGAGATTTGGACCTCGTCCACGGGACCAAACCTTCATGCTGAGTCCTTTTTTGCCAGTCCGCGGGCCCAGCAAGGGCCCCCAGAGACCGAAAACCACTCAAACCCGTCCGCCGTGATTTTTCGCAGCGAGAGGGGGCAGGGGATTTCGGGCCAGGAAAACCGGACCTCTGGCAAGATCCGAACGAGGCCCCCAGGAGACACCCCAGAAGGCTCCAAGAAGCCCACAAGAAGCAGCGCAGCGGCCAAGATAGCTCTGCCAGTCCTGCTTAGGAGAGCTCGGCAGGTGTGCCGACGAGGAAGGCCACGAAGAGGAAGCCTAGCGCACAGTGGCCCGAGGCACGTGCGCGGACGAAGGGGGAGCACAGGGGGCGTGTTGAAAGCAGCCTTGGAAATGTCCGTGGACCCGGTCAGGATGTCCTCACACCCCCTGGTCCTCGTCCCCCTCTTGGAAGCCCCCGATTTGTCTGCACGGATGCCTGTGCTGCGCTGGCGCGGTGGCCGGGTATGCCGCAGGCGACTGGATTATTGGACACTTGCACTAGCCAAGGTATAGGCAACAGGCCTAAAAAGAATACAAAATCCCGCACCTCGCCAGAGGTCTGGGCAATTACCGGGCCACTGGGAATCGAACAGCTATACAGACCCACTTGTTCCCCCTCGTCCTCCCTCCCCGTCCTGCTCCACCTGTGGCTTCACGCCTCCCTGGGAGGGGGAGGGCAAGGAACGAAGTGGATCTGTGGAATTGCCCTCCTCCGAACCTTTGCGTGCCCTACCAGACTGCACAGTGCAAGCAACTACAGAAGAGCAAGACGAAGCATAAAGTGAGCGCTTTCTCGTTCGGCGTGTCGACATTGGGCAGAAGGGGGGAGGAGGGGGGGTGACTTTAGACCTCTGCTTAGTGCGACTGTTTGTAACAGTGCGTCCCACGGGGGAGACTCCACCAGCTCGAAACAGGCGCCAAAAACAGCCAAGATCTATTCCATGGGGAGGGAGGGAGGGGGGGGCAGGGGGGGGGGGGGGGCAAGGGCGCGCGCCGATCGGCAAAACAATGGGTAAGAAAACGATCACAAATGCAAACTTTCGGAGGTCCGCCCGGACTCGAGCCAGTCGCAGGCCCGCCTCCCGTGGCAGCGCGCCACGGAAATGGGGCCCAGCACCGACTCGAGAAACCAGCGCAGACCTCCGAAAGCCTGCGGTCACGAACTTCTGCTTGACGTGTCGCCGCGGCGGCCCCAGCGGCACGCCATGCTCTGCGAGCGGATAGCGCGTCGCTCCGCTCCGCGGGAAAGGCTAGGCAGAGCCAAAGACGCCGACGCTCGGAAACCAGGGCGTGTTTCGCGTGTCGCGCCGAAGCGTGGCAGGCCAGAACCAGAGGAACGAGAACCCAAGCAAACGTTCCCGACCATATGTTCGCGCTGTTCTTCTTGCTCTCCGAGGCTATCCAATCGCCAAGCGCAGTGTGCCCTGTGAGGAGAGAGCACGCGCCCGGTTCTCAGTATCCTGGCTCGACCGTGACCTCGCGCGGGCTCTTCGGCACCACCGCCGATCCCCTCCGTTCTCCTGTCCTCCTCCGCCTCCTCCTCCTCCTCCTCCTCCTCCTCCTCCTCCTCCTCCTTTTCCTCCTCCTCCACATCCTCCTCCTCCTCCTCCTCCATCCTCCTCCTCCTCCTCCTCCTCCTCCCTCCTCCTCCTCTCCTCCTTCTCCTCCTCCCCGCCTCCTCCTCCTCCTTTTCCTCCTCCTCCTCCTCCCCCTCCTCCTCCCTCCTCCTCCTCCTCCTCTTCCTCCTCTCTTCCTCCTCCTCCTCCTGCTCCTCCTCCTCCGCAACCGCCTCATCCGCCTCCACCTTCTCCTCCTCCCTCCTCCTCCTCCTCCTCCTCCTCCTCCTCCTCCTCCTCCTCTCCTCCTCCTCCTCCTGCCACCTTCC
>CAUYUJ010018071.1:619004-654004 GCA_963575745.1 Prorocentrum cordatum
CACGCGCGGGGGGCGCCGCTGTGGGCACACCACACTACCGAACGTTGCCAGTTAGACAACTTGGCATGGACTCACGTGGCCTGCCGAGGCCCTGGAACCTGCTGGGCATTATCGCTCAGGCCTGCTGGCCAGCTCCCTGCGCAATGGCAGCAAAGACCTGCGACGGCAGCGCCCGCGCCCCCCCGCCGAGGTCGCCGCTGCCCCCCGCCTGTCCTGAGGGCCCAAAGATCCGGCGCTCAAGGTCTTCACCGAGGGCCACGTCCAGGGCTGCAGCGCTTGGGATCTGCTGCGGGAGCGGGCCCGTCTGCGGCGGCGGGTGCGTCGGCGGCGGCGGCGCATCAGGGGGCGCCGTCGGCGGCGGCGGCGGTGGGCCCATGATGGCCGCGGCCTCTGGCGGGACCCCCGCTGGCGGTGGTGGCGGGCCCTGGCTGCCGCGGGCCCCGCTCGCCGGTGGGGCGCTGGCGTTGCGCGCGGGGGTGGCGCGCGGGGCGGCCCCTGTACCGCCCCCGCCGCCCGAGAGGCTGCCCGCCTTCAGGTTGCGGCGGCGCTCGTAGAGCGCCAACTCCCCGCGCGCCATCCCCAGGCGCTCCCTCTTGGCTTTGTTCCGCGCCTTCTTGCTGTAGCCCGCCCATTCTGGGTCGTTCAGTCCCCAGGCGACCTGCGCGTCGAGGTCGGTCCACTCAAACGCGGGCAAGCTCTCCCAGCTGAGCCCCATCCATCAGCACATAGTGGCCCTCCCACTGCGCCTGGTGTGGAGCATAGCGCTTGAAGACGGCGCCAACCGCCAGCGGCTCAACCTTGGGCAGGTACTTCAGGAGGTCCACCGCGTTGATCACTGAAAACCGTCCTTCTTGAGCTTGTCGTAGCGCAGCAGGGCCTTCAGGTCGCGGATGTCCTCCTCGGGATGCTCCGCGCGCATGTAGTACGCGCGTGGTGGGCCCGCCTCCTCCTCTATGAACTCGATGCAGACTCCGTAGGAGGTCGAGTAGCGCGCCCCGCAGTGGCAGCACCAGCGCTGGCCCGTCTCCCCCGCTGCCTCCTGGGCGCATGAGAGCAGCTGTGACCAGCGATCCGAGCGGATCACCGAGCAGCACCCCCTGGGATTATCCCAGGTCTCGTTGGCCGCGCACTTGTAGTACGTGTTGAACGTGAAGCCCTTGCCACGGTAGAACTGGTCCGTGTAGTCGCCCATGCGGCGGTAGGCCTCCTGCGCCGAGGTGTTGCCCTGGCACTCCTCTTTCCAGGAACGTTTGTGTCCCAGGTGGGCATCTGCGGTCCCCGAGGCTTCCAGGAGACCCCTCTTCAGCCTCCCCATATCCACCTCTGCCTCCTCGTTCAGCGCGTCGAGCCACTTCTGGACTCCGTCCTGCGCCTCGGTGCCCCTCACCATGTCCTCCTTCTTTTCCAGGATGGGCCCCAGGCCGCCCAGCATGCGGGTGCGCATGGTCTCGAATTTGAGGACGCCATAGGCCCGCGTCATGCGCTTCAGCGACTTCTTGGATAGGCCGAGCCGCAGCAAGGGCTCGATGTCCGTGACCTCCTTCACGGTCTGGACCTCGGTCAGCTGGAGCCCCTGGTCCTCCGCGTCCGCGTCGGGCTGAGGGTCGTTCCCCTCATCACTGGGAGGCTCTTCCTCGAGGGGCGGGGGTGGCGCACGGGGCGGCCCTGGCACCACCCCCGCCTCCCTCGCCATCGGGCGGCCCACCTCCCTCGCCACTCCTTCCGTGGCTGGGGGGGCGCCCGTGCTCTGGGGGTCGATGCCCACCCCCACGCCCTCCGTTGACCTCCGCAAGGCAAGCAAGCCCTCCTCTGAGAGCGCGAACCCCACCAGGACGTCCACGCCGACGACTACTACTGCTACTACTACTACTACTACTACTACTACTACTACTACTACTACTACTACTACTACTACTACTACTACTACTACTACTCCTACTGCTACTACTACTACTACTACTACTACTACTACTACTACTACTACCACTACCACTACTACTACTACTACTACTACTACTACTACTACTACTACTACTACTATAACTACTACTACTATTATTGGCACTACTACTACTACTACTACTAATATTACTACTACTACTACTACTACTACTTCTGCTTATACGACTACAGCTACGGCTACGACTACTACGACTACTACATAACTACTAATACTTGCTACTACTCCAATTTACTACTACTACTACTTACTATTACTACTACATTACTACTACTACTACTACTTAACTACTACTACTACTACTTGAAGTATCACTCACTACTACGTACTACGACACTACTACTACTACTTCGAGCTGATTCTGTTACTACATAACTAATAAGTACGAGGCTTCTACATAAGACTACTACTAACACACTAGCAACTCACTACTACTACTAACTAGTACTACTCACTACTACTACTAAAAATACTAATTTGGACCACTAATCTAAAGCCACTAAAAAACCTACTACTACTACTACTACTACTACTACTACTACTACTACTACTACTACTACTACTACTACGACTACTACTACTACTACTACAACTACTACTACTACTACTAGTGATGACATCTCCCCAAAATCTACCTCAAGAGCGTTTTTCAAGAGCTTGTCGTCGTCGTCGTGGGGCGCCTTCAACCTGTCGGTCCTCCGCTCCCTCGAGCTTCTCCCATCCTCCCTCCTCCTCCTCCTGTTCCGTCTACTCTTTATTTTCTTTCGTCATCATCAATCCCCTCCCTCTTATCCGTCCCAATCGTCCACAATGCATCCCCAAGCTCATCCTCTCCTTCCCACTGGAAACTGAAAACAGCAAAACCAATGGAACGAAACCCAGAAGCAGCGATGAACTCAAAGACCGACGCCTGAAATAAACACAAAAACAACAGGAACTGACATAGAAAAAGTAACAACAACAACAACAACAACGACGACGACGACGACGACAACAACAACAATAAATTTAAGACTGTTCGCTCCTATGTGCTTACGTGCCAATCAGTACGTATATCCCAAGCCCTCGGTACCCGCCCTCGTCGTTTCCGATCGTACCCCCTTGGGGGTATATCTTCCTTACCTGCCACGTGCATTGAGTGCAGCCGCTAAAACAAGGGAAGAGAAGACGGGTGGAAGGAGGAGGGAGAAGAATGGAACACGAGAGAAATTAGAAGCAGGGGGGCAAGGAGCAGAAAACAAGTGGTAGAACCAGACGGGCAGATCGGGTGGGCAGACAATGAGCGGGCAGGTCGGGAAGGCGGGCCCAGGCGACCAGGTCGAGCAGGCGGGTTGCTAAAGCGTGGGTCCTGCATCAATCGCGAGGAAATCTCGAGCGATAGCGCGATTCCCAAATCGGAAGAAAAACCAGAAGCGAGATCGTGATTCCTGAGCGCCGAGGGGCACATCGCCGGATTAAATTGCGAGGAAGTCCCACGCGAGAGAGCGACTCGTATACAAATTGTGAAGAAGTCCCGCGCGAGAGCGCGATTTGCGAATAAATTGTGAGGAAATATCAGGCGGGAGGAAATATCAGGCGGGAGCCGCTGTTGTTGTATACCGGCGGGGGCCAACCACACAGTTTGAGCCCCGTGACTTTCCCTGATAAAAAAACAGGGTGCGAGCCCTGGGGGAAGCACTTGAATAGAAAAAAAAAAAATGGAGAAAGACCAAACAATACGCAAGTGTGAGAACCGCAAGGCACGGGGACGAAGCAACAGGAATTCCGAATGGGGCCTCGAACCATGTGAGAGGTGCGCCAAAATGGCGCGGGGCCGCCATGCGAACCCTGCCACTGGGGCCTTCGGTGGAGCTCCCTATGGGGCCACGAACCGTGTGAGGGGTGGGCCAAAATAGCGCGGGGCCGCCATGCGAACCCTGCCACTGGGGCCTTCGGTGGAGCTCCCTACGGGGCAACATACCGTGTGAGGGGTGCGCCAAAATGGCGCGGGGCCGCCATGCGAACCCTGCCACTGGGGCCTTCGGTGGAGCTTGTGGGGCCACGAACCGTGTGAGGGGTGCGCCAAAATGGCGCGGGGCCGCCATGCGAACCCTGCCACTGAGGCCTTCGGTGGAGCTCCCTGTGGGGCCACGAACCGTGTGAGGGGTGCGCCAAAATAGCGCGGAGCCGCCATGCGAACCCTGCCACTGAAGCTTTCGGTGGAGCTCCCTATGGGGCCACGAACCGTGTGAGGGGTGCGCCAAAATAGCGCGGAGCCGCCATGCGAACCCTGCCACTGGGGCCTTCGGTGGAGCTCCCTACGGGGCCACGAACCGTGTGAGGGGTGCGCCAAAATTGCGCGGGGCCGCCATGCGAACCCTGCCCCTGAGGCCTTCGGTGAGCTCCCATGGGGCCACGAACCGTGTGAGGGGTGCGCCAAAATGCGGCGTCGCCGCCCATGCAAACCCTGCCACTGGGGCTTCGTTGAAGTCTCCCTATGGGCCACAAACTGTGGTGAGGGGTGCGCCAAAATGCGGCGGCGCCGCCATGCAAACCCTGCCACTGGGGCCTTCGGTGAAGCTCCCTATGGGGCCACAAACAGTGTGAGGGGTGAGCCAAAATGGCGCGGGGCCGCCATGCGAACCCTGCCACTGGGGCCTTCGGTGGAGCCCCCTGTGGGGCCACGAACCGTGTGAGGGGTGCGCCAAAATGGGGCGGGTCCGCCATGCGAACCCTGCCACTGGGGCCTTCGGTGGAGCTCCCTCCCTACGGGCAACATTACCGTGTGAGGGGTGCGCCAAAATGCGCGGGGCGCCATGCGAACCCTGCCACTGAGGCCTTCGGTGGAGGCCTCGCCTGGGGCACGAAACCTTGTGGGGGTGCGCCAAAATAAGCGCGGGGCCGCCATGCGTAACCCTGCCATTGGTGCCTTTGGTGGAGCTCCCGCTGGGACCACACGGACGTGTGAGGGGTTTTTGTGTATTTTCTAGAGCTTCCAAATGGAGCGGGGCCGCCATGCGAACCCTGCCACTGGGGCCTTCGGTGGAGCTCCCTACGGGGCCACGAACCGTGTGAGGGGTGCGCCAAAATAGCGCGGGGCAGCCATGCAAACCCTGCCACTGAGGCCTTCGGTGGAGCTCCCTATGGGGCCACGAACCGTGTGAGGGGTGCGCCAAAATGCGGCGGTGCCGCCATGCGAACCCTGCCATTGGGGCCTTAGGTGGAGCTGTTTGTGGGGCCACGAACCGTGTGAGGGGTGCTCCAAAAATGGCGCGGAGCCGCCATGCGAACCCTGCCACGGGGGCCTTCGGTGGAGCCCCCTGTGGGGCCACGAACCGTGCGAGGGGTGCGCCAAAATGCGGCGGCGCCGCCATGCGAACCCTGCCACTGGGGCCTTCGGTGGAGCTCCGTATGGGGCCACGAACCGTATGAGGGGTGCGCCAAAATGGCGCGGGGCCTCCATGCGAACCCTGCCACTGAAGCCTTCGGTGGAACTCCCTGTGGGGCCACGAACCGTGTGAGGGGTGCGCCAAAATAGCGCGGGGCCGCCATGCTAACCCTGCCACTGGGGCCTTCGGTGGAGCTCCCTATGGGGCCACGAACCGTGTGAGGGGTGCGCCAAAATGCGGCGGCGCCGCCATGCGAACCCTGCCACTGGGGCCGTCGGTGGGACTCCCTACGGGGCCACGAACCGTGTGAGGGGTGCGCCAAAATAGCGCGGGGCCGCCATGCGAACCCTGCCACTGAGGCTTCGGTGGAGCTCCCTATGGGGCCACGAACCGTGTGAGGGGTGCGCCAAAATGCGGCGGCGCCGCCATGCGAACCCTGCCACTGGGGCCTTCGGTGGAGCTCCCTATGGGGCCACGAACCGTGTGAGGGGTGCGCCAAAATGGCGCGGGGCCGCCATGCGAACCCTGCCATTGGGGCCTTCGGTGGAGCTCCCTGTGGGGCCACAATCCTCGTGAGGGGTGTGCCGAAATGGCCCGAGGCCGCTGATGAGAGGAGGGGGGAGGGGCAGCGGGAGGAGGAGGAGGAGGACCCAACACCACAGGATGGTTGGGAACGATGGTCACTGGATGGGGGCGATCAACAATAATTGTTATTCAGTCGCGAGAACTCAACAACAACAACAACAACAATCACTTTACCCGAACGCTCAGTGTTCTCACCAGTGCCAGGGTTTTCATGCGACGCCAGCCAATACCCCCACTTTGTGGGGGGGGCAGTGCAAGCTCTACCAAATATCCACACGACTCTTCGCCACCACCCACACCCAGCTTCCCGCCCTATGACGTTCGGACACTTCACTTCGTGGCCTGCGGACGACCGTGGCTACTACACTGGCGTGGAGTACACACCCACAGAAGTTGTTAAGCCTACGTTCGTACACCCACAGAAGCTGTTAAGCCTTGTTAACCCACAGAAGTTGTTAAGCCTTCCACAGAACATCTGTTGCATATGATGCATATGGTACATGATACACATGATACACATGATACGTACTCACAAGATAGTTGATCACATATTTAGGGCAAATTCCTGAGGGATGTGGGAATACACAAGAGAGAGAGGATATGGTTGTCCCGATGGTTGTCTCGATGGTTGTCCCGATGGTTGTCCTGATGGTTGTGGTTGTCCCGATCGTTGTCCCGATGATTGTCCGATGGTTGTCCTGATGGTTGTGCTTGTCCCGATCGTTGTCCCAGACTGTCCCGAATGATTGTCCCGATGGTTGCAAAAGCCCGTTTGACAGAAATGTTTAAAAAGTGTTGGGTTTCCTACGAATCCGCAAGAGCGCGCGGGATGAGATTTTGACATTTTTTTGTTGAAAAACCATTGGTTTTTTGATGTTTTTATGTTAAAATCGCTGCGAACACTAAGGTTTTGGAAGGATTTCGTCTTGCGCGCGCGAATGTCCACTTTACCTTATTTTTTGCAAGGGATTCTTGAAATTTGATTATATTAGAACAAGAAATGTCATTTTATAGTGTTTTTTGCAAGGGAAAACGGATTACAACAAAACAACCGGATCTGGATCACATCGTTTTACCTGAGGCTTCCTCACGAAAATGATGAAAATGTAGCTGCGGCCTAGGCGGCGCAGGGGGGGCGCGCACCAGGGGGCCCAACAATAATTATTCTTTAGAATAAATAATGTTCAACAACAACAAAACAACAACAACAACAACAACAACAACAACAACAACAACAACAACAACAACACAACAACAACAACAACAACAACAACAATTACTAGCACGTGGGGACACTCCGTTCTCACCAGTGCCAGGGTTTTCATAGGAGGCGGGCAATACCCCCACTTTGTGGGGGGGCCGGTTCAAGCTCTACCAAATTTCCAAACGACTCTTCGCCACCACCCACACCCAGCTTCCCGCCCTATGACGTTCGGACACTTCACTTCGTGGCATGCGGACGACCGTGGCTACTATTCAGGGCCCCGCGGCCGACGACGACGGCGTGCGCGCGCGAAGAAAAAACGAATGTGTCCAATATGGTATTATTTGACAGGGATGATGGCCCTGGCATGCGCGCAACCGTTGTTGCAGAAGTTCGAAGCACGTGAAAAAGTTGCTCGCAAGAGCCCGTTTGACAGAAATGTTGAAAAAATATTGGGTTTCCTCAGAAATCCGCAAGAGCGCGCAAGATGATTTTTTGAAACTTTTTTTTTGAAAAACCATTGGGTTTTTTCATGTTTTTATGTTAAAATCGCTACGAAAACTAAGGTTTTGGAAGGATTTCATCTTGCGCGCGCGAGTGTGCACTTCGTGTCATTTTTTGCAAAGGATTCTTGAAGTTTGGTTATGTTAGAACAAGACATGTCATTTTATAGTGTTTTTTGACAGGGAAAGCGGGCGTCAACAAAACAACCGGATCTGGATGACATCGTTTTACCTGAGACTTCCTCACGAAAATTATGAAAATGTGGTTGCGGCCTAGGCGCGGGGGGGGGCGTGCACCAGGGGGCCCAACAATAATTATTCTTTAGAAATAAATTAAATAATGTTCAACAACACAACACACACACACAACAACAACAACAACAACAACATCAACATCAACAACAAACAACAACGACAACGACAACGACAACGACAACGACAACAACGACAACGACAACGACAACGACAACAACAACAACAACAACAACAACAACAACAACAACAACAACAACAACAACAACAACAACCACAACCACAACCACAACAACAACAAAAACAACAACAACAGCAACAACAACAACAACAACAATCATCTTAAGACTGCTTGCTCTTATCTGCTCGCGCGTACCTCACCACGTATATCCCAGACCCCCGATACCCGCCCTGTTCGTCTGCGATCGTACCCCCTCTGGGGGGTACATCTTCCTGACCTGCCACGCGTATTGGGCGCAGCCCCTAAAAGATCACGAGCGACTGGGGGCCACGAAGGGCGAATATATGGGCCACAAGGGGCAGCGAGGGGACCACTGAGAGCAGCGGGGGGAGGCACCCGGGGCTACACTGGGGCCACGAAGGGCAGCAATGGGGCCATTGAGGGCACGAGCGACTGGGGGCCACGAAAGGCGAATACATGGGCCACAAAGGGCAGCGAGGAGGCCACTGAGGGCAGCAACGGGGCCACGAAGGGCAGCAATTGGGCCACTGAGGGCACGAGCGACGGGAAGGGCGTATATATGGGCCACAAAGGGCAGCGAGGGGCCACTGAGAGCAGCATCGGGGCCACGAAGGGCAGCGACTGGGCCACAAGGGGAGGGGCCACGAAGGGCAGCAATGAGGCACAAAGGGCGCGAGCGAGCAGAGCATGGGGCACGAAGGGCATGACCCTGACGGGCGGGCCGAGCGGGCGGATCGAATGTGAGTTTGCGTGATTAGCCAGGAAGTTTCCAGCGAGAGAGCGATTCCTAAGTAAATTTGAAAAAGTCCCCAGCGAACGCGCGATTCCTGAATGGCAAGAGCGCGGCGCCTGAGTAAATTGCGAACATATCTCAAGCGGGAGCGCGATTGAGAAGTCTCAAGCGAGAGCGGGGGACCGGAGTAAATTTCGAGGAAATATCAAGCGGGAGGCGTTGTTGTTGTAAACCGGGGACCAGGGGCACAGCTTGAGGAGGAAGATTTTCACACATAAATTATCCTGGCGAAAGACCCAACCATATGCAGTTGTGAATACCGCAATTGTGAATACCATCTTCGCCCGCGCTCCCTATGTGGCCACGGCTTCCCGCCGGAGCCCGACATGCTCAGGGACACGTTCGTGGCCGTCTTCGCGGGCGCCGACGACGACAAGGACGGCGTCCCTCTCACCGAGGAGCAGAAGCAGGAAAGGGCCTTGAGAGCCATGAGGGAGGAGGTGGCGTTGCACGTCGACAAGGCGGAGTACGACGCCCAGGCGCGGTTGTTGAAGCAGCACAACTATGGGGCCACGATCCTCGTGAGGGGTGTGCCGAAATGGCCCGGGGCCGCCATGCGAACCCTGCCACTGGCGCCTTCGGTGGAGCTCCAGTGGGGCCACGGTCCTCGTGAGGGGTGTGCCGAAATGGCCCGAGGCCGCCATGCGAACCCTGCCACTGGGGCCTTCGGTGGAGCTCCCTATGGGGCCACGATCCTCGTGAGGGGTGTGCCGAAATGGCCCGAGGCCGCCATGCGAACCCTGCCACTGGCGCCTTCGGTGGAGCTCCCTATGGGGCCACGATCCTCGTGAGGGGTGTGCCGAAATGGCCCGAGGCCGCCATGCGAACCCTGCCACTGGCGCCTTCGGTGGAGCTCCCTATGGGGCCACGATCCTCGTGAGGGGTGTGCCGAAATGGCCCGAGGCCGCCATGCGAACCCTGCCACTGGCGCCTTCGGTGGAGCTCCCTATGGGGCCACGATCCTCGTGAGGGGTGTGCCGAAATGGCCCGAGGCCGCCATGCGAACCCTGCCACTGGGGGCAGTCGGTGGAGCTCCCTATGGGGCCACGATCCTCGTGAGGGGTGTGCCGACATGGCCCGAGGCCGCCATGCGAACCCTGCCACTAGGGCCTTCGGTGGAGCTCCCTATGGGGCCACGATCCTCGTGAGGGGTGTGCCGAAATGGCCCGAGGCCGCCATGCGAACCCTGCCACTGGCGCCTTCGGTGGAGCTCCCTTTATGGGTCCACGATCGTCGTGAGGGGTGTGCCGAAATGGCCCGAGGCCGCCATGCGAACCCTGCCACTGGCGCCTTCGGTGGAGCTCCCTATGGGGCCACGATCCTCGTGAGGGGTGTGCCGAAATGGCCCGAGGCCGCCATGCGAACCCTGCCACTGGCGCCTTCGGTGGAGCTCCCTTATGGGTCACGATCGTCGTGAGGGGTGTGCCGAAATGGCCCGAGGCCGCCATGCGAACCCTGCCACTGGCGCCTTCGGTGGAGCTCCCTATGGGGCCACGATCCTCGTGAGGGGTGTGCCGAAATGGCCCGAGGCCGCCATGCGAACCCTGCCACTGGAGCCTTCGGTGGAGCTCCCTATGGGGCCACGATCCTCGTGAGGGGTGTGCCGAAATGGCCCGAGGCCGCCATGCGAACCCTGCCACTGGGGCCTTCGGTGGAGCTCCCTATGGGGCTACGAAACGCTGTGCTGGGTGGGTGAAACGCAAGGAGGAGGGGGAGGAGGAGAGGAGGAGAGGAGACGCGGGCCACCGTCTCTTCAAAACGAGGACCCAACACCACAGGATGGTTGGGAAAAACAAGGTGCGAGCGCCGGGAGGGGCACTTCAATTGAAAAATACAATGTGCACCGGAGGGGGGGGATCAACAATATTTATCTTTCAATAATGAGAATTAAACAACAAACATGAGTCCACCCCCTAGTGCCCCACCGCCCCCTCTATCGTCGCCCCCCCTCCCCCTCCCACCTGTCGGTTTCTTTCTCATTCTCATCCTCATCGTCATCGCCCTCCTCAGTCTCCTCATCCTCTCCATCCCCTCCCTTTTTTCCCCCTCCCACTCCTCCTTATCTTTCTCCTCGTTCCTCCCTGGGAGGAGGCTGGAGGGAGGGGGGAGGAGGGAGGAGAGGGAGGGAAGAGAGCCGAGCGAGGGAAAACTAGCTGGGGGGCTGACACGCCCCCCCCAACAAAAAAACAAAGAACCCCGGCGACGTACCCAACCCTTGCGCAATGCCAGGATTGCTACGCATGTGATTTTGCAAGCAGCAATCGGAAGGCTCGCAGGCCCCCGATCAAGATCTAAGGGCTACGTAAGAACAAAGGACCCCCGTTGGCTGTGCCATGCGCCCGTTGCACCCAACGTATCCCACAGCAGCTCTTGAGAGCCCCCCAGGGACGGCGAGGTCCCGCTCAGATCCCCGCGGTGCCTCACTCCGCAGGACCCACCAGCATCAGCATCATAAGCATAAGCATCATCATCATCATCATCATCATCATCATCATCATCATCATCATCATCATCATCATCATCATCATCATCATCATCATCATCATCATGATCATGATCATGATCATCATCATCATCATCATCATCATCATCATCATCATCATCATCATCATCATCATCATCATCATCATCAGAAGCCCAAGAAGCCAAAACTACGATTTTGAGCGATGTTAGCGTTCTCGCCTTTCCGGCTTCCCACGCTCCAAGACGAGGCCCAACGAGGCCCCCAAAAGGTCCCAAGAGACCCCCAAGAGGCCCCCAAGAAACTCCTCAGAAGCCGCCAAACTCCCCCCCAGAGGCCTCCGACAGCGCTCCGACGAAACCCGAAGAAGCACCCCTGACGACTCTGACCCACAACCCAAGCCCAGTGGCGGGATGGGCCGAAGGCCAGTAGATACATCAACATCATCATCATCATCATCATCATCATCATCATCATCATCATCATCATCATCATTATCATCATCATCACCACTACCACCATCATCAGCAGCAGCATCATCAGCCTAATGATCATCATCATCATCATCATCATCATCATCATCATCAGCATCATCATCATCATCATCATCATCATCATCATCATCGTCATCATCATCCTCATCGTCATCAGCATCATCAGCAGCATCATCAGCATCAGCATCAGCATCAGCATCAGCATCAGCATCATCATCCTCATCTTCTTCATCATCAACATCATCAACAATGATCATCATTATCATCAGCATCATCATCGTCAGCAGCAGCAGCATCGTCATGAGCATCATCATCGTCATCATCATTATCAGCAGCAGCGACAGCAACAGCATGAGCATCAGCAGCATATCATCATCACCATCACCAATAACATCATCATAATAATCAGCATCATCAGCAGCATCCCCATCATCGAATGAACATGCACAGCATCATCAGCGGCATCATCATCATCATCACCACCATCATCAGCATCATCAGTATCATCAGCATCATCATCATCATCATCATCACCATCACCATCATCATAATATCACCGTCATCATCATCATCATCATCATCATCAGCATCATCATCGTCATCATCATCAGCATCATCATCAGCAGCATCGTCATCAGCATCGTCATCATCATCATCATCGGCATCAGCAGCATCATCATCGACAGCATCATCAGAATCGTCCGCAGCGCCATCCTCGTCTTCATCACCATCATCACCAGCATCATTACCAACACAACCATCATCATCAGCATCGTCATTAGCGCCATCATCATAAGCATCATCAACACAATCATCGTCATCATCGTCATCATCATCGTCATCGTCATCAGAGTAATCATCGTCATTATGTTTTTCGTCATCATCATCATCATCAGCAGCATCAGGATCAGCATTACCATTAACATCACAACACCACCACCACCATCATCATCATCATAATCATCATCATCATCATCATCATCATCATCATCATCATCATCATCATCAACGTCGTCATCACCTCTGCCTTAATCTCCTCATCAGGATTCGTCCTCCTACTCCTGCTACAACTCCGGAAATGTCATCCTGCTCATCATCATTATCAGGCCTCCTCCTCCTCCGCTCCTCCTCCTCAGCAGGATTCGTCCTCATCCTCCTCTTTCTCCTCCTCATGCCCCCTCCTCCGCCTCCTCCTCCTCCTCTTCACTCTCGTCCCCCACCTTCTCATCCTGAAGACCTTCTCTGGCACGCGCGACCGCGCATGCGGCATCCATGCCTTGGCCACGCCTCAGAGCTTGTCCACGATGCACTGCACCACGTCGGCCCCACCCCGGGCCTCCAGCCGTCGCTTGATGCCGGGGCGCTCCTCAGGAGACCCACGTCGCGCCACCCAGTCCGCATGATCGTGCTGCTCGTCCCCCTCCTGGTCCTCGTCCTCCCCCGTGTCCTGCGACACTAAAAATCCAACAGTCATGACCTCTGCGTCCTGCTCTCTGCCCTCATCGTCCTCCTCCTGCTCCTCATCCTCCTCATCTTCCCTCACCCACCTCACAGAGCCTGGACCGCTCCCTCATCCATGCGAGGCGACGTCCCAAAGAGACACCATCGGCGAGGCCGCCCGCGGGCAGGTCATCCTGGCCGCCGAAGGCCCAATGACCGTTTGCGGCGATGGCGGTGCAGGACAGGAATAAAGCGGAAAAGCGCAAACTTCCCGTCATCCCTTCGGCGCACCCGCGGAGAGCTGCACAACTGGACGGACTCAGAAGTGCTGCTCGAGGGTTGGCAGGGAAGGAGGGCACGGCCGAGGGGGAAGTCTTTGGAAGGCCAGGGCAAAAATTGTTCTAAAGTAGATCGGAATTAGTAAGGTACCGCTTGGGTATGGCAGGCCAGTGAAGGCATGGAGCGGGAGAAAGGGAAGGAGGAAAAGGGGGAGTGGATCCCGTTCACCCTCCCCTTCCTCCCTTCTCCCCTCCTTGCCATCACTCCCTCCTCTCTCCCATTCTTTCCCTCCAGCTCCTCCCCCTCTCTCTCTCCCTCCCTCCCTCCCTCCATCCATCCATCCCTTCCTCCCTCTGGCCAGGATCAGCCGCATGGCTCCCCAGCCCGCCTTCCCTGGAGGGGGGGGCCAGGCCTATGTATGTAGGTCCTCGGTATCTCGACCCCGCCTCTCTCCCCTGTCCCCTCCCTCTGCCCTCCGCTCAACAAACATTGGCCAAGGCGATCTCGGGAAGCTTTGGCGACGGCCACCGACTCCTCCAAGCTCGACACCAGCGCGGCCACCCTCGGGAACCGGGCGCTCAGCTTCTCGGCGGTGCCCAGCACCCTGTCGAGCGTCCACAGGTGGCGCACCACAGGAGGAGGAGGAGGAGGAGGAGCTGCAGAAGGGAGAAGGGTTCAAGGAAGTCTCCAGCGAGATCCCCTTTTTAAAAAAGGGCGGCCCTCCATTCACAAATTTACAAGTGCTGCCATATCAAGCGACAGATCCATCTTGAAAATAGACTGCCCTCCGCCCTTGTAATTGTGAAAGTTGTGAGACGAATGTGCGCGGCGCTACTGCGAGAGCCACATATTGAAAACCATCAGCAAGCCGTCCGCGTAACTGTTGAAAGTGTTCAAGACAATTGTGCGCGGCGCCGAGGCGGGAACCAAATTTTGAACCGAGCGTGCGCGTCACTCAGGCGAGAGCCACACGTTGAAAGCCATCCGCCTGCGACCCGTAACCGTTGGACACGTGTAAGAGCAGTGCGCGCGGAAACAAGGCGGGAGGCAATATTTGGAAAACCATCCGCCCGCCCTCCATCCTTGCAAATGTTGGAGATGTTCAAGCTTCATAATCATACTCGGCGTGGAGGCCCCAGGCGAAACACCCGGCCCGCCCTACTGGCACACCCAATCAAGAGAAATCACTTCTGAAGAAGAGGGGTGTAGGTGGTGGAGGAGGAGGAGGAGGAGGAGGAGGAGGAGGAGGGACGAGCAGGCGAAGGAGGGAGGGAGGAGGGGAGGAGTTGAGAGTAGCGATGCGAACGAGCAAGAGAAGAACGAAAAGGAAACGGCGTGGATCTGGGGGGGGGCATAGGATGAGAAGGAGTACGTAGTAGCGCACACCGCCGTCACGACGTCGAACAGTGCCACGTCCGCAGGGGAAGGGCATGCTCCGAAGAAGAAGGGCTCCCCAGCGCCAACCTTAGCGCTCTGCAGACGTAGTAGCCGCTCGAAGTAGCCCAACCTGGGGCCGAGAAGTGTCCTGCCCTGCGGCTCCTCCTTTTCCTCCTTCCTGCTCCCCACTCCTCCAGCACCCCATGTGATTAGACATATTTACTCACTGCCGCACCCCCAGACGCGTCGGCAGGGCGGGCAGGGCGTTTCGCCTCAGACTTTCTCACAATTTATGATCCAGAACCTTGACATGTGCAACAGCTTCAGAGAATGTAGGGTGGGCCGTTTTCAAAACGGAGCTCTCATCTTGGCGCCGCACATATTTGTGCTGAAAGCTTGCATCGGTTTCAAGGATGGCAGGCGGTTCCTTTTCAAAGAGGGACTTTCGTTTGAGACTTATTTGAATTGAGGAATCCAGAACCTTGAACAGGTGCAACAGCTGCACAGATGAATGGCGGTTACTTTTCAAAACTGTGCAGTCGCTTGAGACTTTTTGGATTAGAAAGACTAGGCGGCTCCATTTTTCAATGACGCTATCGCTTGAAACCTCCTCGACGCTCACGGCCAGAAGTGAAACATTATGAAATGTTTACACAGCTGTGGGGCGGTGTTTTCTTCAAAGGGCAATCTCGCTGGACACCTGGTAGACTTGCATGGTCATATCTTCGCGCGTTGTTTGTCACTTGCTGGAAGAAGTGAATGATGCAAGGCACCTAGCTCCTTTTCAAAACGGGACTTTTACCTGAATGGCAAGCCAGTGGGGTGCTGGTCTTCAAAGGGGGTGCTTCTTGAAGTGAAAAAAGAATGATTGTATGGACTTTTGAGGAGGGGACTTGGGACGGGAGGGTGGGTTGCAGCAACGTTGATGCATATGTTGTTTACTCTGGTCCTCCTATCATTTACTTGAACAACCCTGAGGGGGCAGACACCGTCGCCCCACTTTTTTCCGGAACCCGGAGTTTCTTTGCCGGGGCGGGGGCCATGGCAACCGCAGAGGGTCCAAAAAGGAGCGGAAGGCGGCGTAAGAGGTAGGCAAGAGGCTCCAGAGACGACGACCATGCATATGCGAAGGCGGATGGGGTGGAGTAGGACCAGGAGGGGGGAAGGGAGGGGATTAATGAAGATGACGATGATGGTGATGATGACGACGACGACGATGATGATGATGATGATAATGATGATGATAATGATGATGATGATAATGATGATGATGATGATGATGATGATAACGATGACGATGATGATGATGATGATGATGATGATGATGATGATGATGGTGATGGTGATGATGATGGTGATGGTCATGGTGATGATGGTTATGGTGATCACGATGATGATGAGGACGATGATGAATATGATGGCGGTGATGATGATGATCATCATCATCATGATAACGAGGATCAGCATGATGATGATGGTCATGAGAATGGTGATGGTGATGATGTTGATGATGATTATGAGTATGATGATGATGGCGATGGTGATGGTGATGGTGGTGATAATGATGATGACGATGATGACGATGATGACGATGACGATGACGATGACGATGATGATGATGATGATGATGATGATGATGATGATGATGATGATGATGATGATGACGATGATGATGATGATGATGATGATGATGATGATGATGATGATGATGATGATGATGATGATGATGATGATGATGATGATGATGATGATGATGATGATGCACACGGCTCTCATCAGGGCAGGCCTCGTAGATGCGGCAGGCTTCACTGGGCGAGGTGTTCTTGGACGTTTCAGGCGGGCCGTTCTTGCTAGAATTCCCCTTGGGGGGCTCAAGGAGCTCCCAGGCTTCGCTGGTCAGGTAGTCGTTGCATGCTGACTGGGAGGGCCCCTGAGGGTCGAAAAAGACGCGGAGAAAGGTCCAAGAAAGCGACTAAACAGCCCGAGCAGGCTCGG
Organism: Prorocentrum cordatum; assembly: GCA_963575745.1. NCBI lineage: Eukaryota > Dinophyceae > Prorocentrales > Prorocentraceae > Prorocentrum > Prorocentrum cordatum. Next base: position 635,918 of record CAUYUJ010018071.1, read on the forward strand.
AAGACGGCCCAAAAAGGCACCCGAAGGTGTCGAAAAAGGCGGAGCGAACCGAAGAGGGATACGGAGAGGCAAAGAGGATACTGCGACGAGTTTCTGGGGCCTCAGAAGGCTCTCCGGGGGTTCCCTGGGCGCGGCACAGACGGCCCAAGAAGGTTCCAAAAGGGCGGCCAGACGGCGGAAGATGGGTCTGGGAGACCTTCAGGACGACTGGGGAGGCCTTGTAGAGATTCCAACGTGACTGGAGAGGCCCCACGAGTGGCACAAGGTGCTGCAAGAGAGCTCCCAGAGGCGCAAAGAGGAGGCCGAAACGGCGAAAATCATCCAAATCCCTGGGGGGTTTGAAGGTTTTTGGCCTTCTTGGATTTTCGGCGGAGCATGCCTCGAAGAAGGCTTTGGAGGGGTCCCAGACAGCCCTGGAAAGCCCCAAGGAAGGCCCAAAGGAACCCAAGAGGGCTCCAAGAGGCCCCGAAAACTATCCAAGAGGGTTCCTGGAGAGGTCCCGAACGGCGCCTGGAGGCGTCTGGAAGCCTCCCGTACGTAGGCCTGCTTGAGTTGAGGCAAATGGCCGCCAGCGGACGCCCAGTGCGCAGCTTGGACCCCGGGACCGGCGGAAAGAGCAGGCCCTGGAAGGTCCCCAGTAGGTGTTGCCAGGGCTCTGAGAAAGGGACTTGATACGGGGAGTGCGTGGGCAAGAGGACGGACGGAGGGGAAGAAATTCTTGCAAACTTGCAAGCCATGCGGCGGGGATCTCACACGACGTACAGGGTGGGGCGGCTAATCGCTTCGCTCATTCCGCCTGTCCATCTCTTATGGCCTCCTCTTGGGGGGGGGCTCTTGGGGCCTCTTGGGGGCCTTTGGGGGCCTCCTGTTTGGTTCGCGCTCCCCATCTTGGGCCCCTCTTGGAGCCGTTTTGGGGCCCTCTTGGGCCGTCTTGGGCGCCTCTTGGGCCGTCTTGGCGCCCTCGGGGGGGCCTCTGGGGCCGTCTTGGGGCGGTCTGGGGGCCTTCTGGGACGTCTTGAAGCGTCCGAAGCTCGAAAAATGGAGAACCCCCGAAACACTGCAAAAACAGATCGAAACTCATCAATGACTTAGGCCTATCGGGGTCTTCTTGGGAAGCCTCTTGGAGGCCTCTTGGGACGTCTTGGGCGCCTTTTCGGCCGACTGGAGGCCACCCTGGGCGTCTTGGATCGATCGTTCAATGATCCGGGGCCCTATTGGACCGTCTTGGGGGCATCTTGGTGCCTCCAGCATCCTTGAGCCTACTTTGCCGGGGTACTTTTCGCCCAGGAACCCCCCAGCGGCGGCCCCGCGCGCGCGAATTAGAAGTATTCTACACCTGTTGCCAGAGATCTTTGCACGCCTCTGGTCCGTTGGGCCGGCGAATTACTTTCTGGCGCGGCTCATGCAGTCTAGACTGCAGCCGTTCGAACCCTATGCAGTATTCAGAAGGCGGGCCACTCCCCTAGAAGCTTCATCCAGAGCAATCGCTTGAGCTCAGAATGCACTGCAAAGCGAATGAAAAACCGTGCTTTAGACTATGAGGGGCTCGCACGTGCATCTTCTCAGCGTCTCAACACATAAACCAATTACACATGCAGCTTCTGCGCAATCGCCTGCCTGGACGCCACTGTCTGTCTGTGCAGCAACATTTGCATGTTCGGGTGCCTCCTGATCATCCTCCTCCTCCACATGACTCGCTCATCCCTTCTGCCCCTTCCCTCCCGCTTCCCGCTCGTTTCCTCGACGAGCGCAATGCCTATTCAACCCCAGACACGATCGCGTCTCGCAGGCTCCCAACAACTCCGAACAACGATGAGGCCAAAGTGCCAGAGACGAACGCGCACGTAGAACCTTTGCTTGGAGGAGGGCCTCAGCTGGGGCCGAAGAAGGGCAAAACTGCTGCACAATCTTATAAGAATGATGCGGCAAGACGTCGCTCTCCACAAGGGCCGGCGCGGTGGAGGGGGCGGAGGAGGAAGATGAGTAGGGATCAGCAGCAGCAGCAGCAGCAAGAGGTAAGAGGAAGAGAAAGAGAAGGAGGAGGAGGAGGAGGAGGAGGAGGACGAGGAGGAGGAGGAGGATAAGGACGAGAACGAGGATGGGAGGGGGGAAAAGGAGGAGGACAAAAAAGACGACGACGACGACGCCGACGGAGGAGGATCACTGACCAAACTGCCAGGTCTGCTTGGGTTGCACCCCAACTCGCAGCCTGTTAGTAGGGGTTGCTAGCGAGGGCTCGCCCTGGCTAGTACCCTCCACAAAAATCGGTACGAATTGGCTGCCCGGGTTAGGGGTAACGCCGGACCTACGCAACTGCGGCATGGCTGCATGGCGAGGTCTTGCCCCGTGGTGGCCCAGGTGGCAATCATGAGGCTGCGGGGTGGGTCGAATGGGCTGCCCAGGTTAGGGGTAGCCCGTGCGGACGGACGAAATGGCTTCCCGGGTTAGGGGTAGCGCGCGGGGAAGGCTGCATGGGTTAGGGGTAGCACGTGCTGAGGGACGAATTGACTTCCCCGGTTAGGGGTAGCACGCGCGGAGGGCTGCTCGGCTACTGGTCTGGCAGTAGCCCAGCAACGAATTGCGCGCCAAGGTGGGGCGAGGTTGCAGAGCGGGAGAGCGGGGTGGGAAGGGGTAGGTCGTGCGGAAGGACGAATTGGCTGCCCGGGTTAGGGGTAGCACGCGGGGAGGGCTGCCAAGGTTAGGGTAGCACGTGCGGAGACAAGAACTGACTACCCGGGTTAGGGGTAGCACCCGGGGAGGGCTGCCCTGTTAGGGGTAGCATTTGGAACGGGAAGATTGGCTTGGCCGGGGGGTAGCCCAGAAACATACTGGCCGCAGCCAGGGCAATGCCGAGGCGTGGGCGCAAACCTCGGCAGGCGGCCGAGCCCCACGGGCAGGCGGAAAGAGCCGCTGCGACCGGCGCCTCCCCCACGAGTGGGGAGTGCCGGACGGGCAGGGCTCCCCGCACGCCTCAGCCTGAGGCGTGACAGGGACCCCGGCAAAACAATTTGTGGACCCTGGGACCGGACAGCACGACACGCCGACGCCGACGCCGACGCCGACGCCGACGCCGACGCCGACGCCGACGCCGACGACGACGACGACGACGACGACGACGACGACGACGACGACGACGACGACGACGACGGACCCCGCCTCCGTAAGGTCATCGGCAGTTCACCTCGCGAGGTCAACGAAAACGATCCCCGCACTGAGGTGCTGCTGCGACCAGGCAGGGCCTGACCAGCAGCACCGCAGCACCACACATTGCCATTCTGTCGCCCCCAAACAGGGGGAGAGGAACGGACAACGGTAGCGGACGAACCCCTCTCGCCGACTCCACCTGGAGGTACCACAGGGCACCCAGGCAGCGATTGGCCGCGTCGGCAAGGCCTTTAAAAATACCCTGGCCTGACGGCCGCCGACGGAGGAGGAGGAGGAGGAGGAGGAGGAGGAGGAGGAGGAGGAGGAGGAGACGAGAGGGATTGGCCCACAGCCGTGTGAGGCACGTCTTCTCGACGCTGCCCGAGCGGGCAACGAGGCCGACCCAGGATAGCACCGCAATGAGGCCGGAGAGCAGGGACGCCAGGGCCTCAGAAGCAACCCCCGATCTGGGCTGCCCCCCTGCCCTGATCCCGATCCGGCCCGATCCCTCGTAGAGCGCGGAGCGCGCCCTGGCGACCGAGGGCCCGATCCTCGGCCCCGATCGCGATCGATCGAGGGATCGAGGGACCGCCCCGATCAGTGGCCTGACCAAGTCCTGATCGATAGATCGCCTTCTGAGACAACGGCGCTGCCCAGCGGCCAGCCCAGCTTCTTTCGCGCGGCTCGCGCGACCACGTCCTCGTCTCACATAGAGAATGGCGAGGAGAATGACAAGGAGGAGGAGGAGGAGGAGGAGGAGGCGGAGGCGGAGGCGGAGGCGGAGGAGGAGGAAGGTGCGGGCACATGTCCGCCGACCCCCGCTTGCCAGGGGGGAGAAGGCCAAAGTCGAAGGGGGAGGGTATCCGGGCTCCTCGGCGCACCCCAAAAGACTCCAGAGCTTCCAAATCTGCCTTCCGTGGCCTCAAAGACGTTCCCAGACAGTCCCGAGTCGCAGAGCGATTGGCCCAAGACGCCTCCGATGGCTCAAAGACGCCCCAAGACGCCTTCGAGACGCCCGAAGAGCTTTCCCAAGAGGGCACCGACAGGCAAAAATCCATGGTTTTACTCGGGTTCTGCATTGTTTCTGTGGTCATCGTCTTCTCGAGCTTCAGACGCTCCAAAACGGCCCAAGGTGCCCCGTAGACCGCCCCAAAACTGCCCAAGAGGCCCCTACGAGGGCCCCAGGGCGGACCAAGAGGGTTCCAAGACGGCCCAAAAAGGAGCCCAAGACGGCCAAAGATTGCCCCACGAGGGCCCTAAGATAGGCGAAGAGGGAGAACAAGCACCGAAAATCACATCTTTCCGCCCCAAGAGGCCCTCCCCAAGGCCCCAACAAGCCCCCAAGCGGCCCAAAAGAGACCCCAAATAAGCCCGAAGAGGCCCCCGAGAAGCCCAAAAGAGGCCCCAAGGCTGCTGCCAATACGCTTCAAAACTGCCTTCAAGAGGCCCCGCCAGGCCCGCAAACAGATCTCAAGACGCTCACAAGAATCCCTGCATAGTGCCCAAGAAACCCACGACGCCTCACCCGTGGACTCCACGCCTATTCTGGGGGTCGGCGGAATGGCGTAACCCTCCTGAATCCGCCCGCCCACCGGGCTGAGGGGCGTGTGGGATTTAATTACAGAGCTTTAGCCCCCCCCCCTTTTTCCCCCCCCAGAGGCCTCCGCCATTCCGCCGCCCGGCTGCGGCAATGCCCTGTTTCGGTTTCCAAAACGGCTCCACGACGGCGTCCAAGACAAGCTCGATCTTGGTATCGTTCTGAAGACGCTGCCGGGGCGCCTGTGGGCTCCATTTCGGCCCCGTCGGGGCCCCTTCTTGGCCTCCAATATCCGCTCCTGGAGCCCTCGACAGCGCCTCTTTGGCTCATTCTCGCCGACACGTGGGGATGTCAAAAAAATATTAAATACTACTATGGTTTTGGCCTGTTTTCGGCTTCCCCGGGGCTGTCCAGGACGCTGCTTACAGTTGACTTCTGGGCTCGCGTGCGTCATTTTTCATCACTCCCTTTTGTTCGCCGTTTTTGGGCGCGCTCCGGGGTCCATTTTGGACGCTGCGGGGCCCATGTTGGGCCGCAAAAGGGACCCCAAACCAGGTCAGATCCCGCCCGGTTTTTACTGCAAGACGGACGCGGTTGCGACCCAACGCCGAAGTGCTGTCGCTTGAGCCGCCTTGGGCTTCCCCCAGACCGCCTCGGGGTCTTCTTAGCCTCTTTTTGGGCTCTTTTCGGGTTCCTCTTCGGCCCTTCTTGGCGCCCAAGAACGCCCAAGGGCGGCCAAACATCGGCCCAAGAGGGCTCCAAAATGCCACTTTGAGGGCTCCAGAGGAGAGGCGTCAATCGGGGACCCCGCCCCTCGTGTGACCGATGGCCTCCAAGGAGGCCCCAAGAGCTCCCCCTCCGAGGCTCCAAAGGGCCCCCAAGAGAGCCCCAAGAGAGCTCAAAGACCCCCAGGCTTCCCGAAAGAGCACCAAGAGGACCCCGAACCATTCAGAGGAGCCCCAAGAGGTCAACGACGGAGCCTCAGCAGCACCCCGACAGGCCCCCCAGAGAGCAACGTCAACAGCAGAAGCACCACCAGCAGCGGCAGCACCACCACTGCGACCAGCACCAGCAGCAGCAGCAGCACCACCACCACCACCACTGACAACAGCAGCGGCACCACAAGCAGCAGCAGCACTAATACCGGCACCATCAGCACCAGCGCCAGCAGCGCCAGCAGCAGCAGCAGCAGCAGCAGCAGCAGCAGCAGCAGCAGCAGCAGTAGGACCAACAGCAGCAGCGGCACCCGCACTGCACCGTACCACCAGCAGGAGCGACAACAGCAACACCAGCAGCAACACCAGCCGCAGCACCACCACCACTAACAGTAGCAAGTACGACAAACCTACTGTCGAACAGCCACGAGGCATGCCTGAGCATAGTAGGCGATAGCATAGGAAGAGAGAACGCGGGACAACAACAACACAGCACACGACTTTTATGAATTCCTGCTTATGTTTATCCCGTCATGGAGCCGTCTTCGCCTCGTCCGGCGAGAACTGGAATGGGCGGGCGGTGAACGCGAAGCGTCTTGAATAAAAGTATGGCTACAGCTGCCATCGCCCCAAAAAAGGCGACTCAAAGATGCGCGACGGGCGCGCGCGCGCGCGCGCGCTCGCGCGCACGCTGTCCGGACGAGAAGGGCCCAGAAGTAATCCCCGTAATTGGACACGCCCACGCAAAATATACGAACTCCTCCGCGCTGTCTTCCTAGTGTTCCCAGGGGGTGGCAGAGGAGGAGCAGGAGGAGGAGGAGGAGGAGGAGGAGGAGGACAACGAGGAGGAGGAGGAGGAGGAGGAGGAGGATGGAGAGGATGAGGAGGGGCCTGCTGACGAAGGCCGCCAGAGCGCGACACCTGGGGGCGGCACGGGCTCGGCAGAACCCATAAATGCGGGACCGGCGATCATGGCAGCCGACGTGGAGGAGCTCTTCAACAAGGCCAAGCAGCGTGCGGGCATAATCAAGGCCATAGCTCTTGGCAAAGGCCCTGCTGCTGGCCCTGGCGCTGGGGCTGCAAGCGGCAAGAGGGTGCCATCTTCGGCCATGAGTGCTGGTACATAGAGGGCCTATACAAGAACCCAGATAGCAACTTTTTCACTCGGGCTGACCAGTCGTGGCTGGCGGCTCAAGCGCAAGATTTGCCTCACAACGATGGTGCTACCTCAACTTCCTCGGTTGCTCGCTGAACTACACCTACGTCGAGCATGAAATTGGGGGTTAATGCCCGAACCGCTGCCGCAGGCTTGACATAATTCCTCGGGGGTGGCAATTTAGATCCAACATCCCCTGGGCCCGGCAACCCCTGGCGCGAAAAGATTACCGCAAGTGGGGTACTGCGGTCTGCATCGCCAGGACTTGGTGGCTCACTCGAGGACCAACGTGCAGGACGGATACGACCCGTTTTCACTTTCCACTGCAGAGCACCATCTTTACGGGCCCAACTGTGTCCAAGCCATCCAGAGGCTTCGGGAGCGTGGCTGGAACGCAGCACCTAAAAGAGCGGTTCCAGCATCCCGCCGTGGCTTACAGGGGAGTATTTGAGCGCTGTCCCAGAACACATTCAACATCCTTCCTCGCACACCGAAGCTAAAGCAAGCTGTCTAGGTGGCGGGCATGGTAGAGCAGCCCACACAGTGGTCCAGCCAGACCGTGAGGATGAAAGATATATGTGTCGGCGTGGTTTCCTGTGTGCTCTGCCATTTCGAGACTGGGCCTGCAAGGGCAGAGCATCACGATTATATCCGAGGTTGCATGCTACGTGTGCTCGCAGGGAAAGCCTAGTGTTCGCAGGCGACTGGAACATGGAGACCGACGAGGCTTATAAAGCGTACCTGCAACTTGACCTGCACTACACGTTTCGAGATGCGGGCAAGAGGGTGCCAGGTGGCGCACGCACTATCGCTTGTCGCCTGGAGCCTAAGGCGCTCTCTTCGACCGTGCAGCTAAGATGGGACCCTCTCTTGATCAGTGCATGGTGGCCCCAGGGTGGGCCAATTCGACGGAGGCTGAGAAGCGAGTTGGTAATGACTACACGCGGTTATGCCTCGCCTCTGGGTCTCTGAGCACTCACCCTGATTGCGCGAGCTGTCTTCGCGAGTCTTCGATGCACCGAGGCCAGCACACAGCCGTTACCAATGCCCCCTTGGTGGATTCCAAGCCGCGGGTTTGGCTGGCACCGCGGATCCCTCGGTAGGGTTGGCGCCTTGAGCGGTGAGGGCACGCCAACTAGTGGCGGCCGAGGTCGGCGCCGCCATGCCTCCCATCGGGAATTAACCCTCAGGGAGGCGCCGATCGCACCCCGCGCGACGCGCACAGCGGGGGGCTCGCGCGAACACGGGCACCAGGCTTGAGCCTCAAGGCTACGGAGCAGACAGTCGAGCACTCGAACCAAGACGCGACAAAAAAGCACTTGTCACGGTCTGCCAGCCCGTATTCCTGAATCCGGGGGGGCGCCGCCATGACAGAACGGCGTGGCCGAGGCGGCACGGTGCTGCAAGTGCAAGGGTTCCTTCGTCACGGTGCGGGCGAGTGCAAGGGGCCCCTCCTCTCTGGCGCAAGGAGGCAAGAGGGAGAAGTCTAGGATAATGAGGAGGACGACGACGACGACGACGGCGACGGCGACGGCGACGGCGACGAAGATAAGGGAAGAGGGGGGGGAGGAGAAGGAGGAGGTGGAGGAGGAGGAGGAGGACGACGACGACGACGGCGAGGAGGAGGAGGACGAGGAGGACCAGGAGGAGGACGAGGAGGACGAGGAGGAGAGGCAGAGGAGGCAGAGGAGGCAGAGAAGATGAGAAGGAGAGGGGAGAATGAGAGAGAAGGAAACAGGAGGAGGAGAAGGAGGAGGAGAAGGAGCAGGACGACGACGACGACGACGACGACGACGACGACGACGACGAGGAGGACGAGGAGGACGAGGAGGAGGACGAGGAGGACGAGGAGGAGAGGCAGAGGAGGCAGAGGAGGCGGAGGCGATGAGAAGAAGAGGGGAGAATGAGAGAGAAGGAAAGAGAAGGAAAGAGGAGGAAAGAGGAGGTGGAGGAGGAGGAGGAGGAGGAGCAACAACAGCAGCATGATAAGGAGGAGGAGGAGGAGCAGGAGGAGGAAAAGGAGCAGCAGCAGCAGAAGGAAGAGGGGGGAGGGGGGCGGGTGAGGGGGTAGGAGAATGAGGGGGCTGGAGGAGGAGAAGAAGGGAAATCAGGAGCAAGAGCAGAAGGAGCAGGAACAGGAGAGAGGAGGCAGGAGTAAGAGGACAGGTAAAAGTTCAGGCGCTCGGAGGGCGCGTCGAAGCCAGAGCACGTCACGAGGTACCATCTGCCTTGAGCTTGAAGGATAAACGCCATGCATAAGAGCGAAAAGGAGTCGGGCGGCCGTCCCGAATCATCAGTTTGTAGAACACGTCGTTGCGCAGCTCCTCGCACCCCAGCAGAATGGACAGATTCAGAGCCGCGTCGGCCCCAGGCTCCTGCGGAGCGAGTGGCTGGAGGAGGGGGCGCAGGAGGAAGAGAAGGAGGAGGAGGAGGACGAGGAGGAGGACGAGGAGGAGGACGAGGAGGAGGAGGAGCGAGACAACGATATTGATGGCGACGAGGAAGAAAGGGAGGCTCCTGTGGCGCCAGGCCCAACTGCTGCCCCACGTACTGCATGCACGCTGCCGTCTGCGAGATTTTGTGAACCTCCTGCGCACCGCCGACATTCCCGGCAGTTTTCCTGCGGGGGCGCAGGCCATGACCTGTTACTGCGCTGCCCGTCTTTCCGTCATCGCCATTATTTCGGTGCTCGCGGTGGCCCCGCCCGTCTATGAAGCAGGGAACGAAGGGAAAACACTTTTGGGGGGTCTGCGGGGCGAGAGCGAACCTCTTCCAGTAAAAGCTAGGCGGGCTACGCACAGCTTTAACGAAGGGAAAACACACACACACACAAAAGCAAACAAAAAACACGTGATGCCAACACAAGCAAGCCCCCAAACAGAACGCCACTTTCCCCAGCGCGCGTCGGATGACCCTCCTTTCGGCGCATGGTCCAAGGCGCGACCTTACCGCCCCCTTCTGTGACGAGCCCCTTCCGTGACGGGAGAACCTTACCTCGACGCTCCCCTCTGGCTGCCTGCCCACGTCATGGAGCGAGGAGAGGGGGTCAAGGGGCTGGTCGGCCAGGGTTCGGTCAGGCCGCCCCCACCTGTCCCAACACGTTTTTCATCAAGCGGCCGCAAGAGTGGATCCGAAGCCTCCACGGCGTCTCTGAGCCGGGCGCGAGGCGGGCGGCACTAAAGCACAGCGTAGCCGCGGCGGGCGGAGGCGAGGAGCCCCAGCGGGTGGCCGGGCGCCCGACGGGGGTGGCCAACCTCCGTCCTCCGAGCCTCCGTTCCCAGGCAATGACGCAAACATGCAAGAGCTCGGAGGTCCGCGGAGATTTCTCGGATCGGCGTTGGGCCCCCCTCCCCGGCACGCGGAGCGCGCCAGGTGCGGCGCCAGAGGCGCCGCCGGGGGGCCCCAGCGCCGATCCGAGAAATCTGCGCGGACCTCCGCGTTTTTATGTTTCTGTCATTGTTTGTTCCCCGAGTTCCCAGATGTGCTTCACTTGGCGAGCGCCCCTGGGTCGGGCTGCAGTTCCGCGTCTGGCCCACCCTGGGCAACTCAGCGCATGCTCCTGCAACGCGACAGCTCGTGATCAAAAACCTCCCTCCACCTTCCTTCCCGTTCCTGGATCCTGCCTGTCTGCTTCAAAGAAGTTCCGCGGCCGTCGGCCCACCCACCGCTCGCGGCGGCCGCACGGGTGGAAATGGGCGGCCGCTGGCGTTGGCAATCGGCGCACAGCGCGGAAGCAGCCGCTAGGGAATCCAGGGAAGGGGGACAGAGGGGCTCGCGACGAGAGTTCTTACCCAGCGGCCCCAATTCTAACGATGCTGGAGGACAGCCAGGGGTCAGAGCGGCCAGCGATCTCGCAGTCCGCGCCCTCATCGGCTCAAGCGGCGGGTGGCTTACTGCGCAGCGCTCTTCTCCATCTGGGCATCGGCCCAATGACGCCTCAAAACTGGGTCAACCACTCTCCTGAAGTCGTACTCGGACTTCCTCGCCTCCTCTCCGAAGTGTCCCTCCACATAGCCAGTGAACACTCCCCGGGTCTCGAACTCGTAGTAGAGCACGTACCGATCCCTGCCTAGGTGGTTCTCCATCGCCCTATGGTCGACGAAGGAGTCGTACAGCATGATCGCCCCGGGTGGGATGTTGGTGACAACCTCGTAGCCTGGCGTGTTCATGCAGTGGGAGCCTGGCCGGATGCCTAGGGGGCCGTTGTTGGCCACCAGGGGCGTCAGGGGCACCCCGATTGTGAGCTGCGCACACGGCCCAGGCAGGATGATGTCCCTGTGGCGGGTCATCAGCGGAGTGCGGCCAGGCGTCTTGGTGATCATCACTCTGCCGAGCCAAGGCCCCCAGTCTTCTGGGTTCACACTCCCCACGACGGTGCAGCCGTGGGGCGGGTTGTCCGCCAGCGGCCCTGGTTGCGGTGGCACGCCCTGGAAGAAGTCGATGTCGGCACCCTGAACCACCCACTGGCACCAAGCAGCCTGCTGCTCGTCCTCCGTGCGACCGCACGCCATGTTGTTCGTGCAGTAGTGGGCGGTGACCTGCAAAACCAGGTCGTTCATCGCCAGCCAGTCTGCAGACCATGGCTCGCGGTATGGCACGTGCACCTGCGAGCGATCCGCCCGCAGCGGCGACGTGAAGAAGCCCTCCGGCATTTCCTCGAAATGCTGGATGGCCTCCTGCTCCATGCGCCTCTGGCCCTCGGGCGGAACCATGTTCTCAGCCACCGCGAAGCCGTACTTTCTCACGACACCCAGGACGCGATGCACCAGGTCGCGCCGCTCCTGGCTCCCCTCGGCCGCTGCGTGCCAACCGCCGCAGTCCACGGCGAATTCGCGCGCCAGCGGGCTGGCGGCGGGGCCGTAGCAGAAGAGCCTCGGGGGCGGCAGAGTGTCGACGTCGACCCCGCCGTTCTGGTTGGCGAAAGGCTGCACCTCCTCGGGAGGGAAGTTCTGGAAGTCCGGGTGGTCCGGCGGCGGTATGGGCGCCATGGCGGTGGCGTAGAAGGCGCGCGTCTTCCCGTGGCGCGGCCCGCGGCCAGCCGCCGGCCTCGCGAGGGGCGCGGCCTGGCCGGGCCTCGGGGGCGACGCGGAGGTCCAGCACGTCCGCCGCACGAGCGCCCGCGGCCCGAAGCGGGCAGACAGCACCATGGCGGTGGCCGCGGCCCAGGGCAGCACGTCTCCAGCCACACGCCCTCCGCGCCCCATGGCCTGGTCCCGGGGACCCCCTGGACGCCCTGAGCCGAAAAAAAGGCTCTCAGAGAAATCCGCCGACCCTGTTGGCGTGTGTGAGACGTTTTCCCGTTTGAGTCGTCGTCGCCGTCGCCGCTCTCCCCCTTTCTCGGGCCCTTCTCCTCAAGCAATCCAGCCAAAGGGAAATCAAACAACGTCGTAGTTGATTCGGAGGGACGCCCCTTCCCTTTGATCTCTTCCCTGCCGGGGGGGGGGTTGTCGCGGGGGGGGGGTCGCGGAACCCTCCTCACTCTGATCTGCTGTTGCGGGGTGCTGCGTAGTTTCCCACATGCCTCGACGAGGCCTCAGATCCGCTCCAAGGCAGATCCAAGCGACCAGGGAGCTTCCCAACAAGTCCCCCAAGAGGCCCCCCAACAGAGCCCAAGAGGCTCCCAAGAGAGCCCCAAGAAAGGCTGCAGAGCGTCAGCGTCATCGTCGTCGCCGCCGCTGCCGTCGTCGTCGTCGTTCCCTTTCAGGGTCGGCGGCACCGGTCGCAATGCCTTCCCAATACATTCATTTTCCTGGCTGGCATCTGCGCAAAATCCGTCCCCAGAGCCCTCCCTCATACCGTCCTTACTGCAGGGAAGCAGCAAAAAGTGGAGGCGGGAAATTCTACAAACGTGGAAGTGACCAGGGCTGGGAAAAAAGGCCAGGGCTGGAGCTAACCCGAAACAGGTGGGACGCGGCGGCCTCGGCTGGAAAAGCTCGAGGAAGACTGACCAGGGCTGGAAAAGGAAGAGCAGGCCCAGGGCCACTCTCTCTCTCTCTCTCTCTCTCTCTCTCCGAACGCGCTCGACCGCGGCGTCGAGGGCGGAGGATCCTGAGGACCAGCAGGCGTAAGGACGAGGCAGAACGCCTCGCCCGATGTTTTGGTTTGGCAGCGGCCTCGGGCCAGGGGATCGCCAGTGCGGGGCGGTCTCCGCGCGCCCCCGAAGAGCTCTCGACGGGGCACAATCTGCCCGAGTACGCCGAGAAGCTCGACAATGAAATCCTCTAAGGAGCTCCCTGAGCTGCAACCCCCCTCGCGCGCCTTGAAAAAATGGTCCGTCTTCTTTATGTTTATGTATCTCTCTTCCTCTTCCTCTATATCTCTCTCTCTCTCTCTTCTCTCTCGCTCTCTCTCTCCCTCTCTCTCCCTTTCTGTCTCTCTCTTTCTCTCTGCAGGGCGAGGTCGACTGAGGGACGCCATCGCCTAGCGCGGACGCCGTCGGCATGCCAGATGCCCAGAGAATTTGCTTTTTCAAAGACCTCTCGTGTTGCGTCCTCTCTCTCTCTCTCTCTTTCTGTAGGCTTGGCGGCTGGGGACGCCCTGAGAGACTGCAGGTTTGCGCCCTCCCGCATGGACGCCGTCGCCCATCCAGCGCGGCATCCGCTACCGCACTGCTCTGAAGGTCCTCACTTCAGACGAGTATTTCCCCGATCAGAGCTTGCCTCTGTAGGGGTCCTAGCGGCTTCATATGGTTAGGTGAGGTGCGCCGCCGATTTCGGTGGCTGGCCCGAGTGCCCGGGTGCCCGTGGGTGCCCGGGTGCCCGGATGCCCGGGGGTGCCCGGGTGCCCGGTAGCCCTATAGCCCTATAGCCCTATAGCCTTACAGCCTTATAGCTCTATAGCCCGATTGCCCTATAGCCCTACAGTCTTATAGCCCTACAGCCCTATAGCCCTGTAGACCTATAGCCCTATAGCCCATATAGCCATATAGCCCTATAGCCCTAAAGCCCTATAGCCCTATAGCCCCATAGCCCCATAGCCCTATAGCCCTATAGCCCTATAGCCCTATAGCCCTATAGCCCCATAACCCTATAACCCTATTTTAAAAATATAATTAGGGTTTTTCTCCGGTATCATCCGTATCCCAGGGGTCGAAGGCATTTCTAGCATCCCTATCCTCATTCCTTCGTCAGGTGTCGTCGTCTTCGTGTGGGATACGACCACGGCTGGTGACCCCAGCAGTTCCCCGATCCAGCTTTTGGCATCATCTCGGCGCGGACTGGCTGATGAACCCCGTCCCAGGTACCGTACCGCGGTCGGGGTCGAGCCACGGAACTGAACCGTCGATTCCGCTTTGTAGATGGGGCCTCCCTCCTCACCGCCCTTTCCTGGTTTTCTCGGTTGGCTCCTCCCCCTCACCCTCCCTCCCCCCCCGTTCCAAGGCGTGGCCACCCAACCGAGTGTTTCATGATACGTCCTGGGCCAGATTCGTATCCCCTGGCCGCCCGAGACGGGGCCGGGAGCGGCAGCAGCAGTGCCTCCAAGTCTCTCTTGAGCGGTGCGCTCCGCGGGCTGATGACGCGCGCCCCTCTTGCGTGGATTGCCCATTGACGGACCGACCAATTGCTCTGGGGATGCGCGGCGGGGAAAGACTTTGGGAGCCAGGGGTGATAGAAATCTGGGTATGTGTTGTATCATTTCTCCTGGCCCCCTTGTTCCCCAACCCGTGCGTGTGTAACACAATCCCCACTCCACTGAAGAAAATACAAGCAGAGGATGCGTTCTAGTGGTTGCGTTTCATGTGGTCCACTCACGCTCTGCAGCCACGAATCCCGAGCGGCTGCCTGGTAGACAAGGCAGCGGGGAACTAGCTGCAGTAGGTGCTTACGGAGACCCAAGCCGACCGCTCGGGTAAGCCAGCAGACACGTCCTTTGAGCACTTTCATCCATCAAGGGCCAGAGTGCGGAAAAAACAGATTGCTGTACCTCCCTTTTCTCCGTCAAGAGACCGCGCCAAAGCCTCCCATGTCAACCCTCCTCTCCAAAAACTCGTCGAAGGCAAATGCGAGGACAGCCCATCGAACAATTAAAAACCCCATCGGCTCCTTCTGGAAGACCGGGAAGGTGGTCAGCCACCCTCCTCTTTGATAATATCAAACGGAGTCAAACCAAACCACTTACCAACCTCCCGCTCCCGAGAAACACCCACTCTAGGTTTGTCTCCTAGCGCCCTTCTCAGCATCTGGACGCCTCCAAGACGGCCCAGGTCTGCTCCAAGACCGACTGCAAGACGTCCCAAGACCAACCCAATACGGCCCAACGACCCGCCAAAAGAAAGACTCCAAGAAGACCCCCAAAGAGGCCCCAAGAGGCTCGAGAGACGCCCAAAGAGACTAGGAGGCGAGAATGACGAAAACCTGAGGATGATGAGGTTGTGTATCTGCGTCCGACGCTCGCTCCAAAGGCCTGAGAGAGCCTTAAGATGACCCCACCCATTCTCAGAGGTGCCTTGGGGGCCGTACAGGGGTGCCCCCAAGACCGCCCCAAGAGAGCTCCAAGATAGCATCAAAACCAGACCCAACAGTTCAACGATGCCTTCTTCGAGCCGCTTCGGGAGAGCTGGATAGTAGCGTCGCGCCGAAGACGGCCCCAAGACGCTCCCAAGGCCCCCAACAGACCCCAGAGGGCCCTCAAAAAGGCCTGGCAAAGCCCCCAAAGAAGCCTCCACCAAGCCTTCAGGACGCATTCAAGAGGGAGGACAAAGGAGGGAAGGTGAAAGGAAAGGAGAGGAGGACGCATTCAAGGACGCATTCAAGAAGGAGGATGCGGAAGAGGAAGGTGAAAGGAAGGGAAAGGAGGAGAAGAGCCAGGTTGACGACAAGGAGGGCGTGTTTGAGACCGGCGCCGATTAAGGCAGGGCGCTGAACTGAAGCGGGCCTTAAACCTCTTCCCATCCTCTTCGTCCGCCTCCTCCTCCTCATCCTCCCTGCTGCGCCACATCGCGACAGACTGGTTCAACCGGGGGCGTCCCCTCCGGGGAGCCCCCCAGCTCTCCCTTTCCTCTTACCCATGCTGCTCCTCATCCCCCTCCTTCTTACCCTCACCCTCACCCTCTTCCTCCTGACTTCCCTCCGGTGCAATCCCCCTCCTCCGCACCGGTCCTCCTCCGCACTCCCCCT
Organism: Prorocentrum cordatum; assembly: GCA_963575745.1. Lineage (NCBI taxonomy): Eukaryota > Dinophyceae > Prorocentrales > Prorocentraceae > Prorocentrum > Prorocentrum cordatum. The sequence goes on from CAUYUJ010018071.1 coordinate 651,806, forward strand.
ACTCACCAATGCACAAGCCTCTCCGATCCTCCATCCGTTTTCGTAGAGGTAACTCCTCCCTGTCGCAGCCCCAGGAGTGTCGGTAGGGCGAGCTGGGCGTTTCGCCTGAGACTTTCCCACCACTTACAACCCGGAAGCACGGACATTGCAACAGCTGCAAGGATGGAGGGGGGATGGCTTCCTAAATAGGGCTCTCGCCGATAAGAGCCGCACACGTTCGCCATACAAACGGGCCACAGTTACGCGGATGAAGGGGGGGTACATGAGGATCTCGCCTCAGCGCCGCGCACATTCGGCTTGCAAGGTTGCAACTTTGCAAAAGCCGCCATGATGGAGGGGCGTCGCTTTCGAAATGGAGGTCTCGCCTTGGCGCCGCGCACATTCGTCTTACAAGCTGGCAACAGTTACCCAGATGGAGGGAGTGTCGTTTTCGGAATGGAGTTCTCGCCTCAGCGCCGCGCACAATTGTCTGACAAACTTGCAGCAACTACAAGGATGAATGCGGAGCCAAAATAGGGCTCTCGCCTCAGCGCCGTGCATATTCGTCTTACAAGTTTACAACAGCTACCAAGATAGAGGGAAGGTCGTTTTCGAAATGGAACTCCAGCCTCAGCGCCGCGCACGTTCGTCTTACCAGCTTGCGACAGCTAGAAGGATGGAGGAAGTGGTTTTCAAAGAGGGGCTCTCGCCTCGGCGCCACGCACATTCGTCATACAATCTTGCAACAGCTACAAGGATGGAGGGGGTAGTTTCCAGAATGGGGCTCTTACCTCAGGATTTCGCACACTCGTCTTACAACCTTGCAGCAGCTGCACGGATGATAGGCGGTTCCTCTTCAAAATGAGTTTCTCGCACTCGCGCCACGCACATTCGTCTTAAGCGTGTGCAACAACTGCAAACATGTACGACGGCTCCTTTCCACAAGGGGGCTCTCGATCAAAATCACCTTGGACTTAGACCACGAATTTGAACTGATGCAGCACGTGCACGGATGGAGATCGGCTCTTTTTTCCCAACCATCCTGTGGTGTTGGGCCCCTGATGACGTCCGGAAGATGTCCGGCCCCCCTCCGCGTGCTGTCTTTTACACACAGGATTCCCAGGAGTTGGGTTTTTGCTTCGGTGTTTTCCAAATGTATTTTTTTCGGACAAGCATATGAGAAGCCACAGGGCGAGCTTCACAGCCACGCCGTAACGGTCTGGACGGCCTGCGCTTGCCAAACACGTGGAAAACTAACCACTCAAAATGGTCCCTGTGAGTCCGCTTTGGGACGGGACGACAAGGGGGGCACAACCGCGGGGGGGAGGAGGACGAGGAGGGGCGGCGGAAGGGGGAGGAGGAGGCGAAGGGGCAAGGGCGCTGTGCGGATCACCCATGCGGCCCAAACGGCCGCTTATATAATCCAACACGCACAGCGCAATCCAGAGGGGCAGAGGGAGGAGAGGAGGAGGAAGAGGAGGGAGGGAGAGAGAGGGAAAATACGAAACTCTCGCACAAAAATACCCGCGCGTGCGTACACCTTCGGGTCTACTCCTCGGCAATCGCACAATTTGCCTTCACGGGAAGAATCAGCACAGAAGGCGGAGGAAGGAAGACCCGGATGAAGAGACAAATCGGAGGTATGGCGAAGACACGCTCACAGCCACAAGGCTCCACGAGTCAGAATACCAAACGAGCGGTACACTACGAAGCGGGGCCATAAAGCCGTGGCGCGCTGGAGGGCTGCCAAACGCAACCTGCTAAGTACGGAGCACAACGGCATGCAAGGGGAAAGGGAAAGGAACGGGAGGAAAGCGAGGAGGACAGCTCCCGCCGAGCGTCGCTATCGGCCGAGCGCTCTCCAGACCGCTGCTGCAGACGCCACACCCCTGGGGGGGCCACAAGCCCCAGGGGAAGCAGGGGACCGCCCCCAGCGACAACGACGGCGACAAGAACGGAGGGAGGGAGGGGGGCGAGGGCAGGAAGAGGACACGAGAGGAGAGAGGGGAAAGGGGAGAAGGGCGGTCCCCTGGCCCCCCCGGGGCGTGGAGCCCACAGGGGGAGGCAAGTGACTGGCGCCATTTGACAGCCGGCCCCAGGTGCGGCGGAGTCGCTGGCAACCACGTGCCCGTCAGGTGGCCTCCGCGGGAGGGCAAAATGAAACCGAGCAGGAAGGAGGGGGAGGAGGAGGAGGAGGACGAGGAAAAGGAGGAGGAGGAG